>ML662438.1:0-361441 GCA_007570785.1 Antilocapra americana
AAACCTTGCTGCAGAGCTTAAGGAAGAGAAGACAGAGAGGAGGATCCTGAATGAGAGACTTCATTGAAAATGAAAGTTCTCAAACTGATCAGGAATTGGCAAAATTCATCTCTAGGTCAGTGGGAAAAATGGAGCCCTGAGAAGTAAGTTTATTTCAGGCATAGAGAAGAAAAGAAAAGTAGGTCTTTGCACTTTGCACTCGTCGAACATTGTGATAATAACTTTTGTACTTGCTGCATGAGAATATAAAATTCTCATTCAGGACCTACCCAGTGATGACAAAATAATATTCTGTGTGGAAGAACTTGAACAGAATATTCTGTGCGCAAGGCAATATGGCTTTCATTTGTGCCATAACACTGAGGATTTTTAAATACAGTGTGTTCTTTTTGTATTTATATATTTCTAATGATCACTTCTTCCTCTACCATCACCCCAAGGAAAAATCAAGGAGTTTGATCTGCTTTATTACTAAATTCTATAGTGCATATTAAAGGCTTAACAAATGTTTGTTGAATGAATGACTTATTTGACAAATGAATGGATTTATCAAAATCTCCTGGAAAGCATTCTTTAAAGTGCAATACTTGCCCCCAGTTGCAGAGTCTCTCTGGAGTGGGCCCTAAGTCTGGATTATTAACAAACTCTGCAAATAATTCCGATGTACTTTGAAGTTCAAGAATTGTGGTGTGACTGAGCTGGTTGATAGGGGAAATCATAAAAAACCAGATAAAGGGTGAGGCATTTTATAGAAATATAGCTAGGAGAAGAGACTCAATGCTCAGTATGTACTTGGCATTAAATCTCACCATAAAGTGACTTTTTAGCCTACCTTTGTTTTAATTTCCAGCTTAGTAAAATATTTGTGGTTTTTGCATTTATGTAGACCAGAGAAAATGGTGTATTAGGCTACCACCAACTTTAAAAGTGGTTTCTTGCATCTTGATAGATTTTATTTTTCAAATTGTTTTTTCCTTTTCTCTCAAATATCATTATATCTTCACTTGGAAGCCTCATGAGTATCTTGAAAGTATCATCTTACATACGATTTTTCTTTTCTCACCCAACGTCAAAATAATTAACATTGCATAGAAAAGCTAACACATCATATCAGTCATCACAATTTGCAATTATATTTATGTCTGTGTTTATTTTTTTAATTTCATTTTATTGTGATAAGAACATTTAACATGAGCTCTACCCCCTTACATTTTAAGCACACAATATAATATTGTTGACTATAGAACAATGTTGTACAGCAGATCTCTGGAATTTATGTATCTCTCTTGACTGAAATGTTATCCTCATTGATTGTTACTTCCTCATTGCTCCCTCCCCCCAACCCTTGTCAACCATCATTCCATTCTTTGTTTCTGTGAATTTAATTATTTTAGATATCTCACATCAGAGTAATCATGTGGAATTTGCCTGTGATTGACCTTTTCACTTAGCATAATGTCCTTAATATTCATCCATGTTGTTACATATTACAGAATTTCCTTCTTTTTTAAGGCTGAATGGCATATTCCACTGTGTATACACAACAAATTTTCTTTATCCATGCATCTGCCTATGGACATTTAGGTTATTTCCACATATTGACTATGGTGAATGGTGCTGCCCTGAACAAAGGAGTGTTAATATCCCTTTGAGATGTTAATCTCAATTCTTTTGACTAAATACCCTGAAGCAGTATCATTAGTTTATATGGAAATCCTATTGTTGATTTTCGAGGGATTTCCATATTTTCCATAATGACTACACCATTTTTCATTCCTATCAACAGTATGTAAGGGTTCAATTTCTCCATATTCTTGCCTACACTTATCTTTTGATCTGTGTTTGGCATTTAATCTGTTTTCTACACCAGAAGATAAGCTTGATGAGAAACATTCATTGACCTCTGCCTTGTTCTTACCTAGAATAGTGTACCACGAACTCCCTATACAGTCTTGGTGGCTGAATGTGTGTACTGCCTTACAGTTTTATGGAACATGAGTTTTAAAATGCTTTTATGTACAATCTGTCTTCCTTATGCCCCTATGAAGCAAATCATTGTTATTTTCCCCACATTACAGATAAGGAAACTGAGGCTTAGAGAAGATAAGGCACTTAACCTAAGGCCACACAGTTTGCAAGCAGCAAAGCCATATTTGAAACCTGGTAGGTCTGTTTCTTCTATATTTTCAATTTGTTTTACTTTTTCCACACTCTATATTTTATCCTTGGCATGATTCCCCTCTACATATACAATACATGTATAGATAGAAAGAAGTAATATCTGCAGTTACAAATATTATTACTCATCACTAACACAAATCAATATCTCTCTTAAATGGCCAAAAGTCTTATAGAATCTTAACCTTCAACAGCAAGCTTGAATCTGGAATTAAGTCTAAGATATTTCAAGGCTCTCATAGTAGATAGATCATATCTCCAAGTCTAAACCCAGTCTTTATTGACCTCATTCACTATTGACTGGTGTAACAAAAGATTTCAAGAAGCATGGCTCTTTTTTTTTTCTTCTGTAGCATATTAGAGGCAGAAAATTAGGAGAGTAGGACATTTCATGAGACAGCTGCAAAAAGAGAAGGCTGATACCTCACAGTGAGATAGAAGAAATAAATACAAGGCAGAGGATATCCTGTTTCTTAGAAATAGAATATCCTTTTCTCTTAGAAATGGTGGCCCAAAATCATGGAGAAAGTTTTAAATTACATATAAGTACACTCGGGTGCCTTAGCAGTAAAGAATCCACCTGCCAATGAAGGAGACACATGTTTGACCCCTGGGTCAGGAAGATGCCCTGGAGAAGGAAATGGCAACCCACTCCAGTGTTCTTGCCTGGAGAACCCCATGGACAGAGGAGCCTGGCGGGCTATATAGTTTATGGGATCGCAAAGAGTTGGACATGCCTTAGTAACTAAATGACAACAACTACACTCTTTTTAAGAGGATAAGTAGATGAATAATTCATTTTTATAATGACTTACATTAAAAATAGTTTACCCAATCTATCACTCACAAATTTCAACTACTTAGAAAATTGATATTTAACTTTAAATATTATAGGTCAATAGGGGCATTATTGCTATCTGTTCTCATTCTTTTTCAAGTCTCCAAGGTGGCATATCTGACAATCTGCAAATGGACATGGTCATCTTCCCTTCCTTTTGTGCTTTCAAATGCTCTTTTATCAATCACTAAGTTCTGTGCCTTTATTGCTTCGTATTTCAAGCCGTCAACAAAACCAGTACATTATTTATCACTGTCTCCTGCTTCTCCTGTCACAGGGTAGGTCCTTATCACAGTACACCTGTTTTACCAACACTGGCCACTTTGGGCTACTTAGCATCCATTCCCCTGTTCTAGGTACAGTACCCTACGTTTGGCTTAGACATTAATTCTCCCACCTCACAGCACATATACTTCAGAGAAGCAGGCTTCGTTTTTGTCATAGAGGTGGGCCTCTGAAATCTTAGCTATAGCAACATTGTTTCAGGGATGAGTACATGACCTAACATCCAATAAAAAAAGCAATGATGTCTAAGACTTTATTTCCATATTGAAAGAAAAGATGTACTCTGCTTTCCTACACAACTACAAAGAGTATAGATGCCTTGGGATGCAGGCACCCACCTTGGGATGGTAAAGAAATATCATTGCTGAACCTGGAATTAAGACATAAAAAAGTAGAGAAAAGAAATAGAGAGAAGCCAGATCCTCATTGTTGACTGAGTAGCCCAGAGTAAGATTTGAAAGAAGCTAATCATGTAATCTCACAAATTCTTTCATTTAAATGAGTTAATACTGGGATTTTGTTATGCATGACTAAAAAATCCTAATTCATATAGTCAGTTTGCCCTGCTTCTGTTTCAGTATATTTTTTTACACTCCTGCTGGAATATTTTTCCAGTAACCTATCATTCGGGCTTCCCTGCTGACTCAGTGGTAAAAATCCACCTGCCAGCACAAGAGATATGGGTTTGATCCCTGGGTCAGGAAGATCCCCTGGAAAAGAAATGGCAACCCACTCCAGTATTTCTGCCTAGGAAATGCCATGAACAGAGGGTCCTGGAGGGTTACAGTCCATGGTTTTGCAAAAGAGTCAGACACGACTTAGCAACTGAATGAAAGAACTTATCATTCCACTCCATTGTGGGTCACAGGGACTTCTCTTGGTGTTTCACCAAAAATCCCAGATTTCTGTCTCACCAAACTTTTTTCTTTTAAGGCTTCCCATGAGAGAATGGCTGAAATCAAGATAATATGCTCAAAATTCTAAAAAACCAAACTCTTTACATTAAGTTTTACAAATATCAATGGAACCACCATTCTTTCTCCCTTTCACTTTCTGTCTCATCTTTCATTGTCTCTCTTTCTAAGAATGTTACTCAATAAACAGGATGTTTTGTGTCTGACTCCTATATATCTCATTAGGCCTCTGATTCATAAAGGAATATGTGAATGATATTTGTCTTTAATACCGTATTAAATTTTTGAAGTGTATCTATGTATGCCATTTCACTTGAGCAGCAGTTTTTAATTACAAAAAGCAACTACATCTTTTCGTTTACTCTATACAGATAAATGGCATAATGAAAAGAGGAAAGAATTTTGTGTCAAAATTAACTGACATAGTCATCAGGTTTTGTCAAGTGTTCATTGTATGATTTTGGGTAGATAACACACTTGGACAAATCAAAACTTTCCATATTTTAAAAATGGAACTGTCACTTAACATGATCAAATATGAAGGTCTTTTCACTTCATATCTTACAATATTTATGTATTCTAGTACATAAATAACAGTGTAACATTCAAAGTTTTAAAATAAAACCAACTTTTAAGTCATATTTTAGAAAAGTTTTGCACAATTCTAATATTTGAATCAAGAACATGTTTTTATTTTTCACATACATGTATATTTACTTTGTGAAAGTAATACATATATATTACAGAAGTGAAAATACATTGTAGTGTTATATACAGGAATACATTATATGTATGAATACATGAACATTGTCAAACATTTAGAAAATACAGAGGAACTAGAAGAAAATTAAACCTATCATTAAAACAATAATCACTGACAATATATTGGCATATAAATGCTCGCTTTTTTTTTTGGCTATAAGAATACTTAGCATGAAATTAGTTCTCAACAAAATTTAAGAGTGCAATGCAGCACTGTTGCCTATAGGTACAAAGCTGTACAGCAGACCTTTAGCACCTTTTCTGCTTTCTTAGCTGAAGCTTTGTGCTTGTTGATTAGTAACTCTCCAAGGTATATATATTTTTAACTGACATTATATGAACACATTTTAAAAACATGGTTTCACAAAGTATTTTAAATAGCTTGTGGCCATACCACATGTTCCCATTATCCAATTGAAGTCCTAAGACTGCCTTCTCTTGGTAGGAAAATCACATTATTGTTAAAGAAATTCTTTCTCATGACGTTTTTGAAAAGCATTCAGTATCTTATATATTTCCTCCTGAAATCAAAGCCAGAATTCATGATTTTTTAACTAATGTGATAATTTATTTTGGTAGCCACTATCTGTGTAAACCAATATGTGGTTCTTTTCCCATTTTAAATTTTAGCCATTACACAATTGAAGGAATTCATGAGGCTATATCTGCCCAGTGGCTGTGGTCAGATATGACCTACAATGTTTTGGGGCAGAAAACTACTACAAAATAATTATGTCTATCCTAATACTGTTATTTTCATCAAGAGGCTCTTTAGTTCTTCTTCACTTTTTGCCATAAGAGTGGTGTCATCTGTATATCTGAGATTACTGATATTTCTCCCAGCAGTCTTAATTCCAGCTTGTGTATCACCCAGCCCAGCATTTCTCATGATGCACTCTGCATATAAGTTAAATAAGCATGGTGACAATATACAACCTTGATGTACTTCTTTCCCAATTTGGAACCAGTCTCTTGTTCCATGTCCAGTCCTAACCTTTGCTTCTTGACCTGCATATACATTTCTCAAGAGGCAGATCAGGTGGTCTGGTATTCCCATCTCTTTCAGAATTTTCCAGTTTGTTATGATCTACACAGTCAAAGGCTTTGGCATAGTCAATAAAGCAGAAATAGATGTTTTTTGAAACTCTCTTGCTTTTTCACTGATCCAGCGGATGTTGGCAATTTGATCTCTGGTTCCTCTGCCTTTTCTAAATCCAGCTTGAACCACTGGAAGTTCACAGTTCATGTACGGTTGAAACCTGTCTTGGAGAATTTTGAGCATTACTTTGCTAGTGTGTGAGATGAGTGCAATTGTGCGGTAGTTTGAGCATTCTTTGGCATTGTATTTTTTGGGGATTGCAATGAAAACTGACCTTTTCCAGTCCTGTGACCACTGCTGAGTTTTCCAAATTTGCTGGCCTACTGAGTGCAGCACTTTGATAGCATCATCTTTTAGGATCTGAAATAGCTCAACTGGAATTCCATCACCTCCACTAGCTTTGTTCATAGTGATGCTTCCTAAGGCCCTCTTTACTTCACATTCCAGGATGTCTGGCTCTAGATGAGTGATCACACCATCATGATTATCTGGGTCACGAAGATCTTTTTTGTATGGTTTTCTGTGTATTCTTGCCACCTCTTCTTAAAATCTTCTGCTCCTGTTAGGTCCATACCATTTCTGTCCTTTATTGAGCCCATCTTTGCATGAAATGTTCCCTTGGTATCTCTAATTTTCTTGAAGAGATCTCTAGTCTTTCCCAGCCTATTGTTTTCCTCCATTTCTTTGCACTGATCACTGAGGAAGGTTTTCTTATCTCTCCTGCTGTTCTTTGGAACTCTGCATTCAAATGAGTATATCTTTCCTTTTCTCCTTTGTCTTTCGCTTCTCTTCTTTTCACAGCTTATTGTAAAGCCTCCTTACAACTGTTTTGCCTTTTTGATTTCTTTTTCTTGGGGATGGCCTTGAACACTGCTTCCTGTACAGTGTCATGAACCTCCATCCATAGTTCATCAGGCACTCTGTTTATCAGATCTAACCCTTGAATCCACTTGTCACTTCTACTGTATAGTCATCATAAGGGATTTTATTTAGGTTATACCTGAAAGATCTAGTGGTTTTCCCTACTTTCTTCAATTTAAGTCTGCTGCTGCTGCTGCTGCGTTGCTTCAGTCATGTCCGACTCTGTGAAACCCCATAGATGGCAGTCAACCATGCTCCCCTGTCCCTGGGATTCTCCAGGCAAGAACACTGGAGTGGGTTGCCATTTCCTTCTCCAATGCATAAAAGTGAAAAGTGAAAGTGAAGTCGTTCAGTCTTGTACAACTCTTTGTGACCCCATGGACTGCAGCCTACCAGGTTCCTCTGTCCATGAGATTTTCCAGGCAAGAGTACTGGAGTGGGATGCCATTGTCTTCTCTGAATTTAAGTCTGAATTTGGCAATAAGGAGTTCATGATCTGAGTCACAGTCAGTTCTCGGTCTTGTTTTTGCTGACTGTATAGAGCTTCTCCATCTTTGGCTGCAAAGAATATGGTCAATCTGATTTTGGTATTGA
Organism: Antilocapra americana; assembly: GCA_007570785.1. Lineage (NCBI taxonomy): Eukaryota > Metazoa > Chordata > Mammalia > Artiodactyla > Antilocapridae > Antilocapra > Antilocapra americana. Next base: position 7,532 of record ML662438.1, read on the forward strand.
CTATCTGGTGATGTCCATGTGTAGAGTCTTCTCTTGTGTTGTTGGAAGATGGTATTTGCTATGACCAGTGCGTTTTCTTGGCAGAATTCTGTTAGCCTTTGCCCTGTTTCATTCTGTACTCCAAGGGCAAATTTACCTATTACTCCAGGTATTTCTTGACTTGCTACTTTTGCATTCCAGTCCCCTATAATGAAAAGGACGTCTTATGTGGGTGTTAGTTCTAGAAGGTCTTGTAGGTCTTCATAGAACTGTTCAATTTCAGCTTCTTAAGCATTATTGGTTGGGGCATAGACTTGGATTACTGTGATATTGAATAGTTTGCCTTGGAAATGAACAGAGGTCATTCTGTCTTTTTTGAGATTACATCCAAATACTGCATTTCGAATCTTTTGTTGACTAGAATGGTTACTCCATTTCTTCTAAGGAATTCTTGCCCACAATAGTAATTACAATGGTCATCTGAATTAAATTCACCCATTCCAGTCCATTTTAGTTCTCTGATTCCTAAAATGTCGATGTTCACTCTTGCCATCTCCTGTTTGAACACTTCCAACTTGCCTTGATTCATGGACCGAACATTCCAGATTCCTATGCAATGTTGCTCTTTATAGCATCGGACTTTACTTCCCTCACCAGTCACATCTACAACTGGATGTTGTTTTTGCTTTGGCTCTGTCTCTTCATTCTTTCTGGAGTTAGTTCTCCACTGATCTCCAGTAGCATATTTGGCATCTACAGATCTGGAGAGTTCATCTTTCAGATCGTTTTGCCTTTTCATACTGTTCATGGGATTCTCAAGGCAAGAATACTGAAGTGGTCTGCCATTCCCTTCTCCAGTGGACCATGTTTCGTCAGAACTCTTCACTACGACCCGTCATCTTGGGTGGCCATACAAGACATGGCTCATAGTTTCATTGAGTTAGACAAGGCTGTGGTTCATGTGATCAGATTGGTTAGTTTTCTGTGATTGTTGTTTTCAGTCTGTCTGCCCTCTGATGGAGAAGGATGAGGCTTATGGAAGCTTCCTGATGGGAGAGACTGACTGAGGGGGAAGATGGGTCTTCTTCTGATGGACAGGGCCATGCTCAGTAAATCTTTAAACCAATTTTCTGTTGTAGGGCGGGGCTGTGTTTCCTCCCTGTTATCTGACCTGAGGCCAGACTATGATGGAGGTCATGAAGATAATAGCGCCCTCCTTCACAAGGTCCCAGGCACACACTGCTGCACTCAGTGCCCCCGACCCTGCCGCAGGCCACCAGCGACCCACACCTCCACCAGAGACTCCTGGACCCTCACAAGCAGGTCTGGTCAGTCTCTTGTGGGGTCACTGCTTCTTTCTCCTGGGTCCTGGTTCTGTTTGTGCCCTCCAAGGATCTGTTTCCCCAGTCCTGTGTAAGTCCTGGCAGCTCTATCGTGGGTTAATGGCGACCTCCTTCAAGAGGGCTTTTATTCCATACCCAGGTCTACTGCACCCAGAGCCCCTGCCCCCTCAGCAGTCCGCTGCTGACCAGAACCTCCCCAGGAGACACCGAAACACAGTTGTGTCTCAGTCTTTGTGGGGTCTCTGGATCCTAGTGCATACAAGGTATGTTTGAGCCCTCTGTGCATCTCTGGCAAGTATGGGGTTTGATTCTAAATGCAATTACACCCTCCTGCTATCTTGCTGGAGCTTCTCTTTTGCCGTTGGATGTAGGATATCTCCTTAAAGTCACTCCAGCACTGTGCAGCCACTACTCCAGTGCCTTACGTCTAGCTGGGGCTTCTCTGCCCTTGGATGTGGCTATCTCCTCACAGTCGCTCCAGTGTTGCACAGCCTCCGCTTAGCTCTGAGCAGCAGGTGTAGGGTATCTCTAAAGAGCCTTCTGATGAAAGTGAAAGAGGAGAGAGGAAAAAGTTGACTTAAAACTCAACATTCAGAAAACTAAGATTATGGCATCTGGTCCCATCATTTCATAGCAAATAGATGGGGAAACAGGGGAAACAGTGACAGATTTTATTTCTTCGGGCTCCAAAATCACTGCAGATTGTGACCGCAGCCATGAAATTAAAGACACTTGCTCCTTGGAAGAAAAGCTAAGACCAACCTAGACAGCTTAGTAAAAAGCAGAGACATTACTTTGCCAACAAAGGTCCGTCTTGCCAAAGCTATGGATTTTCCAGTAGTCATGTGTGGATATGAGAGTTGGACTATAAAGAAAGCTGAGTGCCGAAGAACTGATGCTTTTGAACTGTGGTGTTGGAGAAGACTCTTGAGAGAGTCCCTTGGACTGCAAGGAGATCCAACCAGTCCATCCTAAAGAAATCAGTCCTGAATATTCATTGGAAGGACTGATGTTGAAGCTAAAACTCCAATACTTTGGCCACCTGATGTGAAGAACTGACTCATTGGAAAAGACCCTGATGCTGGGAAAGATTGAAGGCAGGAGGAGAAGGGTATGGCAGAGGATGAGATGGTTGGATGGCATCATTGACTCATGGACATGGGTTTGAGTAAACTCTGGGAGTTGGTGATGGAGAGGGAGGCCTGGTTTGCTGTAGTCCATGGGTCACAAAGAGTCGGACATAAACGAGCAACTGAACTGAACTGAATATTGTTATTTTAGGAATATCCTACCTTGAATAACCATTTCAAATTATCTCAGGGTGAGAAATCCCAAGGGCTTCCCAGATGGCTCAGTGGTAAAGAATCTGGCTGCCAACGCAGAAGACTAAGAGAGTGGGTTTGATCCCTGGGTAAGGAAGATGCCCTAGAGAAGGAAATGGCCACTTGCTCCAGTATTATTGCCTTGGAAATCCCATGGACAGAGAATCCTGACAAGCTACAGTCCGTGGGGTCACAAAAGAGTTGGACATGACTTAGTGACTAAACAACAGCAATCAGAAATCCCAAACCAAGTTTTTTTATAGGCACGTAATTTAATTCTTGATATCATACCTTGAAATAGCCAAAATACATCAATTTCTTTTCTATTCTCAGGGACCCACAGACCATTTCCCTCCAGCTCTCTATATTCTTACAGCACTTACTTGCATTATTCTATTTATTTATACTCCAATTTTATTCTTGAAGTGTACTTGAGTAATATTTAGATGACTCTTATTATTCCAGCCTGAAAGAGAATGTCCATGATAGTAATAAATGTGGTCTATGACTCTGAGTTTCCATTCAACATAATTCCAAATATATAAGCATTCTAACTCCCTTTTTCTTCAGGCAGAGTCCCAAGTATCTCATGTGATTTCTTTGGCAGCCATTCAAATTCTGATAAAGCTACTAGTGTTAACCTCATCCCTACCGATTACCCTGAATCTGCTGCTTTTCTGCCTTGGGATTTGACCTTGTGACATTGCTGCTAGAATGTGACATTACTATAATTTCCCACATTGTTGTCACTCCCTTTGTCAGTACCAGTGTTCCTTTTTGAAGCAAAGGGGTCCCTCTCTATATATCCCTACCCAGCGTTACCAATGAATACTGAAAAAAAAAACTTAATTCAGTATTTTGGCCTAACTCACCAGGTAGGGGCATCTTTAATGTTCTTTCATTAGTAAAGACCTATTGATCTTAAGATTGGGAAATAGGACTTAATTCTAATTTTCATTGGATAGTGGCACTTACATTGCTTGAAATAAGAATTCTCAGTCAGATATCCACAGAGAATGTGGCAGAACTGAGCTTGTTCTAGGGGACCAAGCTATAAGAATGAGATGGGAGAGGCTGGGAGAGAACAGATACAGGAGGACTGAGGTGGGAAAAGAGGAAACCAGGGCATCCTATTTTAAATATAATGAGTTTGAGGCAACTGTGATGAAATTGGGAACAGAAGTCAGTGGTTTAGGAAAACATAGGTTTAGCAGTTAACAATATAAATTAAGCTGTGGGGGTATATGTATGATGAATTTCCATGTATCTGATTATTTACAAAGAACTGCCATACCTGAACACATGATTAAGTAGATACCCCCAACATTTTTCTGCTATAAAACATCTAGGGGTACTGAATAATAATATAATAATCATGTTTAAAAATACTCAGCTGAGTTTGTCATAAAATGAGTTATCTCTAGGGGGACAAGGTCATAAAAGAAGCTGAAAATAAGAAAATAAGGAGGGTGATGAAACCATACCTACCCTGACTGCATGTTTGAATTTTCTGTCACCCAGAGAACATCTGGAAGTGAGAGAATGACTCATTAAATGAGATAAAGTATCCAGTATGGGGGTCCTCCCAGGTGGTGCTAGTGGTAAAGAACCTGCGTGCCAGTACAGGAGACTTAAGAGATGCAGGCTCAATCCCTGGGTTGGAAAGATCCCTTGGAGGAAGACATGTCAACCCTTCCAGTAATCTTGCCTGGAGAATCCCATGAACAGAGGAGCCTGTTGGGATACAGTATGTATGTGTCTGCATGGATGAATTTTCTGTCACCCAGAGACTTGTATTTCAATGGTATTGGGCTCACTCAAGTTATGGGTTTAGAATTGAAGAGAGAGTTCTTAAGGGGCCATGTGGAAGTATGGACCAGAAAGGAAAAAAAAAAAATCTGCCTGAAAGCAAAGGGAGGAACAAAGGAACATATATTTTTTGCCCATGCTTAGATGAAAACAAAAGTTTCTTCTGAGAATTTATTAAAAGCAAGCCATCCCTCAAGTGTAGTTGAAATTATTTGTACTATCTACCTGATCTGACAAACTACATGGTAAAAATGATTTCAGGTTAGTAGAATCCAAGTATGTCAAGTGGAAGCAAACATAGATATTCTCAGGAAAAATGTGCTCTAATACAAGGCTTACAGAATTTCTACAGATAAAGCCCACCATTGGAACAAGAATTTGCAATTCCAAGTTAATTAACATAAAGGAAAACAAAACACCAGAAAAACTGTCGGAAGAATCAACCAACAGTAGAAGTAGATTTCGCAGGAACCTCTGATACTGAAATTCCCAGCTACAAAATTTAAATAAGCATTTTAAAAAATAAACAAAAATTAGCATTGAAACATAACAAAAAATAGACTATCAAAAATGAGTTGATAACATAGAAATTCTCACAGATATTATCAATTGAAATTAAAAACCTCAATAAAGGTACTAAATTAAGATTATTCACAGCTGAAGAGAACATATGTAACCTTGAAGGAACTTGAAAAATACCTAAAATCCAGCACAAAGGAGCAGAAGTGTCAAATAGAAAAGATTGTTTTAAAAATATGGAAGATAGGGAGGTCATATGTATCTTGATGAAGTTTCAGAAGGAGACAATACAAAGAGACAGAGACAATATTTAAAGGGTTGTGTGTGCCTGCGTGCTAAGTCACTTACTTCAGTCACGTCCAACTCTTTTCGACCCTTTGGGCTGTATCCCACCAGGCTCCTCTGTTCCTGGGATTCTCCAGGCAAGATTACTGGAGTGGGTTGACACGCCCTCCTCTAGGGGATCTTTCCGACCCAGGGATTGAACCTGCATCTCTTAAGTCTCCTGCACTGGCACTAGCACCACCTGAGAGGCCCCCCATACTGGATACTTTATCTCATTTAATGAGTCATTCTCTCACTTCCAGATGTTCTTACATTCTGTTTATTTACCTAAAATACTTTCCCTTTCACCTGAATATCTTTCATGGATTCCTTGAGTCTCAGTTCAAATGTCCTTTAACCAGAGAAGTTACCTCAGATAACCAAGATTAATTTTAATTTTTGAGTTTCCACTTTTTAAAGCATTCAGAATTCTCTCACGGTAGATATGCTTTACTTTTACTTTTGAAGTATTTTTCATGGTATTTATTTCAAGTTTATTCTGACTCTGGAATTGAACCTTAGTTTGTGTCTTAGGGATTGAATTTATTAAGTTCTTGATGGCAATAAACTGAATATAGTTGCCAGTGCATAGTAATGATCAGTACATGTTCCTAGAATGAGGTTGAATAAATAAATGAACTGAAAGAATAGCGTGAGATCATGTTTCAGGAATTTTCTGTTTATTTGAAAAACTGATATTTGATTTTGGTCTTTGTCCAAAAATAATCAATTCTTGGCAATTTAAGTTTAAAAACAGGTCATCTCTCATAATTTACTCTCAGTATTAATGGACTTCAGATGCACAAAATGGTGTTAATCACAAACCTTAGTACATTGTGGGTTGTGAATAATAGTATTAATATATACATGTTCCTCACTCACTTGCTCATTTGCTCATTTTTTTGTTGTTTATTCATCTATTCATGCACATATTCATTCAATTATAGAAAAACTGTGAACACAGTATCCAACCTAAGATTTAAAACATTCCCCATGACCTCTGACTGCCTTGAAAACACTCTCTGATGTAAGAACTATCTTGGGGCTTGTTTTATTATTTTTTTGTTTCTCAGAATTATATTCTTATGTACATATCTATGCCTCAATTATATATGTTTATCTTACCCTTTAACTAATAAAGGGTATTATTCAGCATATTGTCATCTGGGATTTTTTTTTTTTGGGTCAGTATCTCATTATTGAAATTCATTCATGTTTTTGCATGTTGCTGAGTTTAATGCTGTTTAATATTTCATTATATAAATATATTATAATTTATTTATTTATTCTTTCCCTTATTAGTGAGCATTTGAGCATTTGGTTGTTTCCAGTCTTTTGCTATCATGCATAGCATTTCTTATGGACATCCTCACAAATGCCTTTTATGGTAAATGTGGAAGTATTTCTCTTGGGTCTATACATAGAGTGGAACTGCACAGCACAGGAAAGAATGCCAACCTGTCTTCCAATATGTCTATGTGAGCAATATGTTTGAGATCATGTTGATTTATAATCTATCTGACACTTGACATCATCAAACTTTTTACTTTTGCCAATTAAATTGTTGTAAAATTTATTTCCTGGTGGTCTTGTATCATATTTTCCTCTGCTTTCTAATATTATAAAATATTCAAAATCAAAATGATTTACAAATTAGCAACCTCTTTACTTTTGAAATGTTCAAAGATTAATTAAATATTCACTTCATAGGCCTTTCTCTTCGGGCCAGGTTTAGACCATTTATCACTCATTCAACAAACATAATTTAGCATCATGTTGGATTCTGAGAATACACCAGGGAATAAGATAAGTTTGGTTGCTGCTGTCATGGAGAAGGACACTAATAGTCATCAATGTGATGGGAGTTTCAATAAGTGTGGGAGGTTATAAAGTGAAATAACATGTGCTTAGTCTCTCAATCATGTCCAACTCTTTGCAACTCCATGGACTGTAGCCCATCAGTCTCCTCTGCTCTTGGGGATTCTCCAGGCAAGAATACTGGGGTGGGTTTCCATTTCCTTCTCCAGCAGATCTTACCAACACAGGGATTGAACCTAGATCTCCTATATTGCAGGCATATTCTTTACCATATGAGCTACCCAGGAAGCCCTGTGAGTAATATAAATACCTATTATGATCAGAAGTTGGGAAGGCTGTAAGGGAATGTTTCCTACAGGAAGTGATCCCAAGAGCTTAAACCTGAATTTAAGCTGAATTTAGGCATAGTTTTACCTAAGATATAAAGGATCATGAGTTTTGTAGAAAGGGGTCTTCTCAATAGAAGAAACAGCATTTGAAAAGATTGTCTTAGATTTCTGTCTGTATGTCTTCTCTCCTAAGGCTTAAACAGAATTCTAGAGTCCAAGGCAGAAATTAGTGCCTCAGCAGCCATTTTCCTGTTCTCCCAAACTTTCTTTCTCCTAGAGAGGGCTCTCTCTGCCAAAGGAACCAAAGTACATATCAGATTCTGGTGATGGACCCTACACATCAGTTTATCAGACAGAAACACAATTCAAACATAACAGTCATTGAGTATATCTGAGAAACAAATGCAAACTTCAGAAAACAGTTTGCAGAGGCAGAATCTGCATAAGATTGAAGCTTAGGTGAAAATAATTTTAATACTTCTAATTCACTTTTAATAATATACATACATCAAAATACATATAAGATATATATGAAATATACAACATATATAAATAATTTCAATATTTCTAGTCACATTTATGCCCTCTGTTATTCTGGGAACTAATTCTATTTTTTTTTTTTTTGAGTTGTTTTCAACTCCAAATTCTGAGAAATTAAAAGGCTGTGAATTTATTACCTAAAGGGATTTTTTCTTGGGGGGAGGGGTTATTCCTAAAACAAAAGGGAATCCTAGGTGGCACCAGTGGTAAATGATCTGCCTGCCAAAGCAGGAGATGCAAGAGACATGGTTCTATCCCTGGGTCAGGAAGATTCCCTGGATTAGGAAATGGCAACCCATTTCAGTATTCTTGGTTGAAAAATTCCATGGACAGAGGAGCCAGGTAGGCTATAGTCCACGGGGTTGCGAAGAGTCAGACATGACTGAGTACATGCCTTTAATACCAGAAAAAAAATTGTCAATGATCAACAATTTTTTGTGAGCCTATTAGACATTTATTATTATTTGATGATCTGAAATAAGCCAGACAAATATAACAGGCCATATTTGAGTCCCTAAAATATTCATCTTGTGTGAATATTTATTTACATATATGTGTATTATTTTATTATATACTATATAAGTACATACATAATTAATTATAAGTTAGTATATGCACCTTTAAAATGTATGTTATTTATACATAAAGGTTTCTGTTCTGAGGCCTTAATCTGGAAAATTGAATTTGTTCTGTCCTATTTTAAAGCTTATGCATGGCCTTCTAATATTCTTTGTGAAAACTATTTGACAATAACAAACTTGTTCTCCTTTAATCCTTGGGACAAACAGTAATTTCTATTTATTTAAGTCTTAGTTTTCTGACTATTAATGTGCAAGAGGTCATATTGTGAAACAAAAGCTTAACAAATGCTCTGTTTGGAATATCAATGAGTTACTTTTAATCATTACAAGGAAAATGCAAAGATTCTTTGAAAAAGTAAATACTAAACTGTCACAAAACTCATTTGGAAGAAAAGAAATGAAAAAATGTTCACTTGATTCTGCCTGACTTGCAGCTTGTTTTAAGGCACAGCATGGCAGCTGTAAATTTGGAAGGCAACTTAAGAGTTCCTCACATAATAAAGTCCCCTCACCAACACTCCATTCTGTGGATAAGGAGACTGAGGCCAGGAAAATCAGTATTAATCCAAAGTCACATAGTAGCTTGATGCAAAGTCAGGCATAGAATCCATGGCTTTTGACACCTGATTGATTGCCCTTTTTGCTGTACTATGGCTTAAACCTTATAAGCAATTTCATCCCAGAAAAGGGTTTATGACCATGGTGAAGCAGAAAAAGATAAAAAATTAAAAATTGGATTGTAGAGTGTGCATCCTTTTCTCAAAAATTTTCTTGAACTGGCATGTCTGCCTACTCCACCACCACACACACACATTTACCCACTCATATATATAAATACAAATGCTCATTAATGATTGTGAGATACTCAAATGTGAAGCTGGCTCTTAATCCTTGTGATCCCACAGGGAAGAACCTAGCTCTTTACACATAATTAAGTTGAACTGAAATTTTTCTAAGCACACTTTAGTATCCCTAAAGCACCAGCGTACCTGTTTTATAGAGTGAGATTATCTTTACATTCTTCATTTTCATTCTCTCTTCTATTTCATGTCGGGATGGATGGCTCTTTGGTGGAGGCAAAGGAATTCAGAATTTGAAGTCAGAAAAAAAATGGGTTACAATATTTAGTTTTACTGCATCTGCTATATTGCAGAAGTTAATATTGTAACAACAAGCATTCAGTTTTCTGGTCCTAGCTCTCAAGTAGCTTGTTGCACAACTAGGCGAGACAGTTTCATGGGTTGTCAGTTTGTGTATCATATGCAATCAGGCCCTACATTTCTATGCACACAAGCCTGACTTCTGACTCATGCTATTGTCATCTTTTTGCTTTGTACACAGCAGACTGATGTTACCCGAGAGTTATCTACTTCCCTCCAATACCTTCACACCATTAGCAACAGTTCCCTCAAACCAGTGACAAGTGAATATTGGTACATAAATAACCCAACTCCTCACTCTCCATTTGAAAAAACTATGAGACCTAGGTTTGACATTGATTCCCAGAGTTCCTCAGCTGATTTATGTTGCCAATTGGTAACTTGCATGATGATGCACATATTATTGGCTTTCTTCCCTCCCCTTACTCACTTCTCCACTCTCCTACCAGAGTTGCCTGGTCTCAGCTTCATAATAAACTATTCATACTCAAACTCTATGTCAGCGTCTGCTTCTGAGTGAACTCAAACAGAGACAGACAGACAAGTGAACAGACCATTGCCAAACAATGTGTTAAGTGCTATAAGAAAGTTACACAACATTGTAAATCAACTATACTTTAATTATATAAATATATATGTATGTCTAAGTTAAGGAGCTTCCTCAGTGGCTCAGAGGTAAAGAATCCACCTGCAATGCAGGAAACCCAGATTCCATCTCTGGGTCAGGAAAATCATCCCCTGGAGGAAGGTATGGCAACCCACTGTAGTATTCTTGCCTGGAGAATCCCATGGATAGAGGAGCCTGGCAGGCTACAGTCCATAGGTTCACAAAGAGTCGGACACGATTAAAGTGACTGAGTATGTATGCACACATGGAAGTTAAGAGTAGAATATTATGGAAATACTTAACATATATCATAAGGGGCTTTATTTAGGCTTTGTTTGAAGAGGATTTCCTGTGTAGGTGGTATCTGAGCTGCATTTTTGAAAGTATGAAGATGTTAGCTAGATAAGCAAAAGATAGAGGGTTTCAGGAAGGGGGAATTACCAGTACAGAGGCTTGGAGGCAAGAGTACCTTATCGTGTTTAAAGAGTTGAAAGCGCTCAGATGTGCCTAAAATAAAAGAATGAGCATTAGGGACAAATAATGAGAAGAAAGCCTGGAGAGGCAGGCAAGGGACAGCCCAGAAAGATTTTTATGAGCTAAGTCAAGGAGATGCTCCTTTGGGCAAGTCACAAAGAGGCATTGTGGGAAGTTAAGCAGAGCAGTGATATGATCAGATTTCTGTTTCAGAAAGATTCACGTTTGACAGCACTGGGGAGAATGGATTGCAGGGATCAAGATAAAAAGCTAGGAGACCCATTAGAAGCCTGTGGCAGTAATCCAGGTAAGAAATGATACGAATCTGAACTAAGCTAATGGTAGAGAAAAAGAAGAGAAAGGACAGATTTCAGAGATATTGTGTGGGTCAAATCAACAAGAATTTTTTGAGTGATTGACTCTGCAGGGCAATGGGAAAGTTAGAATTTGAGAATGACTCTAGTGCCTGGCATTGGTGATTGAGTCAACTGATGCAACTGAGGTGGTAGCCAGAGAGGGAAAGTTAAGGCTCTTAAAGTCAAACTGTGGATGCAGTTTTGTATATATAGAGCATCATATGCCTGTGTAAAATTCACATGGAACTAGAGAGCTGGCCTATGAGGAAAAGAAGCTAGATCCAAAGATGTAGAAATGGAATCTGCCCTCACATGAGGAAGTGATGCTATAAGAATGGAAACAGTCAAAGTTGGGGAAAACATACAGTGAAAATGGATATGGTTAGTATGTGATACTGGCTAATGCCAACATTTAAGGAGCGAGCAAAGAGCAAAGGGTTTCCCTGGTGGCTCAGACGCTAAAGAGTCTGCCTGCAATTCAGGAGACCCAGGTTCGATCCCTGGGTCAGGACGATCCACTGGAGAAGGGAATGGCTACCTACTCCAGTATTCTTGCCTGGAGAATTCCATGGACAGAAGAGCCTGATGGGCTACAGTCTATGGGATCACAAAGAGTTGGACGTGACTGAGTGACTAACACTTTAACTTTTTTTTTTTTCAGAGAGATAATGTCCCATTAGGAGACAGAAACATTGGCAAGAATAGAGATGACAAATGTCTGATGAAAGGACTATCAAAACCTCCTCTTGTGCCCACAGCATGCATAGTAATTTATCACAGACCTCCTTTACTTTGTCCTCCAATTTAGCTTAGAATCTTCCTCAACTTAGCACACTTGGAGTAGTGAGGGCCATAACTACTAAAAAGAGGTATCATGTAGATTAAATAAGATGAATTTGTGAAGCCCTTAGCATACCACTCCATAAACTGGCCAGAACCTAATAAAAGATATGTACCAAATGATAGGGGTGAATGCTTATAATATGTTCAGAAGAGATGAGGCAGGGGAAGCTGAGGGAATTTTCTTTTTTTTTTTTTTATTGTTTTTGCCATACATTGTCATGATATCACCATGGGTTTACATATGCTTCCCCTCCGGAACCCCCCTCCCTCCTCCCTCCTCCCCGGGAAATCTCGCTGCACCAGCCCCGAGCATCAATCCTGGGCTGGCGATTGATTAGACACATGACAATTAACATGCTTCAATGCCCTTCTCCCATATCATCCCACCCTTACCCTCATCCACAAAGTCCACAAGTCTATTCTATACATCTGCGTTCCTTTTGCTGTCTCGCATGTTGGGTTCTCGTTACCGTCTTGAGAGTTTTTACTTTCACTGAAGTAGGCATCCAGTCTATCTATAAAGAGGAATAGAGGAAGTGGTGGAAGAGAAGCATGAGGAAATTGGAGTTAGTTCCAGATAGCTATTGTAGGAGATGGGTACGGGAGTTGAGGGAAGACTACATAGGAATTGCAAGGAACTGCTGCAGACCTGGTTGTGGGCTGGACGCTTTAAATAACTTTCCCTAAATAAAATGGATTGAATTATGATCTCATTTTCTTCAAATATGAGACATGAAAAATATTATATTAGAAAATAGGAAAAAAGAGAAACAACGCTCTTAGATAAAATGATCCTAATGCTAGGTGTGTTACAAAAATTATATAAGCTTCACAGAAACTACCTGAGTAGTAGCTTATTATTTTCATTTATCATATGAAGAAATGGAGGCTAAAGATTTTATATCTATCACCCAAGATCAAGTTTGTAGTAATTGGCAGTGCTGGGATGGAATTCATTTCAACCTGGAGTTTGTCTCTACTATTGGAAGACATATCCTCAGGATTCCACCTTTCTAGTTTTAATCATTGCTGATGTGTTTCAGCTTCTTTCTTCTCTGACATTTCACTACTCGTATTTAAGGGAATTCCTTCATAGTCAGCTATGAAATAGACCCTGAACTGCTGTTAATGATTTCAAACCAGCCTTTGTTGTCATGTTGCTTTTTCTTCTCATATGGTTGTGGAGTATTTGATCTACTTCAGTTGATTTTTATTCTAATGCAAAGATTAAATGCTTTTGTCAGCAGAGATGAATGTTCCGAAACAAAAGACATTTTAATGCCAATTTAATATTCACATTTATGATTCTTTTTTCTGTTCTCCCTTTCCTTTTTTCTCTCTCTCTCTCTCCAGGTGATTTTCATTATTCACAGTTGATATTTCCTAATATAAAGTCTCCACAAAAACTGAATCAGTGAATTACAAACCACTGCTCCTTGGAGAAATGAGTTAGGTTCCTATGAGACTCTGGTCAACCCATCAATACATTATCATACTTTATGTGTATTTGTATTTTAAAACACCTTATCAAGACTAGTGTTAATTCATTAACATTGAACTCATGGCCAACTGCCTGAAAGAAGCTTATCTAACACGTGTGTTTTCTCCCTAATGCACAGCACACTTTTCTTTTATGTAAGTGCAAGAACACGAGATAGCACTATGCTTGGCTGCTAAGTCACGTCAGTCGTGTCCGACTCTGTGCGACCTCATAGACGGCAGCTCACCAGGCTCCGCCGTCCCTGGGATTCTCCAGGCAAGAACACCGGAGTGGGTGGACACTGCCTTCTCCAATGCAGGAAAGTGAAAGTGAAAGCGAAGTCGCTCGGTAGTGTCCAATTCTTCGCGACCCCATGGACTGCAGCCTACCAGGCTCCTCTGTCCATGGGATTTTCCAGGCAAGAGTACTGGAGTGGGTTGCCATTGCCATCTCCTTCTATGCTTGGGGACCATTTTAAATGGTGAAATTACTAAAAAAAAAAAAAAATCCACTCAAAAATGTGAAAAATATGATCCTAAATAGACCACAGAAAGGATACATTTATAGTATAAAAGCTAAAACTAGGAAGCAGAACATCACCTTGTTAGGTTTAGCTTGGGACTTCGGCAACTCACATTTTCACCCCTCTGTGCAGGTTTATGAATAACCAAAATAGGCCATGAGTATTGCTTGTGAGCTTTCAAATACATAATAATAAGTTGACAAATTCCCAAGTAAAAAAATCCTGTGAATAATGAGGATTGGCTCTGTGTGTGTATGTTTGTCACACACACAAAAAAGCTATCCCAAGTGCCAGCTATTATTTCTTTCTTTTAAATGCTTCCTTTATTGTGGTAAAAGCCACATAATATAGAGCACTATTTTAACCATATTCAGCTGTACAGTTCAGTGACACTAAGTACGTTAACATTTTTGTGCAACTCTCACCATCATCCATCTCCCAAGATTTTCAGCTTCCTAAACTGAAACTCTGTCCCCATTAAACACTGAGTCCCCATCTCCCTCCCCACTGCCCCCACCATCCTGCCACTGGTGTCTACCAGTGTACCTTCTGACTGTGAATGTTACTATTGTAGGTATCTCATGTAAGTGGAGTCAAACAGTATTTGCACCTAATGTATACTGGAATGCATTTTAAAGGTTAACTTTATACATGTCTTACAAATAGATTGTACCTTCTTTCTTTCCCCTTGTTCTATACAGCAGGTTCTCATTATTTATCTGTTTTATAGATGGCGTATATATGTCAATCCCAATCTTCCAGTTTACACTCCTTTCCCCACTTGGGGTTTGTATCAGAAACTATCCCATGCCACCAACAGAAAGGCTAGTGCACTGATGGACAGGTTCGTGTGAGGTTTTCTTAGGAAAAGAGCCTTAGAAAAGCTTGTGAAGTTTGAAAACTACTAGAGAATAAACTCAACAGTTGATCTGATTTTTTTCTTTGAGTAATATCCCCCCTTTGAATTGCCTTCTTTTGTTCATGTTCATATCTTTGCATCTCTTTCAACAGCAGAATGTGAAAAAGATGACTACACTGTGTGCCAACATCACTTTGGTGACAAAGGTCTGTCTAGTCAAAGCTACAGGTTTTCCAGTGGCCATTTATGGATGTGAGAGTTGGACCATAAAGAAGGCTGAGTGCTGAAGAATTGATGCTTCCGAAGTGTGATGCTGGAGAAGACTGTTGAGAGTCCCTTAGACAGCAAGGAGATCAAACCAGTCAACCCTAAAGGAAATCAACTGTGAATATTCATTGGAAGGACTGGCACTGAAGCTGAAGGTCCAATAATCTGGCCACCTGTTGCAAAGAGCCAACTAATTGGCTCTCGAAAGACTCTCAAGCTGGGAAAGACTGAGGGCAAAAGGAGAAGAGGGCGACAGAAGAAGAGTCCAAGATGACTCGATGGACATGAGTTTGAGCAAGCTCTGGGAGACGGTAAAGGACAGGGAAGCCTGGCCTGCTGCAGTCCTGGGGTGGCAAAGTGTTGGACACGACTGAGCAGCTGAAGAATAACACATTTTGTGTACGTACAGCCAACGTTCAGGGCTCTGTTGGGAAGCCCTTGAAATTTGTTTCAAGCATTTCTGCTTTTGTCTATACATTAGAAACTAGGTTTTGGCTTTTTACTTTTTAAACAGTGAGTGTCAGGATACACTAATAGACGTTTTCAACCAAACCTTTAGATTATGGCACTTCTGTTCTTCAACATGTTGCCTGCTGCTGTCAGAGGCCTGTCTCTGGGGAGCACAGCATCAAATAGGGTATAAACTCTACAGTGGAGCATCCTTTGCTACCTTCAAAAACAAAGTCGAATGTCTTGGACTGTATACCTGGACCTGCTGCTGTTGTAATGAATCATGCTTTGTGTAAAAATGGTAATGACTCTCCTGCTGCAAAATAATTGTAGAACCCATAAAAGTTTTGAGGTTCTCAGTGAGCCTTCCCTCAGATACCAGACTCGCCCAGTGGTGACCCCATAGCCCCCATCTTCATGTGTCATCAGGCAGCCAAGTTGTCTTCTTCAGCATCTTGGGTATAGTGGTCAAATTCTTTACATTTGTTGCCAGAATAATTTCATACCAAAACAACGTATATGTCCATCTCCGTGGGTGTCCAACTTTGGACTTGCCTTTTAAAATCTCTTTTCAAGAGCTCTTTATCCCATAGGATATTCCTGACTAGGAATGCCATGGTAAATGCCGCTCCAAGTGGCTTTTAGGCACTCCACGTATCCAAAAGATACTCCAAGGGGATCTTCTGAGCTCCGAGTATTGTAAGTTATCAGCCCTTTGTATTTCCCCTCCCCAATGAGGCCTTATTCATTAGGAACAATTCACCCCTCTAGTGGAAGGATGTGGGTACTGCATCTTGAGCTCTGACTCCTAGCTAACTAAGCTTAAGGTTGAAAGAACAACCACAGACTTTTCTTTATCGTAAAATACTCCTTTTTCTGATGGTTTGTTATAAAATACAACCCGATAGAGAAATCACTTTAAAATGTTAATTTGCTTTCTTATGTTTATACACGGGAAAATGCTTTAAACTATAAACAGGCAATACTAGCATTTGACTAATAGATTTCTGTTTATATTCATCTCCATTTTCCCTTTGTTTAGAGTCAAATAGAAATTGATTGGGAAAATGGTTTGTTGTATACTTTACAGAGTTAAACAATAACAGAGGATAGCTTTTCTCATATGCTTCCTATAAACAGTTAGGTTATGTTAAAATCCACCATTTGCCACTAAAGGGAAAAACTGTTCATCTAAACTGGATTTTAACAGGAAAACAATATTACTACCGATAAATACTGGTAGCTATTATGGGAATTATGTGAAAATTCTGATTTTAGCTCTACTATGGGGATGTTCTTGTCAGAAGAAACATTGAAATTGAAAAAACAGTTCCAAGATTTACTAGTCCAAAGTCCTGAGGGGTGAAATAATTTGTTCAAAGTCACATAGTTAGTCAGTGGCCAAGCATGAGCCCATTTCTCTTGCTTCAGAAATTTACAACTCTTCTTAACACACAATCCTGGTCATCATGACTCTGAAGTCTGGCTTAATCCCACCTTGACTGTGGATGCCTGGATGATCATAGACAAGACCCTTAAACACTCTGTACTTAGCTGTTCTCATCTGTACAGTGAGGGTGATAGAGATGCCCTTCTCAGAGATGTTTTGCAAGGATTAGAAACAGATACTGCAGAAAGATTACTTAGCATAGGACATGATGCATAATAAGTACTCAGTATGCATTGGCAATCACTTCTATTAATATTATTATTATTATTATTACTATGGGTTTTCTCTCTGCTGTTTTGGGATGTTCTAAAAACAGAACTGCTTTTCACCCCCAGGAGTAAATGAGCATGTAAATTAGGGAAATTTAAGTCTTTGTTTTTTATTCCATTACTCATAAGTATTTCAGTACTATGAGAGCATTACTAATCTTACCCTTCATTTATACAGTAATATAAGGGTGATAACAGCTGTTTTAAGAGAGAATTTTGATTTTTTTTTCAGAGCATCATATGCACTGCCTCTATTAAACCAGATTTGTAAAATAGCTCTAGAATAATTTAGATACTATGGTATATTAGAAATCAAAGATTATAGATGCAAATGAGATTTTTTTCTTCTGCTGACATCATAACAGTTTTTACAGAGCTATTATCATCTCAACAGATACGGATGTCGTACAGTCATTATCCTCAGATCATAACGAGGTGGACCATTAGTGCCTCCTTCAGAGACCTTATGGTCTGAGATGTTAATGAGCCTTTGGGGAACCCTAAATCCTGGGATGGTTGGCAGGGTACTCCAGACCATAACAGAACCTTCTTTGCAATGACAATGGATCCTGTCAATTTCTATTAAGGAGCTTCTTAATTCCCCAATCATTAAGATAGAGGAAGGACTTATTACACTAGCCTATAATTAAGGAAGCTTTCAGCCATAAATCCCTTCTGTAGAGTCCTTCCTTTTATTCAATATGGAATGAATAAAGGGTAAGTCTCCCAGAAGAGGAACAATGTAGCCATCATCCATCTCAGGAAAAGATCTTGCAGGGTGCGGATTCTCTCTAGTTTCCTCTAAAACCCTCAGCCCCTATTCACTCCTTTGTAAAGACACAGATAAGAGGTCTCCAGCAACTGGTCCAGTGGGCATCTCCTGTGACAATTGTCATGTGGCTTAGACAGTGTTGGAGTATATCTAGGCATTATGACAGAGGAACACACAGATTCAAATCACTCTCTGCCCTTAAGTAATTCACAAACTGATTGAAAAGAGTGAAGAAGAAAGGTATGGTCATGACATAAGAATTCGAGACAACAATACAGACAGGAACCCAGGCAGTAACAGAGCACTTTTCCAAAAGTGGGTACAAAGTATGTGCTATGAGTTAAATGAGAAAATATATGTAGAAGTTGACGCTTCGTGAGTGTTGCATCGTATTTTAGAGGAGGATGAGTTCTGTTGCACGTGTTTACTATCGACCTGATTTCTTTATGTCTCAGTCTCTCAATAGCTAAATGATCGATTCATAACATCCTGCTATGAACACCTACCAGAAAATCAAATGATCATATTTCATTTTTTGCTATTTTCTGTAAAAGGAAGTGATCCCTGGCAAGCTGAAGTGGTGGGTACTATAGAAATATTCAGATAGGAAGAGGTACAGGCTTCTTTGCAAGTGAGGTTTACTATCATAACCCAAAATTTATTACTTAAAAAAAGCAGGGAGCCAACTAGGAACAGAAATTATGTGCTGCCATAAAAATCAAAAATGAAAGAATCCAACCGGTTGACCTTGAATGTACAGAAACTGGAAGTTCCCTCATTCTTTTTGATAATCCCAGACTTTTCATCTAAATTTCATTCGACCTCAAGCAGACCTGCATTTGGCTTATTACTGAAGTTTCATTGCTGAAATTTTCCAATGTAAGAAGTTTTCTAATCAGAAGTTAAATTTATAGAAAATCTCCACTATACTGAAGAAGAAATAAATGTCTGCTTCTGCATTTTCTGCTTTGAAAATTTGAGTTAGTTTTATTGTGGTATTTCCAAACCAGGTCTTCTTCAGTAATAGCCAGGGAAAGAATTAGACAGGATTCCAGCTCAGAGTCCTGAACCAACTGAAGATTTTTAAAGGGGTCCAGGCATTGACTTGAGTTGTTAATAAGAAGCTCCTGCGTTTCAGTTTCTCCTCTCAGGTAACCGGTGCTTTAAGGGCATTCAGAAACCAGGGTCTATAGTATGATATTTGAGACTCTCTTCATTGTTCAATTTAAGTTCCTTGAGGCAATTCATCTTTTTGCTTGTTGTTTCTCCTTTGCTTCTAATCACTTTGTATTTGACTGTCATGCCAGGGGACTCTGAGTAGCTCCACTAAGCCCTAAAGAGAGGTGCAGTAAGTGGGCTGGCTTGAACCTTTTCAGCTTCCAAGGGCATCTCACTAGCACTCCTCAGGTTCAGCCATCATATTCACCCCTCCAACTTCTTGTAACAACAAAGGCCCTTTACAATACTGACCACTCTCCACTGTGCCAACTATGCCCAATATGAGCACACAGCCTTCTGGCCACAAAGTTGCTTAAAAAACATGTGAAAAGCAAGAACAACTATAACAACAACAAAAAGGTCTGAGGCATGTGGCTGTCTGCTTCCAGAACCTAGAGACGTGATCTCTCTCTCTCTCTCATTCTCTGTCTCTCTCACCGCCCCCCCCAACATAATTCATATTTTTTCTCCTTCTACTCATAACCCCCTCCCCTCCTCCAAAGGACAGCTCTGTGGAGAGAGGCTTTTATTTGTAAACTCAGCATTTCAGAATTCCATCGACTATCTGAATAAGCCCCACGTTTATACAAGCACTGACTCAGGAACCAAGCTTCTTCTCCTTAAAGGACAGCTCTGTACTCTAACAACTGAGCAAGCAACCTCTCTCTACATTATTCAAGGAGGCACACCCTTGTCTCAGTCTTCACATTGTGGGTGATGTGTGTTTATGAGAAGTATATGCTAGAGCTATGAAAAAATGGTCTGACATTAGTCCCAGATCAAATTAGAGATTAAAAAAAACTCAACCAAATAAAAGCCCTTGAAGGGCAAATGTAAATTGGATAAACTTCCATATTACAAGACTAACAAGAAAGAATTCTGAGACAAGAATGAAAAGCAGAATGCATCCTCTAAATTGCTGCTGATTGAAAAGTAGCATCAAACCTGGGTTCACGGGTTGCTTTTCTTGCTTACACAAGAAGGCATTATCTGGGCACCTTTGGGATATCATAGCAATTATTGGTAGGAACTACATCCTCCTCAGGAGGTGTCAAGTTATACTAAGAAGAATCAACAGCTTCAGGAGGGATGTGAGAAGGAGGTAGGATATAGAAACTAATCTCCTGCACATCGGGCTTCCCAGGTGGCACTAGTGATAAAGAATCCGCCTGCCAGTGCTGGAGACGTAAGAGACTTGGGTTCGATCCCTGGGTCAAGAAGATCCCCTGGAGGAGGAAAATGGAAATTCACTCCTGTATTCTTGCCTGGAAAATTCCATGGACAGAGGAGCCTGTTGGGTTACAGTCCACGGGGTCTCAAAGAGTTGGACATGACTGAACACAGACACAGGCTCCTGTGCATGTGCCTTCCAACTTGAGTGTGAAAGATGCTGCTCATTTCCCAGGATGCTGATCCTTTTGCAAGTGCTGGCAAGTAGAATTTTTGCAGTCATAGAATGACTCTGTATCTGTTCAATTCAATATGATAGCCACTAATTAGCCTCACCTGGGTTTTGAGCTCATGACTCCTGGTTCAAGCAACCAAAGAAACAAAAAAGAAATATCTATATGTCCATTTTAATATAAACAAGTGATTGAATAAATAAATGGGGAAAAGATAACAGATCTCCTATACGGAAGCATTCCAAATAATTTATATAAGTTATATTATTTAGATTAATATAATTTACCTAATCTAACCTATATTATGCTGCTGCTTCTGCTATGTCGTGTCAGTTGTGTCCGACTCTGTGCAACCCCATAGACGGCAGCCCACCGGGCTCCTCCATCCCTGGGATTCTCTGGGCAAGAACACTGGAGTGGGATGCCATTTCCTTCTCCAATGCATGAAAGTGAAAAGTGAAAGGGAAGTCGTACAGCCGTGTCCAACTGTTAGCGACCCCATGGGCTACAGCCTACCAGGCTCCTCCATCCATGGGATTTTTCAGGCAAGAGTACTGGAGTGGGGTGCCATTGCCTTCTCCAACTTATATTATGATAAATGCATTTATAAATATATAAAATTATGTATTAATACAATTAATATAATTTATATTAATCTATTCAAGGATTAATGTTTAATTTTGTATGTTTTTACTTCTTTTTTTTATTACTGTTATGCTCTTTGTGATATTGTTGTTAACTAAGGGTATGGTATACTGTTTATTTATTTTGTTTTAAATTAGGAAGAATAAGAAAGCTAAGAGATATGGCTGAAAATTAACAAGAAGTGTTAGAGAAATTGGTAAAATAGTGACATCAAAATGTATCATTCACCAAATATTAATGTTGAATTATGATGATTTGGGTATAAAATTAAATTATTAGTGGCATAGCCTTTTCCAGCAAAGAAATATACTGACTTGGGAAAATTAGTTATGTTTTATTTAGCTGCAATTCTACTATTATGTGTACTATAGACAAAACATCTTTGTAGGAAATTTCCTCCAAGAGAACAAAAACACTTTGAAACTAACCTTCATTAACTTTTCCATTGCCATCTGTGTTAGAGGGTAAGCTCTATTCTTCAGAGCTGCTAATGCAAGACTAGGGTTGATGAGATTATTAGGGCAGGTGACTAAGCCAAGATGAGTTCCAGACCAAACTCATGGATTCAGTTTTTGAATACTCGTTGACTTCTAGGCTTTTTCATCTAAAGAATCCACAAAATCCACAAAAGTAATGAAAACTGCTGTCTTCTGAAGTTTGCCCTGTGCCAATGTGACCCCTGAATTTTCCTAATGAGTCTGCCCTAGAGGTTAGTCATGCTAAGTCACTTCAGTTGTGTCCGACTCTTTGTGACCCTATGGACTATAACACTCAAATCTCTGTCCATGGGATTATCCAGGCAAGAATGCTGGAGTGCGTTGCTAGGGATCTTCCCAATCCAGAGATAGAACCCGTGTCTCTTACATTTCCTGCATTGACAGGCTGATTCTTTGCCACTAGCACTACCTAGGAAGCCTTTGATGAGTCAGCAGTGTTCAAAGAAATAAGCACATGACCTCAAAGCTTCATCCAGGGATTCTTCTCAAATGAAAGTTAAAAATCAAAACCCACAACTCTGTTCTCCCACCAGGTGCCTTGACATAATCGAGGACCCCCTCAATGTCTTGGGATAAAATGCAAAACTTCTAGGCAAATGAGGCAGACCCTGATGATCTCTATGACTTCGGACTCATCTTCCACCTCTTCATACATTTCTACCAGTGAAACTAAACACCTTATGTACCAAGCCCTCAACCCATGCTGTGCCTTTTTGCACATTGTTCCCATAGCCTGAAACTGACTGTTCACCTCCTCCCTAGCCCCACCCCTACCCGTACCTCCATGTGGCCCAGTTGGAAAGCTCCTTTTACCATTCAAACTTTTCAACTGCAACTTCTACTACTAGATACAGTGACCAACCATCCCAGTTTGCATGAGACTAAGGGATTTGTGGAGATTCAGAATTTCAGTGCTTAAACCAGGAGAATTCCAAGTAAGCTGGGACAAGTTGGTTATCTTACCCCACTTCTCACTGACAGAATTAATCTCTCTCACTTCTAATTTTCCTACATTTTTTATTCTATGTATCAACTGCATTGCATTGATTCACATCTTCTCTCGAACTCTTGTTCATGCTCATTCGTGTCCAGCTCTTTGAAACCCTGTGGACTATAGCCTATCAGACTCCTCTGTTCATGGAATTTTTCAGGCAAGAATGCTAGAGTAGGTCACCATTTCCTACTCCAACATCTTCCCTAGTAGAGTGTAAACTCAGAGGGTGGGGTAGAGAGTTCATTATCTTTGTAGCCTGGGACAACAGCATGTTAGAATGAACTGAAAGGCTTGTTGTTGTTGTTTTAATACCTTCTAACTTCCAGAGATTCTGAATTAATTGATATGAATGAGTGAAATCTGGGCATGGGTTTTTGTTCCTTGTTTTTTTTTTTTTCTTTTTCTTTTGAAGCTTAACCAAGTAATTCTAATGTGCAGTCAAGGTTCCTGACACCTGCTCTAGGGTAATGATTCTCCATTGGGGATGGTGTGCGCCTTGAAACTAAACACATCACTGCAGGCCCAACTACCCACAGATTCCAATTTATTTTATCTGGAATGGGGTTCAGGCAGCTGTATCCTTTAAGCATCAGGTGATTCTAATTCAGAGCTATCATTAAACTCTATTTAAATATTAATATATATGTACCTATAACCAAACTAAATTCCAGGCCATTCCTACTGCCCTTCACTCTTGCCAGGTCTCTATTATTAAGTGCTTATCATAGACAGATATTAATATATAACAAATAATACCTTTAATTTTTGGCTCATGCCATTACAGAAACTTATTTTTCTCAGTGAATCTCTTCAAGCTGTTTCTTTCACAGCCATATCAAGTAACTATTCAGTCTCTCATTAGTTAACAGTCCTTCTCAAAGCCTTTTTCCCAATCTGTGACTCTACTCATTTTCATGATGTTATCTTTGTTCCTTCCTACTATCTAGCACTTGTACAAAGATCAGTTTTCCAACTCTGCTATGCCATCTTTCTAATTCTCTCCTGGTCTCTTATTGTTCTTCCTCCACCTCCACAGCACACTCCACAAACACACTAGACTTTTTTTTCTCTCTTTTACACACTAAGCTAAATCCTCAAATTAGAAATTTTTACTTTGTCTGAAAGAATTTGCTCATAGATTTTCAAACGTCCTGCTTCTTTCATGTCACAGGTATGAACTTAAATATCACCTCCCTAGAGAGGCCTCTCCTGTCTGTCCAGTCCGCAGTAACTTCCCCAGTCACCATTCTCTATCATTCCAGCCCCTTTAGTTGCCAAATAGCATTTATCAATTTCCAAAATTATCTTGTTCTGTTCTTTCCTTTTCTTTTTATATCTAACTCCCCTTTCAAGAATGGAAGCCCCATAAGGAAAAAAAAATTGTACATCTTGTTTCCTGCTGTATCACTGGCACCTACAATATCTGGCCAACAATATTTATAGAAATGAAATAAATATCAACATATGCATAAGAGCTAATTAGGTAACTGAATCTCTATTGTGTGTTAGTTGCTCAGTAGTGTCTGACTCTTTGCAACCCCATGGACTGTAACCCTCCAGGCTCCTCTGACCATGGAATTCTCCAGGCAAGAATACTGGAGTGGATTGCCATTCCTTTCTCCAGGGGATCTTCCTGACCCAGGGTTTGAAACTGAACTCAGGTATCCTGCATTGCAGGCAGATTCTTTACTATCTGAGCCACCAGGGAAGTCCACTGAATCTCTGAGTCTGGAGCTACTGATTTTTCTACTAAATTCACCTATTTGTAGCATAATTCAGACACCAGGCCAAAAGTATGTCTCACTAGCCATAATTTATGGCAACATGTTCAAGACAGTGTGATTTCATGAAATGGTATACTCTGAAATTAGACACTCGTTGGTTGGAATTTCATCTGACATTCCCCAGCTGTATCATCAAGGGCAGCTTTAATCAGTGACCATCAACAGTAGCATCATCTGGGAGCTTGTTAGAAATGCAAATGTTTGGACCCCACTCTAGACCTACTGAGTCAGAGCCTCTGGAGTTGGGGTCCAGGAAATTGCCCTACAAACACTTTTTGTCACTCTTAGGTACACTCAACTTTGAGAAGCACTCATCTCGGTCAAATTAGGACACACTTTGAGCCTCAGTAACTTCCTTTATGTTGTAAAAATTGTTAGAGGAATGATGATGTATACAGAAATGTTCAGAACACAGGAGGTGCTCAAGAGATAATGATCTCTTTGCATTTACTTTCATTAAAAAAAATTGTAGACCTAATTCATTTCTGTTGGGCAAAATTCAGACAATCTCTCCCCCTCCACCCCGAATATCCAACCCACTAGGAAAAGAGAGAAAGTTAAAGCAAGCTAACTGCTTTTCAATAAGGAAAGAAACAGAAGCACTATAAAAAGGATGTCCATTTGGGGTCATTTAGGACAGGGGCAACCAGTCCTTCATACCTCAGTAGCCCCCTACACTCTAGTACAGTTTAATAATTGATGTTCGTAATGATGATCCTGCATTATTAAGTGAATGCAAAATTCTTCTCCTGAGTCCGTGCTCAAGTGTGTTCAAGTTCTATTAGTAAGATTTCAATTTGAAATATTTAAATCACTTTTTGGGGGCCCAAATTGGACAAGATTTAGTTACTTGGTATATTTTACTGGGTAAAATTATCCTGTTCTCTGCAGATTCCAGAGGAATTAGCCAGTAGTATATACTTATCAACTCATTTCTCTTAGTGACCAGGGCACTCTAACAGAAGGGGCTATGTCTTCTCTGTCCTTGGAAATTCCATTCAGCACCTAGCTCATGTGACTCTGCACAAAAGGAGTCAGAACACAGAAGGTCTGTGGCCTGAAAAGCTTGTTGAATTCAGGGAACCTGAATTTTCTACTGGGAAGAGGACGGATCATCACTCAGATCACTGCCCTCTTGGATACCCTTTAAGCTTGTGTTCCTGCCAGATAAGCTAAAGGGAGAGCAATTCTCAAAGTCACTGGCATTTATTGAAAGCCAAAGAAATTAGTGAGCTCTGACATTTATAGGTCTTAAACATTAAAGAAGTTCGAGCAAGGTTCAAGTCTTAAATGTAATTTCATAAGAGTTGCTGTTAATTCTCTAATAATTACTCTGCTTATTATTTTAACAGCCAGATTTATGGTCCTGGCCAGCCCTAAGTTTAACAACATGGTCTCTCACCTCTCAAACTTTTTTATTTCCCAATAACCCAAGTTGTCTCTGATGGGGTATTCCCAAATGGTTCACAATTTTGAGCACTTACTGTCTGTCAAGGTTTGTTATGATTCCCGCACATGTCTTAGTTCATTTAATCATCAAAATAACGCAGTAAGGCAGGGACCCCTATGAAATTTGCTTTACAAATAAGGATTCAGAAGTACAAAGGCTAAGCAGTATACTCAAAGTTTCATAGCTCGCAGGTGAGACACAGCCATGCTTTACACTTAGAGTCTGTGTGCTAAATCATTCTGCAACACTCTTCCAGTGAAATAAGTTTCAATTGAGGAAAAGGCAATTAACTCTTAATTATTCATTATGGGGGTGAGAGGTTATAATGCTCTGACTAAGGAAAAGCTAAAACACAAAGAGATCTTTCTGACCTGTTGGCTTTCTCCTCCTTTTTCTGCTTCAGCACCCATATCCTCCAGCCTCAGCAGCACTGTGGGAATGGAAAGAACTGTCTCTCGGGTTCATGAAAGGCACTTGGAAGACTTCTTTGCAGCACTGGGTGTTCCAAACCCGGTGCAGGTCGTCTGCTTTGTAAGAGCTTTGGGGAAAGATTTGGTTGTAAAGGAGGTCAAAACCATTGTTAATATGAGGTTTGGACAGTCTTTGTTGATTTGACTTTGTGCAACTCTTCTTGGTCTTGGCGTCTCCATTAGCATCAATAATTGATGCCTGGCTACATTTCTTTTGAAACCACTAACTCTGAATGATACATATATATGCATACACATATACACAACATATTCTTATATACCCACATATGTATATACACTAACATACATATGCATCCATATATATGATGTACAATATATATTATATATACATATATATATATATATATTCTGCACAGCTAATACCTCATCTTATCAGAGGAAATAGTGGAGGGAAACATGAGTGCAAAACTAATTCAAAAAGGAGACAGGCATTTGCTTAGTTGTATTGAACAAAGTAAACAAAACCTGTCAAACAAGTTTGAACTATAAACAAAATAAAGCCTCTGATGAGCACAGCAGGTTCATCCTTAAAAGAAGCCATATTGTCTGGACAGGTCTTGAGCCTGAAGTTCGATGCAAGAGCAGATAGGAGCAGCCTCTTTCACCTCTTCTGGGTGAGATGCAGGGCTCAGTTGGTATGGGTGAATGAGAAAACTCTTTTGGCTTTTCAGTGAATACAGAATAAATGTCACTTTCTTTGGAAATGACCTTTCTGCTATTCTCATCTTTGTGTATAAAGTTGCTGTGTGAGAAAATCCATGCCTATGAATTTCATTTCTGAAGGTACAACAGAATCATTCCATAGACATTTTCAAGATGGATGGACTAAAAAGTATCAGAATCAGAGATGAGAGTCAATTTCTACAGTGATCGGGAAAGAATCAAGATTCTCATCCAGTGTAATTCAGTAGGGGTTTTAGACTCTCATCAGATGAGTATTCGGATTGAGATTTGCAGTGCATTTCTGAGAAAAGAACTTGACTGAAATTGTTTGACTTTCATTTACCAAAGACAATCGGCAGCATGTACCCTTCATGGGGGACTTTTCTTGGCCCTTCTGTCCATAAAACAGAACTCAAATTAATCCCTTTGAAATTTTAGAGACACGCATATTCCTGATGGTGTTAATGAAAAACAAAAGTATGTATGCTGTTGTGGAATGGTCAAGAAAAACACAGAGGTCTAGCACACAGGTCTTAAATGGCCAGCATTTGCTAAGAGATGGATATTGTAGCTTGTACAAATTGAGAATTGCTACAAATGTTTTGCTCCCTTTGGGGACTAATAATGCAATGCCAAAAGCAATCAAGCTTTTAAAAAATCTCAGCTGTCCAGCAAATGGATGATCATTATTACAACAAATCACTATGCACCTAAGAACAAATGAAGTTTATGGTTCAGTGTAATTCAATACCCAGATTTCTTCACCTGTGCTCCAAAGTAGTGCAATCTGTCATAGGAATACAATTGGTAATTCCATTCTGGAGACCTAACCAAGGTCTAATTAAGCAACAATTGCAATCTTCTCCCACACCTCTCTCCCTAACCATCTTCCACACCCCAAAGCTGGAAGCTTCCTCATCTGAGAATGGTTAACAGCCCTAAACATTGTTTTGGGAGGTATTCTTTGAAAATTCTGAGCAGAAGTTTCATCCATTTGGTGCTAGACTTCACCTTAAAACACTGATGTCAGCTTTCAGATGCAAAAGAAAAGTAAAATTGTTTGTAAGTGTGATCACTTGAGTTGCAAGCCTCTTGAAAGAAGTTATTGGATCTTGTTCACTAAAATGAGACCATTTTACTCTAGCACAATGCCCAGCATCCAGTACTATAGTTACTAAATAAGGTAGTAAATTATAGTTAAATATCATTATTTTAAAATTCCTAATTCAAGATTTATGTTAACTCATGCAAGTCTCAAGCTTAGATTGTGATCTGCCCTGTTTCATGAAGAAAAGTCAATTATTAGTCACGTTTCAAGGACTAATAGACTGACAGTTTGCAAGTGTGGCTTGTAAAGGATAAGCTCTGTTATACAGCAGTATTTTAAATGCAGTATTTATATACAAATAATTATTATGCTAATTTCACAGCATCTTGATCTACTCATTAACGCAGATACAAAGAATCAGCATGGTGTGGTGGAAGAGCACTAAAAGGGTAATTAGGAGCCCTGGGCTCTGATCCCAGTCCACCGCTCATTAGCAGTGTCTCCTTGGCCAAGTCGCTTAACCCCTCTGAGTCTGTTTCCTCACCTGTAAAATGAAAAGATTGAACTGGAGCACACCGGGTGCCCTTCCAGCCTTAACAGTTTACGATTCTGCGATCCCAGTGAAAGCCCAAGGGGCAGCGACGCTCTCCTTTTAATTCATCGTACACACAGTTCCCCCTCTTATCACAGCTCTTGCACATGATGTTTTCGGAGCCCGAGATACTTCTTGGGGACTTGTCCATACCTCTCTTATAGTGATTGACTCCTCTGTTCTTCTGGAGGCTGGTTGCTCAGGTAAATCGTCCTTGATTTCTCAAGTCGAGTGCTGCTACCGTCTTGCACAATTATGTCCCTTTCCTTCAGAGAATGCATCTTAATTCTAATTTTTAATTAACGTCCGTCATCTCCTCTAGGTTGTTTCAAGAAGACAGGGACAGTCTATTCTTTCTTACTACTGCTTCCCAAGTACCTTCTATGGTGCCTTTCACAGGACAGGCACTTGGTAAATAGCTATGGAAGAAACAATTGAGGAATAAATGAATGCGATCAGTGCCAAATGCATGGGTAAACGTCCTAGCTGAAAGGCGGGGGTGGGGTGGGAGGCACTGACATGGTAGCCTCACTGTCATTTCTATGTGGACTTAAAAGACATGAAATTGCCCCCTTTCCATTGTACTTCATTTCTTTAATTGGATGACTTGCAAATTACTCTTAGGCAAAACATTTTTAAACTAATTTCCATGTCAGAATTAAGGTGCTGTGAATTTGAACCAAGATTTTTAAATGGTGACATTTGTGAAAGGAGAGAGGTCTTACGGCTAGTGCCAACATAAATTTGAACCTATGTAGTTTTTTTTTTCCAATAATGCTGCCATTATTCTGTTTTAATATCTGTACAATTTCAGCCTTTAAGTTTTCCTATCATAGTTTCATCCATACATTCATGATCATCTGTGAAGATTTTATAAATGTACATATATAGAAAATTTTACTAAACACTCTTAATACCAGATTATTCTTCTTAGTTTTACCTTGCCTATCTCTTGGTTTTCAAGCTTGTTATGTTTTCAGGCAGTTTTCCTCAGCCACTTTCTCTGGTTTCAAACGTTTCCATTGGTAATGAATTTCGATCACAAAGCATAGAAATTTCACATTTGCAGAAGTTCACTGTATGAATATATTTCATGCTATTGAATCTAGTCTCAAGTCATATGTAACTAAGCACAGGTGGCCCCCTGTCAATTTTTCTTCCATCCCTTTCTTTTTCCAGAGAAAAGAGGAAATCGTGGTTTATAGTAAATCCTGGTATTAAAAGAATATCTCTTATTTCTCCTCTTGTGATTTGTTCTGAACTTAAAGGATGTCCTGTAATAATAAATAGTCAGGCTTCAAAGGTGACAGTTTAGAATTTCAAGAAAGAAATGATGTATCAAGTAGCAATATTACCATCAGAAATGTGGCTAAATAGGTTGAGACAAATAAACCTAATTCCCTATTTTTGTTTGTGAGCCCCTGGCTATGTATCCTCAAACTATCTCCTTATTTTCACACAGAATAGCAGTTTTTACCCAGTATTATTGAGGAGCCCACACCTCAATAAACAGACCATTATGTGGACACCATAGACAAGAAACATTTAATTTGGAATTATTCCTAATTTTCAAAACTCAAGATGCTGTCACCATGGGCATTATGGCTACATTCTTCACATGGACACATCTCAAATCTTCACTCCATCAATATCTGTGGGCTGGTGACGAGCAAGTTCTTGTGCTGTGCTATGCTTAGTCACTCAGTCATGTCCAACTCTGTAACCCCATGGACTATAGCCACCCAGTTTCCTCTGTCCCTGAAAATTCTCCAGGCAAGAATACTGGAGTGGGCTGCCATGTCCTTCGCGAGGTAATCTTTCCAACCCAGGGATCGAACCCAGGTCTCTCTCATTGCAGGTGTTTTCTTTACCATCTGAGTCACTAAGGAAGCCCAAAAGTACTGGAATGGGTATCTTATCCTTTCTCCAGGGGATCTTCTTGACCCAGGAATTGAACCAATGTCTCCTGTATCACAGGAGGATTCTTTAGCAGCTGAGCTACGAAAGCAGAAATTGTGCTACAGTCATTTGGAAAGATTTTTTTCTTCCTCTTTTTGCCTTTGACTTGAAGTTTGTAGTTTGATGCAGCAATATCCTTTAATGCATCCATCAATAAACATGCTGATTTTTTGGTTTGGGGTTTATAAACACATTAACAGGTAAGTCCTAAAAGAAGACATCTGTCAGTTGGCTCTTTCTGAATAATAAATCACCAAAAGTTGTTGAGGGTCAGGTGTCATTTGGGTGTTTTTCTGGGTTTATGCTTGGTGACAACCATATTCAGTTGGGACTCAACTGGGAACTCATTCTGCTTAGCTCCAGCCCCTAAACTTAAAGAGCTAAATGTGAGTACCACAGCTTAGAATCAGAGACACAAAACCCAGAAACTTCACTATGAAGCTCAGCTATTGCTTATATAAGAGAGGTAAAAGATTTCTGTGTACTGGGAAGAGCTTACCCTCACTCCCAGTGTCTAGATATTAAGATGTCGTAAAATAGAGAAAAGTGGAAAAGAGGAGCCGTTTAGGTGAGAAAAGATGACATTGAGAAACAGTGAGTCTTTGCAGAGAGAGAATTAAACCACAGTTCAAGGGGACTGGCTGCTTTCTGAGTCATCATCTAGTGGGTCTTTCGGTTGCTCTCAAGTTTCATCCTCAGCAGTCCATCTTATGTTGATCATCTCATTTGAAGTGATGTGTCTGTGCTTTGACAATTATATAGGGCTCTACACAAACTTGGAGAAGGCAATGGCACCCCACTCTGGTATTCTTGCAAGGAAAATCCCATGGATGGAGGAGCCTGGTAGGCTGCAGTCCATGGGGTCACGACATGACTAAGTGACTTCACTTTCACTTTTCACTTTCATGCATTGGAGAAGGAAATGGCAACCCACTCCAGTACTCTTGCCTGGAGAATCCCAGGGATGGCGGAGCCTGGTGGGCTGCCGTCTATGGGGTCGCACAGAGTCACACGACTGAAGCAACTTAGCAGCAGCAGCAGCTACACAAACTAACTCGTGTGGAAAGGAATTCATCCATTGGACCAGAGGATGAGAGTATTTAGAATACTTCAGAATACTTTAATAGTGACAGCATAGGAAAAGATTTCTCTTACCCCTGAACAATATGAGAACAGACAGAATAATTTTGACACCTACCAGTAATATGGAGTAACATACTATGCTTTTTTGGAAATAAGAGACTATTTCTTTAGATTGATGCGTGCCTCACCCATTAGCAAAAATATAAATACTTTTCCCTTTCTTTTTTTCTCCAAATTCTTTATTTATATTAAAAAGCAGGTATATGTTGTTGTTGCAATTTTTAAAGCCACATTTGACAGTCTTTTCAAATCTTCAGAACAGTTAAAAATTGAATTTTGGACTCACCTTCCAAGAATATGTTACTTGCAATAATAATACCATCATAGTCTGAGTGAGTTATTAAATGTGTTTACAGATCAGACATGCAAAAAGACATTTTATCATAATCACTTTTGCTGGTTTGTATTTAGATTGCATCTTGCAATTTCTATGTTTAGTGGTTAAGAGTCTTTCTGGTTCACTTTTTAAATGTACAAAATCAAAATGCAGAGGCAAAATTCCTGGCAATGTTGAAAAAAATATATTTAAGAACTATTCAAATCAAGTTTATATTTCAGTTATTTGCTTTCCCCAAATGGAGAAAAAAACCTAATCAACAGATGAGCGTTTTTCCAGTGGCTCATAATTCTCTTTAAGTGAGGACTCAAGGAAAGCATTCTCCCTGTAACACGCTGAGAAGAGAAGAGAAGAGAAAGAAACTCCTTGAAGATGTATTAAAGAAATGAGGGAGAGATATTAGTGGAGAGAGGGAGAAATAGCCACAGTGGACAGATCCATTGACCTGAAGCAGTCAGAATGGGGATGGCTCCAGTTGAATAAATGCCTAATGAACCCAGAAACAGTGGTACCAGCCCTGGACCTCATGGACAGCCCATCTTCACACTCAGTGAGGAGGCCTCCACTGCTGGCCACACAATGATTGTTTTGGAGACATGGACATTCAAGGAAAGGGCGGGGCTGGAAGAAGTGCAATTTTCTTGCTGAAGAAAAAACAATAGCCACATACCCAATTCTGTGCTTTCAAAAGTTCCAATTTTAAGATGGTGTATAGGAAAAACCTCATAAATTTGGACCCTATTATAGGTCCTTTCTCCCAGCTGTCACAATGGTTCCCTGGGAAAGTTTTATTGCTTACCTAAAGTCAAGGAATTCGGTAGGAAAGAGTGATGTGACAGCTCAAGTTTGTCTTGCAGAAGTACATTCTTATCCAGGCTTATTTTATTCACAAAACCTTCTGCTCCTTTAACATAGAGCAGGATAGGAAATTACTCTTTTTACAGAGATTTACTGCCTATTTGTTATAGGATTCTGGCTTGAGCTGTGGTCTCAGCTCAGAATCACTTCCTCATCGGAGACATTGACTACCCAAACTACACCAGCTCCATCCTTAATTTTTGTCCTCTTAATAGTTTTTTTTTTCCTATGTAAAATCATCCTGCTATTTACTTGTCCTTTATCTGTATTCCCCACATGACTAAAACTTTGTGAAAGCATTGGTAGTTGTGTAGTACTATATTCTTAGCTATTAGAATAATGCCCATCATGTAGTAGGTGCTCAATAAATATGGGTAAATGAGTGAGTCAATGAGATCGTGCTGGTGAACACCAGGTTACATAGAAATAGGTAGTAAGGGAAGATATCCAATTTGAGTCTGGTCCACAATTTAATCATGCATGTGGGTGGGACATGGTTCCCTTATATCAGCAAGTAATGTTTGGACACCAGCTGGGTGACCTACAGGTCATGTAAATTCTTTTTTTTTTTTTAATGTTATTTATTCATTCATTTATTTATTTTGACAGAGCCAGGTCTTAGTTGCAGCATTAAGGATCTTTTAGTTGTGACAAATTCACTCTTGATTAGTACATGGGATCTAGTTCCCTGACAAGGGATTAAACTCAGGCCCCCTGCATTGGGAATACAGCGTCTTAGCCACTGGACTACCAGGAAAGTCCCAGTTTTAGTAAGTTCTGACATTATCCACCTGGAGATAGCACCAGGTCTCACAGGTTAAGGGCTCAGTCCCACAAGACTATTCCCCTAGCTTCAGATAGCAGTTGCAGGTCTAAGTTATTCATTCATGCTTCTCATCTACAAACTGTAAACTATAGATGCCAAATATTCTCTCCTTGGACCTCAGATACCAGGTACAAATCCAGGTTGCTACTTGTCCTTCCGACTGGCTGTAAATCAGAGATTCCCACAACCTCCCCTTGGATTTGATTAATTTTCTGGAGCAGCTCACAGAACTCAGAGAAACATTTCACTTACTAGGTGGTGGTTTAGTCACTAAGTCGTGTCCAACTCGTGAGACCCCATGGACTGTAGCCTGCAAGGTTCCTCTGTCAATTGGTTGCTCCAGGCAAGAATGCTGGAGTGGATTGCCATTTCCTTCTCCAGGAATCTTCCTGACCCAGGGATCGATCCTGAGTCACCTGCATTACAGACAGATTCTTTACCAACTGAGCTATGAGGGTGAAGAAGAAAAGTTAAAATTTTACATAACCTCCTGCTCCTTCTGCCTCTGTAACCCAACTTGCTCCTTGCAAAGTCTAGATCATGTAAGTCTCAGAAAGTGGGGACTCACAATACTAGGAACTGGAGGTTATTTCACTCACCCTTGTCCTGCTCTTTGCAATCACCCTAGTCCCTGCAAACCTGCAAATCTGCTTAATCATGCCTGTCCATGTATAAAAAACTCTTAACCTCTTTGTTTGGGGCTCATAGCTTGGAGTGTTAACTCCTCTGGCCCGGCCAGCATAATAAACCCGAATTCTCCAACTCTCCATGTGTGGTACTTGGTTTCTGGAGTACTGTTTCTGCAACATTTCTGGAGGCCCCTGGAGCAGTCAGACCAGTCACTTGGCAGGGCTGGAATGAAGGATCCCTGAGATGAATGAGGAGGCACGCCACCTGATGGTATCCTGGGGTCTCTTTCGGACTGATGTTCTGCCTCTCTGGATGGCCAAGCCCTGACCGGACTCATTGGAGGGATGGACCAACTCACCAGGAATGGCCACAGGATAAGGTAAGGTTCCCTGGCCAGTTCTCAGACAGGAACCTACCCCAATGGGTTGAAGAGGAGACTGATCACCTCCTTGGGCTCCCAGGAAGGGAGCAACAGTTAAGAAAACCTGGGGACTCAGGAGAAGGGAGGCATTGTGATAGCCTCTGAATGATTGTAAGTGTGTGATTGCTGTTTGAATGGAGTGAGAAAAAAAATTTTTTTTTAACTACAAAGCCAATTCTTTTTGCATATGCAGTTTAAAACAACTAGCTTGTTAAAAGGCCTACCTAGCAAAAAGCTTGAAGTTAACCCTTTCCATGTCCTTGAAATACACAGCGCACTTTGCCTAAGACCTCATCCTTGGGCAAAATAGAAACTTCAAGCAAAGAAAAAAAAAAGGGTCAAATAGATATTTTAAATCTCAAACAGAAAACTATAAGATCTCTGTCTATCTGTCTGGATTTATGTATGTCTCAGTGTATGTCTTTGGTGTTTTTCTGATAATATTGTTGAAGTTGTAAATGAGTTCTGATTTAACTGGCCTAAAGAAAAGTAAGTGCTTATAAATCAAACAATTCTAACTACAAGAAAAATTAACCTAAATAAATTTAAGATTCATGTAAACTGGGAAATATTCAATATTAAATATCTAGTATTAATGTTTGTTTGATAATCTAATAAGGAAGTAGATTTTATTTTTTTAAAAAAGAAGATATAAACAAGAAAATTATATTTTATAAAGCAAAAAAAAAAAAAAAGTAGGTCTGACTTAAAGGTGGCTGTTATAGAAAGTGATTAAAAGGTTTGTGGAAGGTGGACCCTAAAAAATGTTTTGTGCATGGTTAGGACTGATTACGGAGAAGGCAATGACAACCCACTCCAATACTCTTGCCCGGAAAATCCCATGGACAGAGGAGCCTGGTAGGCTGCAGTCCATGGGGTCGCTAAGAGTCAGATACAACTGAGCG
Organism: Antilocapra americana; assembly: GCA_007570785.1. Lineage (NCBI taxonomy): Eukaryota > Metazoa > Chordata > Mammalia > Artiodactyla > Antilocapridae > Antilocapra > Antilocapra americana. The sequence continues at coordinate 43,470 of ML662438.1, forward strand.
ACTTCACTTTCACTTTTCCCTTTCATGTATTGGAGAAGGAAATGGCAACCTACTCCAGTGTTCTTGCCTGGAGAATCCCAGGAATGGGAGAGCCTGGTGGGCTGCTGTCTATGGGGTCGCACAGAGACGGACACGACTGAAGCGACTTAGCAACAGCAGCAGCAGGACTAATTAAGTTTAAAATACCCAGGGTTGATGCTCGGGGCTGGTGCACCAAGATGTCCCAGGGGGAGGGAATCAGGAGGGAGGAGGGAGGGGGGTTCTGGAGGGGGAGCATATGTAAACCCATGGCGGTTTCATGTCATTGTATGGCAAAACCAACACAATAAAGTAAAGAAAATTTTAAAAAAATAAATAAATAAAAATGAGAGATCAAGCAGCAAAATAAATAAATAAGTAAATAAATAAATAGATTTAATTAAGTTTACCTAAATGAGTTTAAAGTTAGCTGGTGCAAAACTTGAATTCGGCCTTTCTCTCTGTTAAGAGGACATACTTTCTTCAGATGTTGAACTGCTTTTAATAATAGATTTAAGCTTCTTTACCTCCTAATTGATCTGTTCTATATTCACCTTTGAAATCTTTTGTTAACTTTGGCTAAGTGAATAACAATTATTTCACAGTAACTTATATGATCTGAGTGTTACCTGACTGAGTGTTATAAACCCTTCTGACATTCATTGACAAAAATCCCTAAATAACTTGACTTCTAGCTAACTTTGGGATGCTTCAGAGGACCCCTGAGACATCCCAAAGAGCTATTAACCTACCTGGGTTCATTGGATATGTTAAATTACATGAGAAGTACTGTTGAAGAAGTGATAAATCTTTTCAGGTTATACTGTATGGTTGACGTTACTAATATAGATATCCTAAAATTATGTGAAATTCATATAGATCTGATATGCCCTGATAAAATGTGGTCAATTATAATTCTAGTTATCATTTTAAAGTATGATGACCAGATTTCTTTGTCAATTGCAATAGAGTCAGATTTCAAACATGTCTTCTATGGTTTTTCTCTCATGTTTTTAAAAAAGTACTGCTAATTCTTCAAGATTTATGGGAAAGACTTTAAGAATAAGCAGATAAACAAATTTTGTTATTAAAAGTAAGCTGTTACCAGACTGGAATTTGGTCTTCTCTCTGTTTAGAAAACAAAGTTTTCTTAAAATGCAGCTTTTGATAACAGATTATGAATTTCTTTGCCTTTAAGTGATTTATATTTGTTTTTAAAATCTTTTTTGTTACTTTGGTAAAGTAAATAAACATTATTTAAGATTATGGTACATGTAGTCAAAGCTCATTCTGCTTCTACAAAAAATAACCCCTCATGGTTAGACTTTTGCTATCCTGATGTCCTTAACACATGGCAATAGTCTGCTCCTAAATCAGGAAATTAAAAGTGGATAAACAACAACTGAAAATCAAAGAGCCAGAGCTATGGGAAATCCAAGACGGCTGCTTGGCTTTTCCCGGCTCCCTGACAGATCTCATTTTTATTTGATGGGTTAAAGCCTTACCTGGCTACAGTGTTAATGCCCTCACAATGAGTTCTCAAAAAAAAAAAAAAAAATATATATATATATATATATATATATACACATATATATATATATATATGTTTCACTGAGTATTAAGTTCTAGTTTTGTTAGTTAAGGTCTGTGCTTACTAAGACTCACTTCTGAAATAGTCCTTTGTTATGTTATATTGCTAAAAGCTTTAATTAAGGTACTCTAAGATTGATTCTAGAGCTCATCTCAGTAACCAATCTTTGGATAAAGGTCAGATGCTCCATGATGTGTTACCAGGAGATGAACACTTGGCTATAATCATTTAACTGAGTCAGATGACCTGGGATATACCAGGCTATACTAAATGAACGTTCTTGCTTATGATCTTATTAACTCCTAGCTATATTATTTTCTATGTAGTTTGTTTCAGAAGATTATTTTTTACATTACCAGATGTGTACTGAGCCTGTGATAAAATGCTGATACACAGTTCCATATGAGATCAATAATTGTAATAATGTAACTGTAGATATGGGAAGAAGCAACAAGAGGAAATATTTTCCTGGACCAAGAGGCTAGTAAGACAGATATGGTCCAGAGACTTTTACTGCTTACAAGGCCTGGTCTAGTGACAACACATTGAGTGGCCTATCAGTGGAATCTTTTTTAGATCTGGGAATGAGCCTTCCCAGCACTGTGGGACACAATGACCATGAAATGCCCCCAAAATATCGTCAAATGTATGGCTATGAAGGATCAATGCTGCTTGGAAGTTGGCCCTTGCCAGGTGCCTCTACAACGATTAAATCATGAGCACTGTAAGATGCTGACCTTCAACAGCCAGCTTGAAAGGAGTTCATGGTGGAGACAAAAAATAAGGCACTCTGTGCTCTGGGAAAACCCCAGAAAAACAGGCCTTCAGACAGTCAGATGTTTTCAGGTAAAGATTTTTATGAGTCCAAATTCTTGCATCTTCTCATACCTAGAGAAACACTAATGTCACAAACCAATGTCTAGACCTGGTTCTCCTGGCTAGCCCCCCAGCAGCTTTCCTACTTCTATTAATCTTTGGGCCAAATATCTTTAACTTTCTTGTTAAGTTTGTTTCTCCAAGTAGTAGTACGACAAGAATATCCCCTGGCCAACATCCAGACAGTGCTAGAACAAGCTGCCTTATTGTTCTGTGGACTCTCATCTCTCTCTGTTAATGGACCCTGAGGTCCTCAAGATATTCTCCCTTTGAGATCTTATGTGGGAGACTACCCCATGATAAAAAAGCTCAAGGGAGACCACCAACAGCTAGCTGATCTGGAGATGTCCCAACACCTCCAGGCCCTGGAAAAGTCTTCTGCCATATCACCCGAGAAACCTCAGAAAGGACACCCATTCCTTTGAGCAATTGGGCTCATCCCTATCAGCCAGGAGATGAGGTATGGGTTAAAGATTAGAAAAAGAAAAAACTTCAGCCAGTTTGGACAGGCCCTGACACGGTCATCCAGTTACACTCCAGCAGTTGGTTGGTCAATGCACAGCAGAAGCTTGAGGATTTGGCTATCAAAATATCGATGGATTTTCATTGTCAACCCTGGCCTCTATCCCTAATCACTATTATTGCTGTGCTCTTCATTACAGGACAAACTACACTCCCTGGCTGAGGTGGTTTTACAGAATAGGAGAGGGCTAGACCTACTGATAGCTGAAAAGGGAGGACTCTGCCTCTTCATAAATGAAGAATGCTGCTTTTATGTAAACCAATCAGAAATAGTCAGGGACATAGCCCAATAGCTAAGAAAACAAATCATAAAAAGGAGAGTGAAACTAGCTAATTCCTGGGGTAATTAGAAAATATCTGGAGCTGGGCTCTATCATGGTTTCTCCCTTTAACAGATCCCTGTAATGTTCTCTCCTTTAATATCATGGCTTCTCCCTTCATGCTCTTTGCAGTGCTCTTGTTTGGCCCTTGTATTCTCAATGTAATTACCAGTTCATAACCTCTTGGATTGAATCCAAAAAGTTACAAATATAGCTCAATATAGCCCCCTAAACAATGGGTAGCTCTGAATGTCCTACCAAAACATGAAATGATGTTTTCTACAATGAGTGATAGAAGCATCAAGAGGAGAGAATGAAGAGGAAAAGTTAAAATTTTACATAACCTCCGGCTCCTTCTGCCTCTGTAACCCAGCTTGCACATTGCAAAGTCTAGATCATTTAGGTCTCAGAATGTGGGAACTCATAATACTAGGAACTGGAACTTATCTCACTCACCCTTGTCCTGCTCTTTGCAATCGCCCTAGTCCCTGCAAATCTGCAAACTCACTTCATCATGTCTGTCCATGTGTAAAAAACTCTGTAACCCCTTTGTTCCAGGCTCAGAGCTTGGAGTATTAACTCCTCTGGGCCTTCCAGTGTAATAAACCTGAGTTCTCCAACTCTCTGAGTGTGGTACTTGGTTTCTCGAGTACTGGTTTCTGCAACAAGAGAAGTCCTTTTACTTATTGATTATCCTTATTGTTATTACAAAAGGATATAGCTCAGGAACAGCCAGGTAGAAGAGATATTCAGGGCAAGCTATGGGGAAAGGGTGTGGAGAGAGCTTTCATGCCCTCTTGAGCATGCCTACTCTCCCCAGGTCTCCACATACTTGCCTGGAAGCTGTCTGAATCCTCTGATTTTGAGTTTTTATGAAGGTCTCATTTCATAGACAGGATTGATTAGGTCATTGGCCATTGGTGACTGATTCTATCTCCAGCCTCTCTGCCTTCCAGAGGGCTATAAAACACACAGCTGATTCTCTGGACAATTATCCTCCCTGCTCTAGGTATAGCCCCAAAGTCATTTCACTAACATAGGAGAAGCTTCATTTATTACTCTCTTCAAAGGAAATTCCAAGGGTTTTGGTAACTATGAGCCAGAAATGATGACTAAGACCAAATATTTATGAAAAATATATTTTAATCATCTAAATGACCAAGTATATACCTCTTGTAAATGACATTGCAGTATATATAATGTAGACTTAAAAACATTCACAAACCAAAAGTTGAGAGTTATGTTTTATTTGGTGGAAATTTTTAGGACTTAAGCCCAGGAGGAAGCATTTCTAGTAACCCTGAGAAAACTGCTCCTAGGAGGTGAGGCAGGAGCTAGGTTATACAGAAGTTTTGCAATGAAGGGTAGGCAGTCTGAATGTAGAAATTGTAGTAATTAAAGAAAACAAGATATCCCAAGTTAAGAAATTTTTGTTTTTCTTTATATAGGAAGATGCAAGAATATGGGCTCACTGAAATCATTCCCCTGATATGCACCTCAGCTCTCTGAGGCCAGTATCCTGTGTTTTCATATCTTGAGTTTCCTCAGGGCTCACTGTGGGGAGTGGCTGCAGTCTGACAGCTTCTAGGTGGCAGGTATTCGTTCCTTCCTTCCTGAGTTCCCTCCTGGCTCACCAGCTCACCATCTGTGGTAGCTGCAATTGCTGAGGACTGTGACATCTTTTGTTTACTGATATGGCAGGAAACGTTCTATTTATCAAGGAGAAGAAATCATTGACTCTGATATCAGAAGACTATAGTAGGAATCAAGTAAATTGAGGGAAATGTGGAGCTGAGCAGAGTGGGTAGATGAGTTGAAGATGGAGGCAAGACATTGAGAACATACGATCCTTTGCTCCTAGCATGGAGTTTAGATTTCATTCTAAGTGCAATGAGAATCTAACCTGCATTTTAAAAAATATTTTTAACCATTACAGATGTAATTTTCAAAAATTTATTCCTATTAATACCCCTGTAATGTGGCTGCATTTTTGTCAGAGATGTAACTAGAGCTTTAAGCAAAGTGGCTCAAAATCTCAGAGACTGTAGTATAAAAGGAATTTAAACCCAGGTCTATTCAATTCAAAGAAAATGGCATTTCCTCTACTTCAAACTCTTTCCAAGGGGCCACTGCCTACAAACAATAGGCAAAGCTGTATGTTAAAACAGGTTTCTCAAAGAGATCTACTTTGCAAAACTTTATGTGGTCTAGCTTAAGTAATTGCTTGCTCTTGAAACAGTAAGGCTGCATAATCTATTCAACAGCTATTATTTCCTGGTAGTTTTTTAACCATTCTGATTTCTCATGAAGTCAATCCCCCCTCCAGTCAGTGATGATCAGTTACATGCAACTGTACAGTGTGATGGAGAAGAGCCCCTTTGAGGATGTGAACTCCCAAGATCTAAACTGTTAGAAAAACTACAGAAACCTCAAGCTCCATTCTTTTCAAATCTGAAGAAACAGGGTCACAGATGGTTTCATTTCTAAGACTCTGTGCAATCTTTTTTTCTTGTTCAAAATAAGTTTCCTGACTCAACTTCAGGGAGTGCCCCCAAGCTTTCCATCTTCTTGGAAAAATAATTGACAAAGCCTTTTCCTTTTTCTGTAGTAATTGGGAGATGTCTGGTTCCTTCTGCCCCAAAAGGAAACGCTTTTCACCAATGTTGCCTCTGCCATTTCTGAGCTCTGGATGAAACTCTAGAAGCTGCATGAAGTATGTGTAGGTGTGCCATCAACACTGCTAATCCAAAGCAAATCTCTCTCTGACACCAATGCACTTCCTTTCTCCCCAGAGAGTGTGAATCTGTTCAGCAACACCTGCTAACAACTGAAAAAGGAGAGCTGCCTCCTGAAGGGATAATCCCACACTGTTTTTGATCTAATGTGGCAGCCAGAAAGAAGACTTGCTATGGGGTCAGAAGCATTGCTATTCCCGAACTACCAAGCACCACCCCACAAGCATCATATGAGGCCTGGGGGACAAAATAATATAGGAACTGACAAGAGACTTGAGTCAACGGGCTGCTGAAGGCTTTTGATGGCAGGCTGGGAGCTGTCTTTGCCCCCTCTGCGATGCAAACTGGAAGAGAAACTTGTCTCATTTAAAATATCCCTTAGAGGAAGAAATACCAGAGTGAACTTGGCAAAGTAATATTGAGTCATTTCTTCAAAAATGCCTATTTCTGTGGATTGGCTGCAGAGGTGACCAGGGTAGGTTACCTCTTACTGCTCCTCTTGAAGAGTGGGTTCTGAGCTGTGTGCCTGAGTCCCCTGCCTTAAATGTAATTTTCCAGATTACTGTCAATAAAATCAGATGATTTGTCAGAAATAAAGCAGGCCAGGTGCAGGGTCCCCAGGATCCCAGACACAGCCTGCTGCTAATGGAATCAACTGCTTAATGAATGAGGGACTTTATACAAAGCCTGAGGTTAAAAGTCAACAGCAAGGGCTTCAACAACAACTTTATTAGGCAGATGCACTCCATGGTATTCTAGCCTGAAAATATCTGTCTTGGATGCCAGTGGCCAAAAACAGATTAAGAAACACATACACACACTTAATAAATTACCCCAGGATAACTTCCTTTTCAGGTAATTAAAGCCACTTGACTTTAAGCCTCTGACTTAAAATACTCCCCAAGATGGGCAAATAATGGCTTGGAAGTATGAGCCCATCACATTTGTTAGGTAGAAATATTTTTTTCAATTAGGGCCAATACGTGGACCAGGAAATTACTAATGAGGGAATATTTAACACAAGTTGGGATGGATTGATACATTGCCAATGTTTTTACATAGTTTATTAATTTAAGAGCCAAGTTTGTAAACTTAATTTGAAAAACACAGGTTTTGATTCTGGTTTAAATTGGCATATGACTCGTGGCTTTTGATGTAGCCATTCCAAATTTCCAAGGAAATTTTCCAAATTGGGATATAAAACAGTTTCACAACACCACCAAAATTTAAAACTGAAGTCAACTTATTGTTAGACTCTTAGAGGAATTAATACTTCAATGAGGTCAACAGGAATATAAGCTATACAACAGAGGAAAAATAAATGTGTGTGGTTTAACAGAGATGTTTTAAAATATGAATTAAAAATCGAAAACTTCCAAAACAGCAGCATGAAGAAGAAAAAGCTAAAATAAACAAAATTCTACATAAGAAATGATCAATAGAATTCAGAAACCCCCAGAATCTAAAGAGAAACAAAGTATAAAAATAAATAATATGCAATAAAAGGTATGATGTATAGAATATTAATATAGATGTTTCAAAATACAAAATAGAATGATTTTTCTAAAAGACAGAAATGAATCAATTATTAGAGCAATAAGAGAAGACATTTCCCAAGACACAAAAAGATACAGGACATTAAGCTTAAAGGATCTACTGAGTTTAAACACAATGAATAAAAAGAAAACCACACCAAATTTTAAAATTTATAAAATTTAAGACCCCAAAGATAAAACAAAGATCCTAAAAGTTCTTAGAAAAAACTGATCACACAAAAATAAGAAAATTCAGACTGACATTTTTCCAGCAATAACAGATGCTAGAAGGCAATAGAATGGTGCCATAAGTGTACTAAGGAAAAATTATTTTTGAACTAAAGTATTATACCCAGCCAAATTATCCACTTGGCTATTGGGCTTCCCTGATAGCTCAGTTGGTAAAGAATCCGCCTTCAATGCAGGAGACCCCAGTTCGATTCCTGGGTTAGGAAGATCTGCTGGGAAAAGGATAGGCTACCCACCCCAGTATTCTTGGGCTTCCCTCATGGCTCAGCTGGTACTGAATCTGCCTGCAATGCAGGAGACCTGGTTTGATCTCTAACTTGGTAAGATCCTCTGGAGAAGGGAATGGCTATCCATTCCAGTATTCTGGCCGAGAGAATTCCATAGACAGTACAGTCTATGGGGTCACAAAGAGTCGGACATGACTGAGCAACTTTCACTTTCAAATTATCCACAAAATTTGGGAGTAAGATATTTTTAAGTAAGGCCTCCAGAAATACTTCCCACACACCATTTTTAGAAGCTACATGAAAATATATTGCCACAGAATTACACCAATAGAACAAACAATACCGAAATGGTACTTTCAAAGATGATAAGGGAAGATAGTGGCTCTTTCTAAATTAAAATACTGAATTTAAATTATTTAACATTAGTGGGAAATAAATCGAAAAACAGTTTACTTAGAAGATCATTTTTCTCTTTCTCTGAGTTTCTCTTAATTAAATAAAAAGTCTACACTAACCACTAGATCAGTCATTTTACAAACTTTAGGATTCACAAGAGGCACTCAGGTTTCTGAAATTATGAATTAGTAGCTCTGGGATGATTTCCAGGAATCTGTTCCCCAAATCATTTTGAAGCACTGGGAAATGGACTACATTTTAAGCAATACTAAATTGTTCATTTCTTGAGGGTAAAAACTATGTTTTTCTTCTTGACCATAGCAACTTCAGAACACAGCATTTTCTTTGACATATTGAATGCATTTTTTAAAAAATGATTCCAGACCCCATTTCTTGTGTAGATGCTGCTCTTTGGGATAGAACACTATTCCCACTTAAGCAACATCTTGTTCCATATCTAGTCCTAGATGGAGAGTTTCAGAAAACAACTGAGAGGAAACATGAAGATGAAGGACTCAAAGCATTAGACTTAAAGAAAATATTTTCTGAGTGGGTTTGTGGTAGACACACCCTAAAGTGACTCTTCTATACCCCTCTCCCTTGAGTACCAGGGGAAATTGTCACCTACTGTTGTTGTTATTCGGTCTCTAAGTCATATCTGACTCTTTGCAGCCCCATGAACTGCAGCATGTCAGCCTTTCCTGTCCTTCACTATTTCTCAGAGTTTGCTCAAACTCAGATCCACAGAGTCAGTGATGTCATCCAACCATCTCATCCTCTGTCATCCCCTTCTCTTCCTGCCCTCAGTCTTTCCCAGGATCAAGGTCTCTTCCAATGAGCTGGCTCTCCTAATCAGGTGGCCAAAGTATTGGAGCTTCAGCTTTAGGATCAGCCCTTCTCCTTTCAATGAATATTCAGGCTTGATTTTCTTTAGGATTGACTGATTTGATTCCCTTGCTATCTAAGGGACTCTCAAGAATCTTCTCCAGCACCACAGTTCAAAAGCATCAACCTGTCACTTACTTCTAACCAAAAGAATATGGAACAGGTGATGAAATGTCACTCTCATGATTACATTTCATAATATAAAACCAACCCTGTGTTTGTAGATGAAGAGCAATTCTTTGTGCTGCTTTTAAGAAACCAGTTGCCATGTTGTGAGAGGGTCTATGGAACCAGAAATCTTCTAAGAACTGAGGGCAACCTTCAGCATACATGCAGCAAAATCCTGAGCATTCAGTCACCCCACTGTAGAAAAATAGAGTCTGCCAAAGTTTGAATGAATTGGAAGCAGTTTATTCCATGAGCATAGATCCAGATAAGAATACAGCCAGGTCAACACCTGACTGTAGCCTAGTGAGGTCCTAAGATAGGACTTAATCAAACTGTGCCCAGACTCCTGTCCCAGAGAAACTATGAGATTATAAGTGGATATTGTATTAAGATATTAAGTTTGTCATTTGCTACAGAATTAGAGCTGTAATACAATGGTTATAGCCTTATCAAGTTTCCAGAAAAACAAATGAGAAGTGAAAAGAATATGCATATTTGCTTTGGGAAATTTTGGTATTACATTCCAGCAGAAATTTTATGTTACAATTATTTTTTAAAATGTCTTACCAGACAAAATAGAGGAGTATTATTTAAATAAGAACAAATAATACATTTAATACTAAAAATTACTCCAGGTTTGCCTCTGAAACACTGAAAGTCTGAAGGTGATGTGGCAACATTTACAGAGCTACAGTAGAAGGGATTTTTTAAAATTAATTTATTTTTTATTGGAGGATAATTGCTCTACAGAGTTTTGCTGTTTTCTGTCAAATCTCAACATGAATCAGCCATAGGTATACATATATCCCCTCCCTTTTGAAGTTCCCTCCCATCTTCCTCCCCATCCTACCCCTCTAGCTTGACACAGAGCCCCTGTTTGAGTTTCCTGAGCCATACAGCAAATTCCTTTTGGCTATCTATTTTACATATGGTAATGTAAGTTTCCATGTTACTCGTAGAAGGATTTTTACAAGAAGCTTTCTACCACATTCCCTTTCATGCTTGAATACACTCTCAGGAATAGGAAAACTCAGAAATCATTACATTCATATTTACATATGAAGCTGTGTGTGTGTATACGTTTTGACTTTTGGTTGACTAACATATATATGAGTAAAGATATCTAGACAGATATACCCATATATGCATTTTTAAAATATGTAAATAGATATATGTATATTATCTTCATCTATCTATTGGTATATTGTCATATTTACCTGTCTACATATGTAGGTCTTCATATCCCTAAATTCATATCTTGAGGCCTACCCCTGAATGTGATGTTATTTGGAGGGGAGGGGGGAAATTAGGGGAAACAATCTGGTTTAGTAGAAGTCATGAGGGTGAAGTCCTCATCATGGGATTAGTTTCCTCCTAAGAGAAAATCAGAGTTTACTTTCTCTTTTTTCTTTCTGCCTTGTGAAGGTATAGCAAGAAGGCAACTGTCTGCAAACAAGAGAGTTCTCACCAGAATTTGACCTTACCAGCAACCTGATCTCATATTTACCAGCCTCAGGAACTATATGTATGTTGTTTATGCCACCCAGTCAATGATATTTTGTTATAGCAGACTGAGCCAAGATAGCATGTACTCATCAGTCAACTAAAACTGAAAAAAATTAACACTTGAATAGTGAACAAATTTTGATATAAAGCAGTTACGGGTGTTCCTGTATGATTATCCATTGGTTCAGAAACTAAACTGCTCATCACAAAGCTCTAAGGAAAACATCAATTTATAAAATAAATTTGACTGAATTGGCCTCAGTAATCAAAGGTTGAGGCCTGGTGATATTTCACAATACTATCTGGAAAGAAAGAGTCTAAATGAAAAAAAATTTGGTTTTGATTCATTATCTTTCATCATAAGAATACTTATAATGAAAAGAAAATAGATGTTTAGAATTTCTCTCTTTTAGAGTCAGATTTAGAAATACAGATAAATGTCATTAAAACCCTGTGAATACCAAATACCCACCTGGCTGGGATCAGAGGGTGGGTAAGGAATAAAAGGAAGTGGAAGAAAATATGGCAAAATTTGAATGCATTCGTTTGGGTGACAGGATGATTAGGAAATTGTTTTCTGCAAATTCTTCAACTATTCTTTCACAAATAGGAAAACATAAGTCTCCTTACTAAAAAGAAGCCACCTGAGAAGTCCCTACTGTATAGCACAGGGAACTATATCCAATCTCCTGGGATAAATCATACTAGAAAATAATATAAAAAATGAATATATATGTATATTCATATACCCAAGTCACTGAGCTGTACAATAGAGATTGAAACATTGGAAATTAACTGTATTTAAATTAAAAAAAAAACTGCATTGAGTAAAGAGAAAATTTGAAGAAATCTCAGGAACACTGGATTAATCCAAATGAAATGCAACACATGAACCTGATTTGAAAATTCTGAATACCTTGGCACATAGGAATCTCTGATCTTATTTTCACAGACTAAGTTATGTTTGTATTCTTTTATTTCTTTTGATGTTCATAAGCCTTTGCCCACCTGCCCTCAAAGCTCGAAATAAGAAAGATAACTACTATGCCTCATTTTTCTGTTGTTTAGTTGCTCAGTCATGTCCAACTCTTTGGGATTCCATAGACTGCAGCATGCCAGGCTACCTTGTCCTTACTTTCTCCCAGAGCTTGCTCAAACTCATGTCCATTGAGTCAAAGATGCCATCCAACCAAGTCTTCCTCTGCTGTTCCCTTCTTCTCCAGCCTTCAATCTTTCCTAGCATCAGGGTCTTTTTTAATGAGTGAGCTCTTCTCATCAGGTGGCCAAAGTATTGGAGCGTCAGCATCAGTCCTTCCAATGACTATTCAGGTAGGATGGACTGGTTGGATCTCCTTGCAGTCCAAGGGACTCGCTGGAGTCTTTTCCAAAACCACAGTTCAAAAGCATCAATTCTTCTGTGCTCAGCTTTCTTTATGGTTCAACTCTCACATCCATACATGACTACAGAAAAGACTAGTTGGACCTTTGTTGGCAAAGTAATGTCTCCGCTTTTTTAATACACTCCCTATGTTTGTCATAGGTTTTCTCCCAATGAGCCAGTTTTGTTTTAATTTCATGGCTGCTATTGCTGCAGCCTCTTTTTTAATCCACTATAAAAATAATTTCATCTAAACTTATGTCAGTGTAGATGTCAAGAACTGTAAAAAAAAAATATTTTAGATAATTGTATAAAATCACATTCTCAATGTGTGGCTGTTAAGCAAGAGATAATGAGATCTCAGAATCTCTCTTTATTTTCTCCTTTCCCACCTATGTAGGTCCTTTAGTTTAAACTATGAAAACTGTATAACTTCTGGTGTTTGAGATAAGACATTATTCTGTGTATCCACTCTCTGATGTGGCTCAGTAAACTTGGAAAAACAAAACTATAGTAAAGTTGGTGCAGCAGTAAAATATCCTTCTGCCAATGCAGGAGAGGCAGGAGACACAGGTTCAATCCCAGGATAGGGAAGAAGCCCAGGGATAGGCAATGGCAACCCACTCCAGTATTCTTGCCTAGAGAATTCCATGGACAGAGGAGCCTGGCAGACTATAGTCCATGGTGTTGCAAAGAGTCGGACACGACTGAGAACAAGCACACACACACACACACACTATATAATTGAGCCAGTATTACATTTCCAGGAATTTATATTGAGGAAATAATCAGAAATATAGTAAAATATTATATGCAGTAATATTCAATACAGCATTATTTATAATAAAATTAGATACATTTTAAAAATAAAATTAAGAATATAGTTAAAAGGATTATAGCAAATTACTGGACAAATAAATACCACAGTAAATTACTAACATCCAATAGCTTGCCTTCTTTATAATGATTCTAGTAAATAAAAACAAATAAAATAATGATTTAATTACTTTTTCTTTTGTAACGATTGTGTATGCTCATTGCAGAAAGCTTATACAACACAGAACTATAAAATGAAGAAGTAAATCACTTATAATCCACCACAGAGAGATGCCCAGTACTGGCTTCCTAGCCCTATCTTGCTCATTTTGAACAATTAATATATTTATTTACCTTTCTAATTTTATGTAATATTTTACTGCACAAATAATTTCTGGAGTCAGAATGCCTGGGTTCAAATAGATCACTTACATGTTGTATGTTATTTTGGCAAGTTATAAAACTTTTCTATCTGTATGTTTTATTACCAGTAAAGAGGAGATAATAATAATACTTATTATTATTTGGTCATGCAAATAATTATTTTAAAGAATTGATCATATAATACATATTGAGTGTTTAGCATACAGAAAGCAAAAAGACCATAAAGGATAAATGGACAAATGAAGGACTATAGTTGAAAATTTCTTTTTTTTTTTTTTAAATTTTCTTTACTTTATTGTGTTGGTTTTCCCATACATTGACATGAATCCGCCATGGGTATACATATGTCCCCCCTCCAGAACCCCCCTCCCTCCTCCCTCCCGATTCCCTCCCCCTGGGTCATCCCAGTGCACCAGCCCCGAGCATCAAACCTGGGCTGGTGATTGATTTCACATATGATAATTAACATGTTTCAATGCCATTCTCCCATATCATCCCACCCTCGCCCTCTTCCACAGAGTCCACGAGACTATTCTATACATCTGCATTCCTTTTGCTGTCTCGCATGCAGGGTTCTCATTACTATCTTTCTAAATTCCATATATATGCGTTAGTATACTGTATTTTTGTTTTTCCTTCTGGCTTACTTCACTCTGGATAATAGGCTCCAGTTCCGTCCACCTGAGTAGAACTGCTTCAAATGAATTTTTTTTTTAATGCTGAGTAATATTCCATTGTGTATATGTACCACAGCTTTCTTATCCGTTTGTCAGTTGATGGGCATCTAGGTTGCTTCCATGTCCTGGCTATTGTAAACAATGTGGCTATGAACACTGGGGTACATGTGTCTCTTTCAATTCTGGTTTCAACACTTGTCTTCCAATATTTGAAAGAATAAGTAGACAGAAAAATCAGTATAAATATAAAATCCCTGAGCCATACTAAATTTATTTGAATTAACTGACATTTATGAGACATGCTCCTAATAACAGTAGAATATATATATTTTTTCTATGGTAAAAAGACATCCCATAGACATTCAGATAGACTGTACCATGCTCAGTTGTGTCCGATTCTGTGACCCCATGGACTGTAGCCAACCAATCTTCTCTGTCTATGGAATTTTCCAAGCAAGAACCAGAGCAGGTTGCCATTTTTTACTCCATCAGATAGACTACAGACATTCAAACAGACCATACTCTGAAAAATAAAACAAATCTCAACAAATATAAATAAAGCAAAATCATACTCACACACACACACACACACACACACACACACACGTGTTCTATGACTGCATGGAATTAACTAAAAGTCATTACCAGAAAAATACAAGAAAAGTCTCCAAATGTTTATAAAATAAATAATATACTTCTAATAGCACATTAGTATCATGAAGAAAAAATCATAATGAACATTAAAAAAGTATTTCAAACTGAATGAAAATGAAAGTCTATCAGATTTGGAGGGATTAATCTAAAGTAAGGCTTAAAGAGAATTCTGCAGCCTGAAGTGTTTATATAAAAAAGAAGAAGAAATGCAATCAATACTATAATTTTCTATCTAAAGAAACTATGAAAAGAAAAGTAAATCCAAGTAAGAAGAAGAAAGAAAATGATACAGATGTGTACATGTGTGTGTGTGCATGCACGTTCAGTCACGCAGTCGTGACTTTGAGACTTTGAGACCACGTGAGACTTTGAGACCACGTGAGACCACTTTGAGACTTTGAGACCACGTGGACTGTAGCCCACCAGGCTCCTCAGTCCATGAAATTTTCCAGGCAAGAATGGTATAAATAACAGTATTAATATATCAGTGAAATAGAAAAGAGGAAAAATAATAGAAAAAAATCAATAACACCAAAAGCAGTTTTTAAAAAATCTTTAATGTCGTTGATAAAACTTTAGCTATAGTACTATTCCTTTTAATAGGGGAGAAAAAACTCAAATTTCAAAATCAGATATAAAAAAGAAAGCATCACTATTGATCCAACATATATTCAGTTCACTTCAGTTCAGTCGTTCAGTTGTGTCTGACTCTTTGCGAACCCATGAATTGCAACACACCAGGACCCCCTGCCCATCACTAACTCCTGGAGTTTACTCAAACTCATGTCCATTGAGTCGGTGATGCCATCCAAACATCTCATCCTCTGTCATCCCCTTCTCCTCCCACCTTCAATCTTTCCCAGCATCAAGGTCTTTTTAAATGAGTCAGTTCTTCACATCAGATGGCCAAAGTATTGGAGTTTCAGCTTCAGCATCAGTCCTTCCAACGAATATTCAGGACTGATTTCCTTTAGGATGAACTGATTGGATCTCCTTGCAGTCCAAGAGACTCTCAAGAGTCTTCTCCAATACCATAGTTCAAAAGCATCAATTCTTTGGTGCTCAGCTTTCTTTATAGTCCAACTCTCACATCCATACATGACTACTGGAAAATCTATTGCCTTGACTAGATGGACCTTTGTTGGTAAAGTAATGCCTCTGCTTTTTAATATGTTGTCTAGATTGCTCATAGCTTTGCTTCCAAGGAGCAAGGGATATTTTAATTTCATAGCTGCAGACACCATCTGCAGTGATTTTGGAGCCCCCCAAAAATAAAGTCTGTCACTGTTTCTACTGTTTCCCCAGCTATCTTCCATGAGGTGATGGGATCGGATGTCACGATCTTCGTTTTCTGAATGTTGAGTTTTAAGCCAACTTTTTCACTCTTCTTTCACTTTCATCAACAGGCTCTTTAGTTCTTCTTCGCTTTCTGCCATAAGGGTGATGTCATCTGCATATCTGAAGTTATTGTTATTATTTCTGGCAATTTTGATTCCAGCTTGTGCTTCATCCTGTCCAGCATTTCTCATGATGTACTCTGCATATAAATTAAATAAACAGGGTGAAAGTATATAATCTTGACGTACTCCTTTCCTGATTTGGAGCCAGTCTGTTGCTCCATGTCCAGTTCCAACTGCTGCTTCCTGACCTGTATACAGATTTCTCAAGAGGCAGGTCAGGTGATCTGGTATTCCCATCTCTTTAACACAGATGTTAATAGAGTAAAAACAAAATATTATGACAACTCTCTGTTTGTTCAAAACTTACATGTGATAGAAAAATTATTTGAAAGATACAAATTACCAAAAGGAAGTAGATAATATAAATGGCCCTATATCTATTAAAGAAATTAAATTTATAATTTAAATCCTTCAAACAATCACAGATATGAATGGGGTGGAGAGTCTTCAAGCCTAGACAGTTGCATTAATGAAACTTTCCAAATATTTAAAGAAGTAAGGCAAAGTTGACATGAACTCTTCTTGAAAATATAAGAAATGGAATACTCACCAACTCATTGAGTTAATACTACCCTAAGCCAAAAGCAAATAAATATAATCCAACAAACCACAAATCAATGTATCTTATGAATATAGACACAATAATCATTAATAAAAAGTAGCAAATTGAAGCTAGCAATATATTAAAAAGATAAATCACTTATATAGCAGGTCCTAAGAAATTTGAAAGCTACTATAACTAATACATGAGTTTAGTAAGGTTTGAAAAATAGAGACTCAACATTCAAAATAAACTATATTTTTCCACACAATAAGTGAATATTTGGAAATTAATTTTTTAAAATATCATTTACAACAGCATTAAAGACATATAATATTTAGGGATAAATTGAATAAAATATGTGCAAGATTTGCACACTGAAAACTACAAATCAATGCTGAGAGAAATTAAAGAAATCTTAGAGAAATGGAGAGATATACAGAGTTCATGAATTGGAAGATTCATTATTATTGACATCAGTTGTTTAAAAATTTATTTATATATCTATTTAATCTCAGTGATAACCACAATGAAATTTTTTTGCAAAAATTGAGGGTTGATTCTAAAATTTATATGGAAATACAAAAGTCCTATCATAGTTAAAATAATTGTGAAAAAGAACAAATTTGAAAGAGCCATACTCTCTGACCTCAAGATTCACTTTAAATATACAGTATTATTGGTATAAGAATAGAGCTACAGATTAATAAAATAGATAATTCATAAATAAATAGAACCACAAATATCAATTAATTTTTTTGAAAAATGAAAGATAATCAACAGGCAAAGATAGCTTTTTAAGAGTAGTATTGGAACAATTTGATAACCATATGCACACAAATGAATCTCAATCCTTACCTTACAATATGTACAAAAATTATCTCTAAATGAATGATAAACCTAAATATAACAGCTAAAATTATAAACAACCTAAAAAAATATATAGGGGAAGGAAGATCTTTGCAAACTGGAAGGTGTATAAATTCTTTAACTAGGACCCAAATTTGGGCCATAAAAGAAAACTGATTTATTGTGGTTCATCAAAATTTTAAACTTTTGTTTTTCTAAATATACTAATAAGAAAATAAAAACACAAGCCACTAATGGGGAGAAAATAATTGAAAGACACATATCATATAAAGAACTTGTATCCAGATTATGTAAAGAATTTTTGCAAGTTAATAACGAGAAGGCAAACAATCGTGCCCTCTCCATTCCCCCAAACTATACATGGGTAAATATTTGAACAGACACTTCACAAAAGTTGATATGAAAATTACCCTGATTACAAAAACAGCATTCAACATCACTAGTCCTCTCAGTTCTCAGTTCAGTCAATCAGTCCTGTCCAACTCTATGCGACCTCATGGACTGCAACATGCCAGGCTTCCCTGTCCATCACCAATTCCCAGAGCTTACTCAAACTCAGGTCCATCACATTGGTGATGCCATCCAACCATCTCATCTTCTGTTGGCCCCTTCTCCTCATGCCTTCAATCTTTCCCAGCATCAGGGTCTTTTCCAATGTGTCAGTTCTTTGCATCAGGTGGCCAAAGTATCAGAGTTTTAGCTTCAACATCATTCCTTCCAATGAATATTCAGGACTGATTTCCTTTAGGATGGACTGGTTGGATCTCCTTGCAGCTCAAAGGACCCTCAGGAGTCTTCTCCAATACCACAGTTCAATATCATCAACTCTTCAGCATTCAACTTTCTGTATAGTCCAACTCTCACATTCATACATGACTGCTTGAAAGACCATAGCCTTGACTAGATGAACCTTTGTTGGCAAAGTAATGTCTCTGCTTTTTAATATGCTGTCTAAGGCTTCCCTGATGGCTCAGAGGGTAAAGCGTCTGCCTGCAATGTGGGAGACTCTGTTTCGATCCCTGGGTCAGGAAGATCCCCTGGAGAAGGAAATGGCAACCCACTCCAGTACTCTTGCCTGGAGAATCCCATGGACAGAGAAGCCTGGTAGGCTACAGTCCATGGAGTCACAAAGAGTCAGACACGACTGAGTGACTTCACTTCACTAGGTTGCTCATAGCTTTTCTTCCAAGGAGCAGGTGTCTTTGAATTTCATAGCTGTAGACACTATCTGCAGTGATTTTGCCCCCCCCCAAAAAAAAATTAAGTCTGTCACTGTTTCCTTTGTTTCCCCATCTATCTGCCATGAAGTGATGGGATCAGATGCCATGATCTTTGTCTTCTGAATGTTGAGTTTTAAGCTAACTTTTCTACTCTCCTTTCACTTTCATCAACAGGCTCTTTAGTTCTTCTTCACTTTATGCCATAAGGGTAGTGTCATCTGCGTATCTGAGGTTATTGTTATTTCTTCCTGCAATATTGATTCCAACTAGTGCTTCATCCAGCCCAGCATTTTACACAATGTACTCTGCATATAAATTAAATAAACAAGGTGACACTATACAGCCTTGATGTACTTCTTTCCAGATTTGGAACCAGTCTGTTGTTCCAAGTCCAGTTCTAACACTTGCTTCCTGAGCTGCATACAGATTTCTCAGAAGGCAGGTCAAGTAGTCTGGTACTCCCATCTCTTTCAGAGTTTTCCATAGTTGTTGTGATTCCCACAGTCAAAGGCTTTGGCATAGTCAATAAAGCAGAAGTAGATGTTTTCCTGGAACTTTTCTTGTTTTTTGGATGATCCAGTGGATGTTGGCAATTTGATCTCTGACTTTTCTAAATCCAGCTTGAACACCTGGAAGTTAACCGTTCACGTATTGCTGAAGCCTGGCTTGGGGAATTTTCAGCATTACTTTGCTAGCATGTGAGATGAGTGCAATTGTGTGGTAGTTTGAGCATTATTTGGCATTGCCTTTCTTTGGGATTGGAATGAAAACTGACCTTTTCCCATCCTGTGGCCACTGCAGAGGTCTCCTAATTTGCTGACATATTGAGTGTAGCACTTTCACAGCATCATCTTTTAGGATTTGAAATAGCTCAACTGAAATTCCATCACCTCCACTAGCTTTGTTCGTAGTGATGCTTCCTAAGGCCCACTTGACTTCACATTCCAGGATGTCTGGCTCTAGGTGAGTGATCACACCACTGTAGTTATCTGGGTCATGAAGACCTTTTTTGTAAAGCTCTTCTGTATATTTTTGCCACCTCTTCTTAATATCTTCTGCTTCTGTTAGGTCCATACCATTTCTGTCCTTTATTGAGCCCATCTTTGCATGAAATGTTCCCTTGGTATCTCTAATTTTCTTGAAGAGATCTCTAGTCTTTCCCATTCTATTGTTTTCCTCTATTTCTTTGCATTGATCATTGAGGAAGTCTTTCTTATCTCTCCTCGCTATTCTTTGGAACTCTACATTCAAATGGGTATATCTTTCCTTTCCTCTTTGCTTTTCACTTCTATTCTTTTCACAGCTATCTGTAAGGCCTCCTCAGACAGCCATTTTGCTTTCTTGAATTTCTTTTTCTTGGGGATGGTCTTGATCCCTGTCCCCTGTACAATGTCATGAATCTCTGTCCATAGTTCCTCAGACACTCTATCAGACCTAGTACCTTAAACCTTTTTCTCACTTCCACTATATAATCATAATGGATTTGATTTAAGTCATACCTATGGTCTAGTGATTTTCCTCACTTTCTTCAATTTAAGTCTGAATTTGACAATAGGGACTTCATGATCTGAGCCAATATGACCTAAATCAAATCAATAGTCATCAGAGAAATGGCAATTAAAACCAAAATAATATATCATCTTAAGCCTACCTGAACATTGCATTAGAGTTCTCCAAATAAACCGAACCAATAGAATGCGCATATATATAAAGAGAGAAAGAAATTTATTTTAAGAAAATTTGACTTACAGTTGTGGAGACTTGATGAATCCAAAATCTGATGGAAGAAGCCAACAGGCTGGAGACTCAGGAAGAAGTTGCAGTTTGAGTCTAAAAGAAGACTGCTGGAAAACCAATAGGAGCTAAATTGCAGATGAAGACTCTGTTAACAGAAATCCTTCTTGCTCAGTGGAGGTCAGTCTTTTGTTCTGTTTCAGCCTTCAGCTGATTCAATGAGGCCCACCCTTATTACAAAGTGCAACTGCTTTAAACAAAGTCCACCAATTTAAATGTAAACCTCATTCAAAACATCTTCACAGGGGAGGGAACTAAGATGGCGGAGGAATAGGATGGGGAGTCCACACTCTCCCCAACAAATACACCAAAGGAACATTTAAATACTGAACAAACTCCATAAAACAACATCTGAATGCTGGCAAAGGTCTTCAGGCGTCTGGAAAGACAGCCCATCGCCGACGAAAGAAGGTAGGACCAAAGGAAAAAAAAAAAAGTAAAAAGAGAGGCAAAGAGGCAGGGACTGAGATTCATCTCGGAAGGGGAGCCTCGAAAGAGAAAGGTTTTCAAACGTCAGGAAACATTCTCACTGGTGGATCTGAGAGATCTGAGGCGAATCTCAGAGAGCATAAAAGTCGGGAGTAGAAGCCGATAAATAGTTAAGCCCCTTAGAGAACGTCTCTAACCGCAAACTTCAGCGGAGCGGCAGCCGGGTGCCCCATCCCCCAGGAGCCAGCGGACTGCTCAGGGAGGGGCGGGCCACGGGCTTAGGGGGAGGACTGAGATTGCAAGCCTGGGGCAGACTGAGGATCCAAACCGAGGGTGCTAACCGGAGATAGACCGCTGGGTAGCCTTCCAGAGGAAGACCCCCTCCAGGCTCACGCACAGAACAAAGGGCAGCAAGGACTTGGTCCGCTGCACGAGACAGCGGGGTGGAACTGGGCAGCTGCGGGCTACGGACTGGCCCAGCCCCCGCCGGAGAGCGCCCCGGCGAGGCTTCTGCCCCCAAACCGCAGGCAGAATTGGGTGCTAGCCAAGACCTCTAGGGACTCTGGACAGTCGCCACCAGAATTCGGCGCTTCTCATATCTGAGAAGACGCCCCCAGCTGCACACTGAAAAAACCGAGCAGCTGGGCCGGCGGGGTTGGGGGGGGTGAGAAGCCGCAGCCCCCAACTGCGTCACCAGAGTGCGCAGCCAGAGTCTGCCACTGCACAGCTGAGAATTCACGCCCAGCTGCAAGCAGAAAGAGCCTAGCGGCTGGGCCTGGGGAGGGGAGAAGCCACAGCCTCCAATTGCATCATCAGAGTGCGCCGCCAGCCGAGAGCCTGAGCAGAGGGGGTGGGAAAAGCACAGGCACCGGGAGCGGGCCAAACCCCAGAGCTCTGAATAGACACTGAGGGGCCAGCAGAGGACGCCAAATCAAGCAGGATGAACCGCTGAAGAGCCCAACCAGGAAACATTGACAAAACACACATCCAACCCCTCCCATAGTGAGGAACCCCCACAATAAAAGGACAACACAGCAAGATAAACAAAATTAAAAGGCAGAGAAACACCCAGCAGGTAAAGGAACAGGATAAATGTCCTCCAGACCAAATAAAAGATGAAGAGATAGGATGTCTACCTGATAAAGAATTCCAAATAATGATAGTGAAAATGATTCAAAACCTGGAAAATAAGTTGGAGTTGCAGTTCAATAACCTGCAGGCAAGGATCGAGAAGATGCAGGTAAGCTTTAACAAGGACTTAGAAGAAATGAAAAAGAGTCAAAATACAATAAATAATGCAATAAATGAGATAAAAAACACCCTGGAGGGAACCAACAGTAGAATAACAGAGATAGAAGACAGGATAAGTGAGATAGAAGATAGAATGGCAGAAATAAATGAAACAGAAAGGAATAATGAAAAAAGAATTAAAAGAAATGAGGACAATCTCAGAGACCTCTGGGACAGTATTAAACGCACCAATATTCGAATCATAGGAATCCCAGAAGAAGAAGACAAAAAGAAAGACCATCAAAAAATTCTTGAAGAAATAATTGTTGAAAATTTCCCTAAATTGGGAAAGCAAATAACCTCTCAGGTCCAAGAAACACAGAGGGTCCCAAATAGAATCAACCCCAAACGGAACACCCCAAGACACATATTAATCAAATTAACAAGTATCAAATACAAAGACCAAATATTAAAAGCAGCGAGGGAGAAGCAAAAAATAACCCACAAGGGGAATCCCATCAGGATAACAGCTGATCTCTCAATAGAAACGCTTCAGGCCAGAAGGGAAAGGCAGAGCATTCTTAAAGTCATGGAAGAAAACAAGCTACAACCCAGATTACTGTACCCAGCAAAAATTTCATTCAAATTTGAAGGAGAATTCAAAAGTTTTTCAGACAAGCAGAAACTGAGAGAATTCAGCAACACCAAACCAGCCCTCCAGCGAATGCTAAAGGATCTTTCCTAGATAGGAAACACGGATGGGATATATAATCTCGAACCCAAAACAATAAAATAGAAGAAATGGCAACAGGATCATATTTATCAATAATTACCTTAAATATAAATGGGTTGAATGCCCCAACCAAAAGACAAAGACTGGCCGATTGGATACAGAAACAAGACCCGTATATATGTTGTCTACAAGAGACCCACCTCAAACCTAGGGATACATATAGACTGAAAGTTAAAGGCTGGAAAAAGATATTCCATGCAAATAAAGACCAAAAGAAAGCAGGAGTGGCAATACTCATATCAGATAAAGTAGACTTTAAAATAAAGGCGGTGAAAAAAGATAAAGTTGGACATTACATAATGATCAAAGGATCAATCCAAGAAGAAATAACAATTATAAATATTTATGCACCCAACATAGGAGCACCACAATATGTAAGGCAAATGCTAAAAAATATGAAAGGTGAAATTAACAACAACACAATAATAATGGGAGACTTTAATACACCACTCACACCAATGGATAGATCAACTAAACCGAAAAGTAACAAGGAGATTCAAACTTTAAATGATACAATAGACCAACTAGACCTAATTGATATCTATAGATCACTCCACCCCAAAACAAGGAATTTCACCTTTTTCTCAAGCGCACACGGGACCTTCTCCAGGATAGATCACATCCTGGGCCATAAATCTAGCCTTGGTAAATTCAAAAATGTTGAAATCATCCCAGGCATCTTTTCTGATCACAATGCAGTGAGATTAGATATCAATTACAGGGGAAAACCATTCAAAACCTCCAACATATGGAGGCTCAACAACACACTGCTGAATAACCAACAAATCACAGAAGAAATCAAAAATGAAATTCAGTTATGCATGGAAACAAATGAAAATGAAAACACAACAGCCCCAAACCTATGGGACACTGTGAAAGCAGTGCTAAGGGGAAGGTTCATAGCAATACAAGCTTACCTCAGGAAACAAGAAAAAAATCAAATAAATAACCTTACTTTACACCTAAAGCAACTAGAAAGGGAAGAGATGCAGAAGCCCAGGTCTAGTAGAAGGAAAGAAATCTTAAAGATCAGGGCAGAAATAAATGCAAAGGAAACAAAAGAGACCATAGCAAAAATAAACCAAGCCAAAAGCTGGTTCTTTGAGAAGATAAATAAAATTGACAAACCATTAGCCAGACTCATCAAGAAACAAAGGGAGAAGAACCAAATCAACAGAATTAGAAATGAAAACGGAGAGATCACAACAGAAAACACAGAAATACAAAGGATCATAAGAGACTATTATCAGCAACTATGTGCAAATAAACTGGACAACCTGGATGAAATGGACAAATTCCTAGAAAAGTACAACTTTCCAAGACTAAACCAGGAAGAGATAGATAATATTAATAGACCCATCACAAGCACGGAAATTGAAACCGTACTCAGAAATCTTCCAAAAAACAAAAGCCCAGGACCAGATGGCTTCACAGCTGAATTCTACCAAAAATTTAGAGAAGAGCTAACACCTATTCTACTCAAACTCTTCCAGAAAATTGCAGAGGAAGGTAAACTTCCAAACTCATTCTATGAGGCCACCATCACCCTAATTCCAAAACCCGACAAAGATGCTACAAAAAAAGAAAACTACAGGCCAATATCACTGATGAACTTAGATGCAAAAATCCTTAACAAAATTCTAGCAAATAGAATCCAACAACACATTAAAAAAATCATACATCATGATCAAGTAGGCTTTATCCCAGGGATGCAAGGATTCTTCAATATTTACAAATCAATCAATGTAATACACCACATTAACAAATTGAAAAATAAAAATCACATGATTATCTCAATAGATGCAGAGAAAGCCTTTGACAAAATTAAACATCCATTTATGATAAAAACCCTCCAAAAAGCAGGAATAGAAGGAACATACCTCAACATAATAAAAGCTATATATGACAAACCCACAGCAAACATTATCCTCAATGGTGAAAAACTGAAATCATTCCCCCTGAAGTCAGGAACAAGACAAGGGTGCCCACTCTCACCACTAGTATTCAACATAGTTTTGGAAGTCTTGGCCACAGCAATCAGAGCAGATAAAGAAATCAAAGGAATCCAGATTGGAAAAGAAGAAGTAAAACTCTCTCTGTTTGCAGATGACATGATCCTCTATATTGAAAACCCTACAGATTCTACGAGAAAATTACTAGAGCTAATCAGTGAATATAGCAAAGTTTCAGGATACAAAATCAACATACAGAAATCCCTGGCATTTCTATACACTAACAATGAGAAAACAGAAAGAGAAATTATGGAAACAATTCCATTCACCATCGAAACAAAAAGAATAAAATATTAGGAGTATTTCTACCTAAAGAAACAAAAGACTTGTATATAGAAAAGTATAAAACACTGATGAAAGAAATCAAAGAGGACACAAAGAGATGGAGAAATGTGCCGTGTTCGTGGATTAGAAGAATCAATATAGTGAAAATGAGTATACTACCCAAAGCAATCTATAGATTCAATGCAATTCCTATCAAGCTACAAGAGGTCTTTTTCAGAGAATTAGAACAAATAATTTCACAATTTGTATGGAAATACAAAACACCTCGTATAGCCAAAGCAATCTTGAGAAAGAAGATTGGAACTGGAAGAATCAACCTACCTGACTTTAGGCTATACTACAAATACACAGTCATTAAGACAGTATGGTACTGGCACAAAGACAGAAATATAGATCAATGGAACAAAATAGAAAGCCAAGAGATAAATCCACACATCTATGGACACCTTATCTTTGACAAAGGAGGCAAGAATATACAATGGAGAAAAGACAACCTCTTTAACAAGTGATGCTGGGAAAACTGGACAGCCACTTGTAAAAGAATGAAACTAGATCACTTTCTAACACCATACACAAAGATAAACTCAAAATGGATCAAAGATCTAAGCATAAGACCAGAAACTACAAAACTCCTAGAGGATAACATTGGCAAAACACTCTCTGACATAAACCAAAGCGGGATCCTACATGACCCACCTCCCAGAATATAGGAAATAAAAGCACGAATAAACAAATGGGACCTAATTAAAATTAAAAGCTTCTGCACAGCAAAGGAAACTATAAGCAAGGTGAAAAGAAAGCCTTCAGAATGGGAGAAAATAATAGCCAATGAAGCAACGGACAAAAAATTAATCTCAAAAATATACAAGCACCTCCTGCAGCTCCATTCTAGAAAAATAAATGACCCAATAAAAAATTGGGCCAAAGAACTAAACAGACATTTCTCCAAAGAAGACATAAAAATGGCTAACAAACACATGAAAAATGCTCAACATCACTCATTATCAGAGAAATGCAAATCAAAACCACAATGAGATATCACTTTACACCGCTCAGAATGGCTGCAATCCAAAAATCTACAAGTAATAAATGCTGGAGAGGATGTGGAGAAAAGGGAACTCTCTTACACTATTGGTGGGATTGCAAACTAGTACAGCCACTATGGAAAACAGTGTGGAGAGTCCTTAAAAAACTGCAAATAGACCTGCCATATGACCCAGCAATCCCACTGCTGGGCATATACACCGAGGAAACCAGAATTGAAAGAGCCACGTGTACCCCAATGTTCATCGCTGCTTTATTTACAATAGCCAGGACATGGAAGCAACCTAGATGCCCATCAACCGACAAATGGATAAGAAAGCTGTAGTACATACACACAATGGAATATTACTCAGCATTAAAAAAAAATTCATTTGAATCAGTTCTACTCAGATGGACGAAACTGGAGCCCATTATCAAGAGTGAAGTAAGCCAGAAGCAAAAACAACAATACAGTATATTAACACATATATATGGAATTTAGAAAGACGGTAACGAGAACCCAGCATGCGAGACAGCAAAAGGAACACAGATGTATAGAATAGACTTGTGGACTCTGTGGATGAGGGAAAGGGTGGGATGATATGGGAGAATGGCATTGAAACATGTTAATTATCATATGTCTAATCAATCGCCAGCCCAGGATTGATGCTCGGGGCTGGTGCAACGAGATTTCCTGGCGGGAGGGAGGAGGGAGGGGGGTTCTGGAGGGGGAGCATATGTAAACCCATGGTGATATCATGTCATTGTTCGGCAAAACTAATAAAAAAAAAAAAGAAAAAGAAAAAAAAATCTTCAGAGAAACACCTACAATAATCTTTTGCCAAATATCTGGACACCATGGCCCCATCAATCAGTGTGACATAAAAGTAACCACCTCAAATATCTAAAATTGAAAAGGCTAGTAAAACCAAATGTGGATAAATCTGTAGAAGCAATCCCAAGGTACATGCATTGCTGGAGGACATAGTACAGCCATATTGGAAAATATTGGTGCCATTTATTATAAGTTAAATGTACATCTATCCCATAGACCGGCAATTCTACTCTAAGAGATATGAAAACACTTGTTCACACAAAGATCTGCATGCACATACATATACTAGTGATGTTTATAATAGCAAACTCTTGGAAACAACTCAAATTGCTACTAACTGGTAAATGGATGCATTAATTCAATAGAACACTACTCAACATTAGTAAGAGCAAGCTACCAATAATGCAGCATTGTGGATGAATCTCTGAAGCATTTGCTATGTGGAAAAAAGCACCTGTAAATGACTATATACTGTATAAGTCCATTTATTTGACATTCCAAAAAAGACAAAGCTATAGGAATGAAAAATATTATCACCAGTTGCCAGGGACTGAGGTGAGAGGAAGAGATTAACTATAAAATGATTCAAGGGAACTTTTGAGGGGGAAGAAACTATTTCAGATATATAGATTATGATTGTAGTTATGGATTGTTTACATCTCTCAAAACTCATCAAACTGTCTACTTAGGAAGATAAATTTTAGTGATGTAAATTATATTCCAAAAAATGAATGTTTAAAAAATCGATCAAGAGATGCATTCATTAATTAAATTATCAAATTTGTTAAACAATTTCTAATAAATGTTTTCAGATTATGAAAACTGAAACTATTGAAAAATATTCAACTAGTATTTTGTATTGTATCATTATTATTTTCTCATATCAGTAAATCATCCTTTGATAATTAGTCTATAAATTAAAACTGAAAGATCAATCTCTGTCTCTCTGTATTATACACATATGCATACACACATAAATACACACACACAGTTCTCTGGAACACTGGAAGGATAACAAAGATTTCCTTGTTAATGGCAAAAAAAATGACATGATGGAATAATGTGTGAGTAGGGACCAGATTCTCCCCTTTTCCATAGTGTGCTGTTAGTGTAGAGACACTCACCTGGAGCAAAATTAAGGCAGCCAGTTTAAGAATCATGAATTTGGTAGGTCAAACTTACATTAATGCCAGTACCAGTGATTATTAAAAGGTTGTTTGAGAATAGAGGCAGGGGTGGGGGAAATGTGGCAGTTGTCATGCAGTGGTGAAAATTACAAGTTCAGGTTCTCTCAAGAGGAAGCCCCTGGGGTCTTCCATAAATAGTTGATGAGACGTTTTCCCTTCAATGGCAGGTAGGTGTGAGCATGGGAGATAGGTTTGACACTAACTCTAATGAGCACATAATGTTCCAAATCCCGATGTTTTGATCTTTGATGTAACAGAAGCTGTTTCTACACTAAGCCTTCAAACAAACTGAAAGCAAAAGGATATGTGACGTTTATGAATGCATTTGAATATCAGAGCTGCATGTTTATTTTAAAACAGGTAGACATGATCTGCATTGGAGGACATGAAATGAGGTCCACAATCACCTAGCTTTGGGGAGATTTCAGTCCTGACTCTGCCCCTATCCCAGCTCTGTGATTGGAAAAGGCACTTGGTTTT
The DNA here is from genome assembly GCA_007570785.1 of Antilocapra americana. Taxonomy (NCBI): domain Eukaryota; kingdom Metazoa; phylum Chordata; class Mammalia; order Artiodactyla; family Antilocapridae; genus Antilocapra; species Antilocapra americana. Next base: position 72,566 of record ML662438.1, read on the forward strand.
TCTTCATCTCATTTTCTCTACCAATAAAATGTGAGAGTTTAACTATGTTTAATTTTAGTTTTAAACATAAAATTTAGCTTAAATATGAAACTAAAAACAACTGATTTCAGGACCCAAGTGTATTTTGTTGGACATTTTTGTTTTGACATATATTTTTAAATGAAATAACATTGCCAACATTGAAAAATGAAGAGATTTTACACAACATACAGATTTACACCTCCTTCAGAACACCTTAAAGTTACTCAAACTTAATTTAAACATGAGGCTAAACATCTGGATCAGAGGTACAGTTGGCATGTTTAAACAAGGTGTCACTGTCCATTAGCTGGAATCCTATTCCTCTGTGTCACCTACCTGACTCCATAGGCATGGGAGTGCATGATGCCTGAACTCACTGCTACTAGATCCCTTCCGTCCTTAAGATGCCATGCCTCCAATTTATTATAATTGCTGCAACAGCAAAACTAGTGAGAACATCTACAGAAAAATAAAAGCTAAAATCTAGCATTTTTTTAATTTTATTGTACAACGCCAAAACCAAATATGTTTCTTCTGATCAGAGAGTAACCTCCAAGAAAGTTATTTCACATAAGAGGGGAGAAAATGCAAGAGAACCCAAAGGAATATGTCCACTGATTTGTACCCAGCAGCAGAAGATCCCCTCAGGATAAAGTTTCCTGATCTGATCAGTCAGCAGTTGAAACATTGTACCCACTCCACCCAGGAAGATTAGTATCATTATTAAATGCAATTGAATGGACAGTTTGAGCATTTTTGACCAGATCCTACATCATGTAATAAGAATACAGAGATCCATAAGACACAATCCTCATAGTTTCAGACACTTAAACATATACTTTATATAATGTAAAATGCATGTAATTAAAATTGTAATAATAATCACAAAATATTTTAATCAATGTGTTAATAGAAGTAGATACAGTACAGAGGTAACATGAAAAAAAAGTGGTTCTTCAGAGCCTTCGCATTTACCATTCTTCTGTCTGGAACACTCTTCCCCTAGTTTCCACTTGGCTCATTCTTTCTCCTCCTTCACGTGTCTCTGCTGATCAAGATTTTTAAATTGAAACTACCTCTCTCCCTACCTCTCTCCTAGCACCCTAAACTCGTTCCTGCTTTATTTTCTCCTTAGCATTGATGACTAGCTTTCATTCTACATATCTCACTAATATATTTTGATTATCACTAATTATTTTGATTATTATTCAAATCCCCTACTGGAATGTAAGCTCCATGAGATACAGATTTTTTTAACGTTTTGTTTACAACCATTTCCATATTTGTTAGAAGAGTGTATGGATATAGAAGGTGTTGGGTAAATATTGGTTGAATGATGCAATGAATGAAGTCATCAGCTTTCCTCGGGAAGGTCAGGGCAAACTTCCTAAAGAGATGGATGATCCATGAACACACGGGTTTCGAAGGACGAATAAAAATTCATTGCTACCTGATGAACTTAGGGGAGAGAATTTAATAAAAGAGAGCTGCAAAGGCAAGAATGTGAGAAACGTCGCTGAATATTCAAGAAGAATGAGTATTTAGAGTTATTACATATATCAATATATTGCATTAGTAATAGTAGTGGTGCAATTTTACAAATTACCACTCCAAGGAGTGTTAGATACTCTCATGAGCTCTCATTTCACTCTCATAAACCTCATAAGGTCATTAGAATTCACTTTACTTTTCAGATGAGGAAACTGGAGCTCAAACAGATTATATCTTGCCCAAAGCCACAGGGCTAGTAAACACCAAAGTGAAAGTTTTAGTTACTCAGTAGTGTCTGACTCTTTGCAATCCCATGGACTGTAGCCCTCCAGGCTCCTCTGTCCATAGAATTCTCCAGGAAAAAATACTGGAGTGGGTTGTCATCTTTTCTCTAGAGGATCTTTCTGGCCCAGGAATTGAACCCAGGTCTCCTGTATTGCAGGCAGATTCTTTACTGTCTGAGCCACTGGGGAAGCCCACTGAATCTCTGAGTCTGGACTTACTGACTTTTCTACCAAATTCACCTATTTGTCTCCTGCATTGCAGGCAGATTCTTTACCATCTGAGGTACCAGAAAAGACCAGTAAATGCCAAAATGACATTTAAATAAGTTCGATGTCTTGAAACCTGTGCTCTTTCAATAGGTAGACTGAAGTCTGACTTTAGGCAGTACTGGTTCCATCATTAACTAACCAGGTGTTCACCTTAGTCAATTCTCATGACTTAAAACCTTTAAAGAATATTTTCATGAGTCACATGCATGACAAGACTGGATAACATACAAAATAATCATTTATTTGTTCTAAAATGACTACTTCCAACTCTAATTGATATTACCCATCCCAAATTCCATTTCTTTACCTGTGTGTATAAAGATACACATGAACTCTGTGATAAGAAGCCAAAAGTTTCAACTGAAATCTCCTTTGTCATTTGCAAAAATCCTTTATGATATTGTAAAAGAAAAGAAAATGGAAGGGGAAGTTAGAGAGAGAGAAAAAGATAACTTCTGATTTCAAAACATACTAATCTTGTCTCTCTAAAGCCTGCTATTAGGCATTTGTTTAGCTGGTGCTGATTTGGAAACCAATTGAATATACAGTGTTTATTTCAAAGCATTATTTTCCTCTGCCACTCTGTAATTTTTCTGGAAGAATATTTGCATTTAGATACCACCTGTATAAAGAGATGGATATGACCATAAACAATTTGAAGACAATGAGAAAAAAAATGTTAAACCAAAGTGAAGGAAAAGGCAGTTGCAAAGGCAAGAAGTGAGAAGATTAAAATGAGGAAAGGGGACTCATTGATTAAGCTTCACATAAAATAATGGAATATCAAAAGAGACACAGGAAAGAGTAAGAACAAGTCAAAGGAAAATCAAAGGCGATGAGGGTGCTATTTTTGTATATTAAAACATAATTAACATTCATCATGCTCTTTTAAAGGGGAAGTGGAAAATTGGGGGAGACAGAAAAGGAAAGGAGAGAAGTGGTTGTAGATAACAATGAAGGAATAAAACAGAGATAATTGAAAAAATCCTACAACCCAAGCTAAAGTATAAACAGCCTAATGAAATGCTATTTTTATAATGCTGTAAAAATTTCCAGAAAATCATTCATTCATTCATTCAGTCAGTCAGTGTTTGAAGGGTACTTACGGTGTTCTAAGCTCATGTCAGACATTGGAAATATGAAAATGAATACACATAATTTTTCCTTCAAGAAAATTAGAAATAAACACTTTGGTTAGGATCACAAAATTATTTCATATTGCCTTTCACTACAAAATAAAAATATGTGATTTGAAATATTTAACTATCTTACATTACCCCCAGACTCTATCTTTTGGATAAGGATGCCTTTTGACCTGTACTTGGCATTCTGTATAACTTGTATATGTCATGGGTTTCAAAGACAGAGGAAGGAAGGGGCAGAGGACAGGGAAAAAAAAAAAAAAAAACAGGGAGAGATAAATTTTTCAATTTGTAAAGATTAAAATAAAGAATGTAGGTCTGGTGAAGCCAATGCTTTAACAGAATAAGTGCTTGCTTGTTTTCTTGGAGTTATCCATGAGACCAGGAAAAATTTAGTTAAGTGTACACAAACATGGACGTAGGTGTGCACACATTCATGCCAAGTGGCTGGGGGATCTCAGCACACAGATGACTGATTACACTGAAGTCAGTAAAGATCTGAATTACCTTGAAGGAAAGACTCAAAGGAGTTGAGACAGAGAAGAATTCTGTGTGCGATCATGCACTGAGTAAAGTAAGCCATAAGTGGTGAAAAAGAGTTCTGAGTAAACTCAAGAATATTATATTTAACCCAGCAATTAACAACAGCCTACAAACTTTCCTTTGAATTTTCAGTGTTTTGATACTCCATGCATTTTTTTTTTTTTTTTTGGTACTTGATTATTCTACCTGGGCCACAGATTTATTTATTTATTTATTTATTTATTTATTGCACTTAACCACTAAATCTTTATTGAATTTTTATTATAACATTGATACATTTGTAAATAGAGAGAAATACAGAGTAAACAGCAATAAATGGGGAAGGGTAGGGAGGTGGCACAGGGGTAGGTGGGAAGTGCAGAGTTAGGAGGAAGGTGCAGCTGTAGGTTGATAGTGTCCTTTAACAGTGTTTCAAGGTAGTGACTCTGCTTTCAAATTTATTTCTATTGAATTACTATCCAGCTCTTACTAAATTAATTAAAATTGATACATAGGGTAGCATAAAATAGTTCTTTACTGTGAACTTTTCTCTTACAACACTGTGAATAAGAGGCTCCTCAGACTGGAGTACTTGTATAATAGTTCATCCTGTTCATCTTCAAACTTCTATTTTAACATCATCTATAGTTAAATTTTTTTTGATTGGGCCTTTAAAAATCAAACAAATGATACACAAATTCAAAGAAAATACCTAATTTTCTAATTGGCTATTTAATCCAAAACAAATTTTCCTTTTTTATTTCCAATGGAATCTGAAAGCTTGTCAGTCACTCATGTGTTTTAGGTTAATTTCTTTTTAAATGGTGCATTTGTGCTTCTGGACTTTTTGAAGCATCACATCAGTTTACCTCAATCAATCCATCCTTCATACATTTGAATTCAAGTTGGGCCACATATTTAGTCTGAGCACATAGGTCTGGTGTCCTATTTGATTTTGCTCAATGGTTCTTATTAATTCTGGCTACTCATTAAGCATTCAACATCATCTAAAACCTGATCTTCTACTCTCTTTCCTATATTATTTCTCCTTTTTTGCTTTGGCAAATCAAGTATCTTAAAGAATGTCTACAATTCTATATTTCCAAGCCAAAGTGTATTCTGTTGAATCTGCCTCCTTCTTCTCATCACTTCATTCTCAGACCTTACCCAGTCATGATACAGTTCAAACATTACCTCTTTGATGAAATCCTCCTTGATGTTGCCAGGTGGAAATAACCACTACCATCTCTGAATTTCTATGGCACATTTTTTGGTTTTTGTCCATAGCATTGACTATACTCTGCTTGTGCTGTGCTTAGTCGCTCAATCATGTCTGACTCTTTGCAACCCCATGGGCTGTAGCCCACCAGGCTCCGCTGTCCATTGGGATTCTCCACTCAAGAACGCCAGAGTGGGTTGCCATGCCCTCCTCCCATGGGGAAATCTCATGCCCTGGATCTTCCCAACCCAGGGTTTGAACCTAGGTCTCCCTCATTGCAAGTGGATTCTTTACCAGATGCACCACCAGGGAAGCCCAAGAATACTGGAACGGGTGGCTTAACCCTTCTCCAGGGGATCTTCCCAACCCAGGAATTGAACCAGAGTCTCCTGCATTGCTGGCGGATTCTTTACTAGCTGAGCTACCAGGGAAGATTAGAGTAACTTATACTATTTTCCCTTTATAGATTATAATCTCACTAAAGAAGTACCTGTTTCTGAGTCAACTTCATTTCACTTAAACAATATAACTCCATATATGTCTGTAAATGACTAAATTAGAACTGGAAAGGAACTCATATAAGGGTGATTAGATGGAAACAGTAGAATAGGGGTAAAATAGAAGGAACCAGCAGTTGGAAAGAGGGACTGGCAACAATTAGAAGGTGATCAGTAAACTGGTCTGTAAATAATCATAATACTATGCTATTTGTTAACACTAGAAGATACCTTAAATAAACTGCCAGAAGTCAATTTAGAACATATATTCTATGTGCTTAGTTTTATAGTTTATTAGACAATATCCAATTCAAGAATTACATTTTTCTAGTTAATTTGCTGGGGTTATCAAATGTGTTCATCCATTTTGGATGCATTAAAAACATTTATACCAAAGAAATGCTACCTTCACTCATAATTTCTCATGTTTTCTTTCTCTCTTTATATTTTATTTCTTTAAATGTATTTTACATGTTCAAAAAAATATTTATATCATGTGCAATCACCTTGTCAAAATAGGGTTAAAAGCAAACATTTTTAGCCTGCCAGCATTGATTTTACCTGACTAGCGAATCTCTCTGTGTATTTCTGATGCATTCTGGAGTCATGGTATTATGCCCTGACATGATTAGCCCAGCAAATGTCTGAGAATGAACACCTGAGATCCTTTTCAGGTAATCAGAATCACTCACTGATACAGTATCATTTCAGGTCCTACACAACTACAGCCAACTAACTTACAAGCTCTGTACATACTCTTCTTTCATACCTATGTTAAGCATGTGTGGTGTGTTGGATTTTGTAAATAAATTCTGTAAAGTCACTACAATTATTACTTTACCGAAGTGCTGAACTCTATTGAACCAGATATAAATGTATTCCCTTTATGGTCACCTCGAGAGTGTCTATGTTCATTCCAGAATTAGAGCCTTTCTCACAACCTCTATGCATTCAGAATCTTTGTATTATTTAAGGGATAGTTGTTAAGGGTTCCCCTCCTTTCCCTTGGCCCCGTGTTTCCAGAAGGCAATATCAGCCAGAGTAGATTCTGGTTGCTTATCTCAGGGCAGTGTCTCCTAGCAGGAGGGATGTGTTCCTTGTTTGTTGTTGCTCAGTCGCCTGGTTCTGTCCGACTCTTTGCTGCAACCCTGGCAGCACACCAGGCCTCCCTGTCCCTCACCACCTCCAGAAGTTTGCCCAAGTTCATGCCCATTGCATCAGTGATGCCATCCAGCCATCTCATCCTCTGACTCCCTCTTTTTCCTTGTTTGTTAGGTGCCGTTAACTGGTCCAAAATCTGGAGGCCCTGGGGACCTCTTCCAATTCTTTTCTCTCCTCTCTCCATTACTGCAGGGCAGCCTAAGATGCATATACTGTCCCTGAGCCAGACATCTGTTTCTGCCTTGTCAGTCAGGGAATGGGTGGATCACTGTGTCATACTAGGGTTGATGGATCTGCAAGGCAATACATTTCCAGAGATCTCAAGTCAGATGTTTCGATCAGTATTAACACTGTAAATATGATAAATTGCTCTCTAGCTACATCCTGGTTTCCCAGGTGGCTCAGAGGTAAAGAATCTGCCTGCCAATGCAGGAGATGCATGTTCGATCTCTGGATCAGGAAGACCCCCAGGAAGAGGGCATGGCAACCCACTCCAGTATTCTTGCCTGGAGGATTCCATGGACAGACGAGCCTGTCTGGGATTGCAGAGTCGGAAATGACAGAGCACAGCACGGTGGCAGCACATCCATCTCTAAGCTGCTTCCAAATTCAATGATGCAAGATAGGGATGTTAAATATTGGCACCCTAAAATTCCAGCCAAGTAGTTTTGATCATCTTTATTGGCAGCAAATCTACCTTCTTTGAATATGCCTTTATACTTTAAAACAGCCAGAGACATTTTGTAAGTCTCCAGATAAGATTGTGTGGTGGGTCAGATGGCTAGGGAAAAAATTGAATGATGTAATTTGAGACTATAAAAAAAGTGAGACTAGTGGCTTTGTTTGATTCCTTAAGCTGGCACTGAATGCAGACTTTCAGAAACAGTTTTGAGCCACAGTTGCATCATTAGCACAGATTCACAACCTCCCAAGGTGATGACTTGGAATGATAATAGTCATTTGGATGTGCAATTCCAATGTCCTTATTAAAAAATAAATCATACTATTGTATAATTTCTCTTGGAAGCTGAGGAGAATTTCTGCTAGATACTTCAAAGTGGTTTACAACCCTCACCTAAGACTGGACTGCTCATGGAATTTTTAGAATACTGTGCTTTGTGCTCTGCCAGAGAGTTGAGTTGAGAGACACTGTAAGAAAAGTTCAGTCACAACTTTTCCACCATTTTTGTGCTGCTGTGTCATTGACAGCATATTCTAAGACATTACATACATCCATTTTTGAGAGCCCATGAAAGAACTTTAGTTAAATTTGTTACTAAATGAAAAAAAAAACAGTCCCTTTCTAAGCCAAAGTTAGTTATGATTTTCCTGTCATATTGTGTGTTTTTATATTCAAAGGCATGAAACCTTTCTTATAACCAAGAAGAGTAGAAATAAACAAATGCAAAAAGATAGATAAAACTGTATTTACCTAAGATATTATTAATGTCTTCCCTGGTGGCTCAGATGGTAAAGAATTGCCTGAAATTCAGTGGACCTGGATTCAATCTCTGTGTCAGGAAGATCCCCTGAAGCAGAAAATGGCAACCTCCTCCAGTATTCTTGCCTGGGAAATTCCATGGACAGAGGAGCCTGGTGGGCTACAGTCCAGGAGGTCTCAAGGAGTCTGACACGACTGAAGCGACTTACCACGCAACAGTGCAAAAACGAATCACTAGGCTATCAGTCAGGAAGTCTACCTTAAAAAGTCTGTTCTTCATTTGCAATGTGATATTGACCAAGTCACTTCTCTTCACTAGACCCCAAATTCTTCATCAATAAAACAAAAAGACAAAACAGCCTATGTCTGAGTTCCCTGAAGAACTCTGTTTCTCTATGACTTACCCATGTGACCTTAGAGGAATCATTTAATATCTTCAAGCCTGACTCTCTTCATAGCTCCTCCAGAGTACACACCTTCATCTCAGTTGATAGCAGATCCACCCTTAGAGCCCATTCTTGACTCCTACTTCTCAATCCCCACTTTCAATCTGCCAGCAAATCCTGTGGGTGCCAACTTCGACATATACTCAGAATCCAATTACTTCTTACCATTGCTACATCCTGGTCTTCAAAACCTCATGTGTATTTTATTCTTAGAGCACATCTTAATTTGAATTAGCCACCTCAATTTGTGCCAGTCATGCTTCAAGTGTTCAATAGCCACAGGTGATTAGTTTCTACTATATTATGCAGCAAAAGTCTAGAGTAAAAGTGTATTCACCTGCCTAACCAATGTCCCCATGTTAAAATTCCAAATAGAGCTACTTGTCTTAAATAAATTTTCATGCTCTAGGGAATTACAACCACCACTACCAAGCCCCTACCACTACAATTATACTACCATCAGCTTCTTCTCACTTTACACCTCTCTTCATGAGACTGATCTGCTAATCTCCAAATCAAGTCTTGCATGAATGTTCATGATTAATAATACCTGATACATTTCTTTATTTATTCAATGATCTTTTATTGAGCTTGTGCTATCCACCATAAACTATTATTCTTCCAGAAAACTACCTCTTTAAGAGGAACACTGAAGTGGACTGCTGTTTTCCTAAGGGATAAACTTATCTCTAATGGTAAGATTCAAGTTAAGTTAGGGATCAGGGAAAGAAAGAAAAAAGATAATTTAAGGTCTAGGTGGATTTTCTTCCTTGCTCTTTATATCATAAATACAGTTGCTTTTTCTGCTTACGAATTATAGCAATTAAGATCAACATTTTTCCCATTCATTTATTCATTTGTTTATTAGTTTAGTGATCTATTTATTGATCATTATGGACCAAGCACTAACTTAGTGTTATAAAAATGCAACTATATGTTCTCCATCCTCATCAAACAAAGAAATTAGAATCCTTTTCCTTGATGACTTTTCAAGGTACCATCTAAGTATCCTAAAGGGAAGCAGCAACAAGGATTTTTGGATATGTCAAGTTCATATTCATTTATACCATGCATAACTTATGTGGGCATTTTATCCTAACTTCTAAAGTCTTTAGGCAAATTAAGTTGTCAAAATAATAAAAGTAATTATATCAGGTGTTGAAGAGTGAAAGTCATCTTATTTTTCCCTTCCATAGCATTTCAGTGATAAAGAATCATTGAGTGATGGATAATTCAATTGATCATTAATAAAGAACATCTAGTCCCTCACTTTACTCCATGGAAAATGCACGCAGGCAAAAGGAGTAAGTAGTTTTTATTAGGACCATATAATTAAAAGCAATGGTGGTATTACTGGGATTTTTTTAATACTGGACTTTCATTGTTTTTAACTCTTGGTATAAAGAAAAGCCTGGGAAGTTTGTCTTTGTTCTCTGATTTCTTCTCCTCTGAGAATTACACAGTATTAAGGAGACGATGGATTCCTTTGCTAAGAATGGTGATTACCTGTAAATAACCAAGGAGGCCTTCAAAGGTGGACAGAGATGCTCCATTCCTGCAGGTATAAAAGAGCTTGAGAGGTCAAGAGAAAGGCTGTCAGGTTGAGCCACTGGAGGGCACCAAATTATCTCTTTTAACTGGAACTATCCACTTGTGAAGAGGAGATACAGCTACTGGCTTGAGTGGGTGTGAAGACAAAGGAAGAGAAATTCCCACAATGCTAATTTTAATTCCACAGGCATAAAGCTAAAAGAAAACCAAACACACGCCAGGAATTCACAGGTAGGTATTATTTCCTGGGATCAGAGTTCCTCCTAGCTTATGCCAGACCTTCAGAGGTCTAAGACCCAAGGGACTGATATTCTGTACTTAACAAAGTGAATCTTTGGAGAAGACCGAGAAAGGTGCAGAGACTTTACTGAACCAGGATGATTTTTCACCTTTATTTTAGACTGTTCAGCCAGAGTCACTTGCCAATAGCCTCAGGAAAATACAAGATGAATGTACATCTGTTCTGAAACCTACAGAATCATCTGTTTTCATGGAGATAGGGCTCATCAGTATGTCATCCCATTTCTTATAATTCACCCTCTTTGTCCTCCAACTGATTTAGGTAGCATTTCAATTGGTAACCCTCAAAGCCTGTTATTGAGTTTGATATTCGTTTTCTGCTATGCTAGTTCTTCATTTGTCTTAGAGGTGGCAAGAAGCAATGAAATGTTAGCTGGCATCTCTGTTCTATAGCAAGAGGAGATAATTGAGACTCCAGAGCAAAACCACAGGCTCACTTTGGAAAGCAAGCAAACTCCAGTAATATGTGTTGACATTCAGAGAGTCACAAATCTTCAACACAGTTACTAAAGCCCTTGGTTCTGATGATTATCATGGACAGAATAAAGAGTTCTGGTTTAGCCTACAGAATAAGAGGTGAACAGAGACTAGCCTGGGTGTCTCAATTAGTGTTTAAGAACATATAAATTAATAAAAAAAATTAAAAAGAACATGGTGTTCCATTTCTCAATAGAGCATTTTGTAGAGCTCTGGAAGATGCTATGTAAAATAAATTTATCTAATACCAGAGTATAATTTGTCCTTCTATGTGAATGCCTTCTGAACAATACAGCTAATCTCAGAAACATCCCAGGAATATAGCCGATTGCTTTTATATCACACCACTAAAATAGGCAGAAAATGGATCGTCCAGGCTTAACCACTGTTCTATTAGACAAGGCATGGAGAAGGTACTGGTCCACTGGTCCATGGAGAATTCACTGAATTCTAGTGAATTCTACCTCTTAACTAGGTATGTTGCTTATAGTATTCTACCTGGCAGTTCTAATTCTGCATATTTAAAGTGTGTTAGTCATGCAGTCATGTCCAGTTCTTTGTGACCCCATGGACTGTATAGCCTGCCTGGCTTCTCTGTCCATGGAATTCTCCAGGCAAGAATACTGGAGTGGGTAGGCATTTCCTTCTCCAGGGAATCTTCCTGACCCAGGGATCAAATCTAGGTCTCCTGCATTACAGGTAGATTCTTTACCATCTGAGCCACCAGGGAAGCCCCATAGTATTCTATAAGAAGACACATATTTTACTCATGGAGGTTAACCAAAAGAATAATAGTAATGATTAAAAACTATAACTGGCATAGTATTATGCCAATAATAGTAATAATTAAAAGCTATAATTCTTCTATAATTGGCAAAGCACTTTTCATCTATTTTTCCTAGTTAATCCTTTCAACAACCTATCAGGTGAACATTATTATTCTATATTAAAATATAGACAAAAATAAAGCAAAACTAAGGCATGGAGAGATTGAACAACTTTAGAGCATGCAGTAAGTGGTAAATTAGGGCTCAGATTCTCATTTTCCAGGCAAGTATATCCACAGATTACTGGAATTTTAACATGAGTATGTCTTCTACAATGTTCTCAGTTCAAATGGTGTAATTTTGTTGATGCCTCTACACATTTAGTAAGTGGGTGTGAAAATGTTTCTGCCTTCTTATTTCCCATAGAAAGCTATTTATTATCTTTAATATTGTTTGCCCTGTGAATATTTATTTTAGCTACTGAACTACAAGCTCCTTGAAAGTAGGGACCATGTCTCATTCATCTTTACAACCCTCTTTCTCTCACAGCCTAGCACAGTGTCTATCATATAATTGATCTTCAAATATTTGTTGAATTATGTTGAATTCATTGCTATAGTAAAGTTTGTAATGATTTGAGGCATCACGCCAAATGATGGCTGCTTGAATTTCTTCCAAGATCAAAAGTAAGTTATTTAATCTATTTTGAACCAAAGCAACTTTTGAAACTAATATAAAAATTATAATTATGATGAACTATCCTTAGCAGGGTTCCTGCTTCCTGCAGTTTAGACTAAAGCACCTAAAAATAGTTTAGAAGTGGAGAGGTGGAGACAGTTTTGCAGAAGGCAGCAAAATGCAGCGATTTTGCAGGGTATATTCTTACAGTTTCGTCTAGTAACAGCCCATGGATCTAGCCAGCTAATCTCTAGCACAGTAGGTTACACTGGCCTGAAGAATCCATCAGTGTCTATCTGGAGACTCCTGCAGAAGAAGGCGTGTGTGTCTTCTGTGGGCTGGTGAGTGGAATTAGTCTTCTCTTGGCTTCACAGACATTCCCAGACAAAGGCTGGTAACAAATCTGACATGTTCCCAGAGAGCAGATTGAAAACATATTTGTGCTTGTGGGGTGTGGAGGGGAAGAGGAAGACAAATCATTATATAAGAGATGAAAAACTGGGAATGGGTACCCTGGATGCAAGTAAATTTAAACTGGATATTTGAAGAATTTTCTGATGTGGAATATATACAAGGTACACTCATCTTCCATGACTATGACTGATGTTGGCTTGGACTGAAAAGAAGCAGTGGATAGCACATCACCCAGAGATCTCCTATCATTTTGTTCTTATTTTATATAACACCTTCTCTCTGATGAAAAATGTACTCTCCTTTCAATATTCATCTTCTCCATGAAAGATCCCTGATTCTCCAGCAATATTAATTATCTCCACGGTAGTTTGTATCTCATTCAACACATATCACACTTTTTAATTTTTTTTTGTCTACTTGACTATCACCTTTGCTAGACTGTAAGCTTAGGATGTGTGCTTGCTCAGTCATGTCCAACTCTTTGCAACCCCATGGACTATAGTCTGCCAGGCCTCTCTGTCCATGGAATTTTCCAGGCAAGAATACTGGAGTGGATTGACGTTTCCTACTCCAGGGGATCTTCCCAATCCAGGGATTGAGCCCTCATGTCCTGCATTGGTAGGTGGACTCTTTATCACTGCACCACCTAAGAAGCCCATGTTTAGGGTTGGATGCAACAAATATTGTTATTTTATTTTTATATGCCTAGTGCTTAGTAGAGTGGTTAGCATGTACTAAATGATCAGTGAGAATTAAAGGGAAAAAGATAGAAGAGAAGAAAGAAAGAAGAGAGAAGAGATTTTTTCAGGAAAGGAACTATAATGCAACACAGGTTCCTGAGCTGTTTGGGGTATAGAGTGAGAATTTAATAGTGCTGCCTGGGGAATAGCATGGGACTGTCAACAAGTCAGCATCAGAAGCTAAAAGATTCCACCATAATGTTTAATTGCCCCCATCTTAATGTCTCTAGAGCTTCCCTTGTGGCTCAGCTGGTAAAGAATCCGCCTGCAATGAGGGAGACCTGGGTTTGATCCCTGGGTTGGGAAGATCCCCTGGAGAAAGGAAAGGCTATCCAGTCCAGTATTCTGGCCTGGAGAATTCCATGCACTGCATAGTCCATGGGGTCGCAAAGAGTCAGGCACGACTGAGTGACTTTCACTTTCACTAATGCCTCTAAGCTCAAAGAAAACTGTGTTTCTACCAAAAGACTCCAACTGACCCTGAAGAACCTAGACTCAGTGCAATTTGTTTAAAGAGGCAGGGAGCTGCAGCATCTGGCAGACTTGGGAGCCAACACTCCAAGTCTAGAAGCTTCAGGGATTAGTACCAGAACTGAAAGGACGACAGCGCCCCCTGGCAGGAAGCACAAGGCAAGGATGACTTGGAATGTCCATAAAACGATGTAGACCAGATAAGGACAGAAGAGGGACAATATTCCTGTTTATATTGGGTAAACACTGTCACCAGTCTGTTAGTGAAGAAGAATTAGATAGTGACAGAACACTTGGAAATATTCTGTACAGGTCATTGTATGTGTATGGATAAACTGCATATAGTTCCCTACCCTAGGGATGGGTTCAATCATTCCCAATAAAGTTTTTTTTTTTATGAAACCTCAAGTTAACATGCCTATCTAAAGATGAATATTATTGTCTATAGACATAAATAAATAAATACCTAGAAATGATGAGCTCTATCTGAAGATGAAAGTCAAGATTTTTATGCTCACTGTGTGTAAAACAGGTAATCACCCTTTAAGAAATTTCTAAGAGGGCTGTCTTCTGTGGGGCTGTGTACTATATCCAAGAAGACTTTCAATATTATTGTACTCCCAGATTTGCTTTTCTACTCCTATTCATGTCTCAGTGTATAATATAGTTATTCAGATTCTACTCTATTACATAACCAGGTCTTAAAACAACATGAGGCTCTAGTCTCCTAGCTCTAGGACTGGCTGTGCACAATTTTTATCCGTATCTGAGGACCAAGGCTTTAGATTCCAGTCCATTCTTGTGATCTCACTGTGACCCATTGGTCACCAGGAGTTTGTGATATTCATGATGATATGTAAAAGCCTTTCAAGGAAGACTTCCTCATACAGGAAAGAAGTTATTCCTCTCCTTCATTAGTTAAAAATAAGTCTGTATGATAGAGTTTTGAAAACTATTTTAAACAGTGTTTCTTTCCCCACTTGTTTGGTTGCAAAAGCATCTGTGACACAAATGTCTACCCCTTCACCATATTATATGGAAAAAATAAATATCATTCTCCAGGTTTTCTACTACATGAAATGGCAGCTCAGAGAGTAGAAGCGTATCATGTAAGGCACACAGTGGGTCAACTGCATAAGAGTTAGACAGCTGATGTTCCTAACCTAACCTGCAAGCAATTTAGTTCTTAAGCCATTGAAACACTCTTCTATGTAAAATTATACAGCTCTCAAAGATGCTGCCTAATAACTTTCACAGATGGTTTTACAATTGAAGAGTATATGCTTGAAATGGCACCTGAAGTTCATGGTTATATTGTTTTTAAAAAGCACTGTGTCCTGTTCTGCAGTTGTGATCATCAAGATTGTTTTTAAAATATCAGCTTACTTTGATCACAATTGCCATATTAGAAGTTTTTAATGGAAACTTGGAAAACCAGTTATTTCAGTGTGGGAAGCATGACATTCTAAAGCCAGAGAGCCAAAGGCGCTTTTGTGTTTAGCTTGGTCGATTGTTTATAATTTTTAGGAACCTGAGATCGTTGTGAGACTACATTTACAACGTTATCCCTCTCCCCTTTCCCCTTAAGAGTTTGGGATTGGCAGATGCAAACCACTATATATAAAATAGATAAACAAATAAGGTCTTACTGTATAGCACAGGGAACTATATTCAGTCTCTTGTTATTGTTTAGTTGCTCAGTCGTGTCTGATTCTTTTGCAATCTCATGGACTGCAGCCCACTAGGCACCTCTGTACATGGGATTTCCCAGGCAAGAATACTGGAGTGGGTTGCCATTTCCTTCTCCAGAAAATCTTTCTGACCCAGGGATTGAACCCACATTTCCTGCATTGGCAGGCGGAATTTTTAACAATTAGCCACCACAAAGCCCAAATGTCTTGTAATAACCTATAATGAAAAAGAATATATATGTATAACTGAATCATTTTGCTGCACATCAAACATAACTTTGTAAATCAAATATACTTGAATAAAAAATGTTTTTTAAAAAATCCAATAAAGGTTTACTGAAGGAATACTAATAGTAATTTGAATGAAGTGAGGCAGGGAACGTGAATGTCCCCAAATCTTGATTCAATACTCAGAGAACCCTGTGCAAGTGTCCAGCTACACTGGCTCTGGAGTCAATAGTCCACATAACTCAGTCAAATGTGGCTGCACAGCTGCCAGATTTTTTTTTTTTAAGTTTTGGGGAAAGTATTAGGAAGAGAAATCGTTCTTGCTCTTTGATCACAGTCCATGAAGCTGTCTTAGTTTCCTAGGGCTTTGGTGATAAAGTAAAAAAACAAACAAAAGAGCTGTGTGACTTAAAACAGGAGAAAAGTATTGTTCCACAGTTCTAGAGGTTGGGAATTCCAAAATCAAAATGCTAGAATTCTAGTAGGGAATTCTTGACATGTTTTAGCTTGTACATACACTCAGCCTCCTCTCCCTGAATGTCTCCACATCACCTTCCCTTGGCACATGTCCAAATTTCCCCCTTTCATAAAGACACCCCTTTTTATAATTCACATATCAGATTAGGGTCCATTCTAAGGACGTCCAGGTGGTGATAGTGGTAAAGAACCCATCTGTCAATTAGTTCAGTTCAGTCACTCAGTCGTGTTTGACCTGTTGCAACCCCATGGACTGCAGCACGCCAGGCTTCCCCATCCATCACCAACTCGTGGAGCCTAATTAAACTCACGTCCATCACATTGGTAATGCCATCCAACCATCTCATCCTCAGTCATCCCCTTCTCCTCCCACAATCAATCTTTCCCAGCATCAGGGGTTTTTCAAATATGTCAGTTCTTCACATGAGGTAGCCAAAGTATTGGAGTTTCAGCTTCAGCATCAATCCTTCCAATGAATACTCTGGACTGGTTTCCATTAGGATTGACTTGTTGGATCTCCTTGCAGTCCAAGGGACTCTCAAGAGTCTTCTCCAATACCATGGTTCAAAAGCATCAATTCTTTGGTGCTCAGTTTTCTTTATAGTCAAACTCACATCCATACATGACTACTGGAAAAACCATAGCTTTGACTACACAGACCTTTGTTGGTAAAGTAATGTCTCTGCTTTTTAATATGCAGTCTAGGTTGGTCATAACTTTTCTTCCAAGGAGCAAGTGTCTTTTAATTTCATAGCTGCAGTCACCATCTGCAGTGATTTTGGAGCCCCAAAAAATAAAATCAGCCACTGTTTCATTGTTTCTCCATCTATTTGCCGTGAAGTGATGGGACCAGATGCCATGATCTTAGTTTTCTTAATGTTGAGCTTTAAGTTAACTTTTTCACTCTCCTCTATCACTTTCATCAAGAGGCTTTTTTGTTTCTCTTCACTTTCTGCCATAAGGGTGGTGTCATCTGCATATCTGAGCTTATTGATATTTGTCCCGGCAATCTTGATTCCAGCTTGTTCCTCATACAATCCAGCATTTCTCATGATGTACTCTACTCTGCATAGAAGTTAAATAAGCAGGGTGACAAGATACAGCCTTGACATACTCCTTTCCCGATTTAGCACCATCTATAGTTCCATGTTCAGTTCTAACTGTTGCTTCTTGACCTGCATACAGGTTTCTCAAGAGGCAGGTCAGGTGGTCTGGTATTCCCATCTATAAGAATTTTCAACAGTTTGTTGTGATCCACACAGTCAAAGCCTTTGGCAAAGTCAATAAAGCAAAAGTAGATTTCTTCTGGAACTCTCTTGCTTTTTCTATGATCCAGAGGATGTTGGCAATTTGATCTCTGGTTCCTGTGCCTTTTCTAAATCCATCTTGAACATCTTAAATTGAAGAAAGTAGGTAAAACCACTAGACAATTCAGGTGTGACCTAAATCAAATCCTTTATGACTATACAGTGGAAGTGAGAAATAGATTCAAGGGATTAGATCTGATAGACACAGTGCTTAAAGAACTATGGACGGAGATTTGTGACCTTGTACAAGAGACAGGAATCAAGACCTTCCCCAAGAAAAAGAAATGCAAAAAGGAAAAACAGTTGTCTGAGAAGGGCTTACAAATAGCTGAGAAAAGATAAGCAAAAAGCAAAGGAGAAAAAGAAAGATATATCTATTTGAATGCAGAGTTCCAAAGAATAGCAAGGAGAGATAAGAAAGACTTCCTTGGTGATCAATGCAAAGAAATAGAGAAGAACAACAGAACAGGAAAGACTAGAGATGTCTTCAAGAAAATTAGAGATACCAAGGGAAAATTTCATTCAAAAATGGGATCGATAAAGGACAGAAATGGTATGGACCTAACAGAAGCCTAAGATCTTAAGAAGAGGTGGTAAGAATACACAGAACTATACAAAAAAGGTCTTCATGACCCAGATAATTATCATGGTGTGATCATTCACCTAGAGCCAGACATCCTGGAATGCAAAGTCAAGTGGGCCTTAGAAAGCATCACTACAAACAAAGCTAGTGGAGATGATGGAATTCCAGTTGAGCTATTTAGAATCCTAGAACATGATGCTATGAAAGTGTTGCACTCAATATGCCAGCAAATCTCGAAAACTCAGCAGTGGCCACAGGATGGGAAAAGGTCAGTTTTCATTCCAATCCCAAAGAAAGACAATGCCAAAGAATGCTCAAACTACTGCACAATTGCACTCATCTCACATGCTAGCAAAGTAATGCTTAAAATTCTCCAAGCCAGGCTTCAACAGTACATGAACATTCTTTCAATGCAGGAGACTTAAGAGACCCAGGTTTGATTCCTGGATGGGGAAGATACCCTGAAGGTGGGCTCGGCAATCCACACTAGTATCCTTGCCTGAAGGATCCGATGGACGGAGGAGCCTGGTGGGTTTCTAGTCCATAGGGTCACAAAGAGTCGGTCATGACTGAAGTGACTGCATGCATGTAAGGACCTCATTTTAACTTAATTGCCTCATTTTAACCAATAATCCTTGTTTCCAAATAAAATCACATTTCGAGAGATTAGAAGTTAGGACTTCAACACACCTTGTTTGGGGACACAATTCAACCCATAATAAAAGCCTGAAAAAAAAGCCAACCTCCAAAGCCATGATGGTTCTGGTTCACATTCCTAAGGAAAGAAGAATTTAAGGGTATTTCAGATCAATGACCTGAATTAGAATTCTGAGGGAAATAACTGATTTTGGAAAGTCAAGCCTATAAAGAAAAAATATTCTGTCTCATTCCAAATGCACCCCTCTTCTCTGTTCCCACAGCCACTCCCATGTAAGGTATTGTTTTATGTCAGTATTTTAATACAGTTATAACTGTTCCAGTGGACTATGAGGTCTAAGGTCAAAAACTGCTTCATCTGTCTTTGAATCTCTAACGCCTAGTAGTGCCTAGAATTTACTGATCACTTAAGAAATGCTTGTAGAATGAAGGAATGAATTGATAAAAAGTAATAAAAATATGGGCTTCCCAGGTGGTGCTAGAGGTAAAGAACCTGCCTGCCAATGCAGGAGATGTAAGTGCACTGGGTTTGATTCCTGGGTCAAGAAGAACCCCTGGAAGAGGGCATGGCAACTCACTCTAGTATTCTTGCCTGGAAAATCCCATGAGCAGAGGAGGCTGTCAGGCTACAGACCGTAGGGTCACATAGAGTCAGACACAATTGAAGCAACTTAGCACCCAAGCACAGGGACAATATAGTGTACATGAAATAAAAACTTGGAAATTCAGTACCCTTGGCTTCAGTCCATAGGCTGTTACTAATGACTTTGTGACCTTGGGCAAGTCTTTTCAACTGTACCTGATTTCTGTATCTGTATGTTCAGTTCAGTTCTGTTCAGTCGAACAGTTGTGTCCAACTCTTTGCAACCCCATGAATTGTAACACGCTCCATACTCCCTGTCCATCACAAACTCTCTGAGTCCACCCAAACCCATGTCCATCAAGTTAGTGATGCTATCCATCCATCTCATTTTCTGTCATCCCCTTCTCCTGTCCTCAATCTCAACATCAGTCCTTCCAATGAACAGCCAGTACTGATCTTCTTTAGGATGGACTTGTTGGATCTCCTTACAGTCCAAGGGACTCTCAAGAGATTTCTCCAACACCACAGTTCAAAAGCATCAATTCTTCAGCGCTCAGCTTTCTTTATAGTCCAACTCATGCATCCATACATGACTACTGGAAAAACCATAGCCTTGACCAGACTGACCTTTGTTGGCAAAGTAATGTCTCTGCTTTTCAATATGCTATCTAGTTTGGCCATAACTTTCCTTCCAAGGAGTAAGCGTCTTTTGATTTCTTGGCTGCAATCACCATCTACAGTGATTTTGGAGCCCCCAAAATATAAAGTCTGACACTGTTTCCACTGCTTCCTCATCCATTTCCCATGAAGTGATGGGACCAGATGCCATGATCTTAGTTTTCTTAATGTTAAACCTTAAGCCAACTTTTTCACTCTCTCTTTCACTTTCATCAAGAGACTTTTTAGGTCCTCTTCACTTTCTGCCATAAGGGTGGTGTCATCTGCATATCTGAGGTTATTGATATTTCTCCTGGCAATCTTGATTCCAGCTTGTGCTTCATCCAGCCCAGCGTTTCTCATGATGTACTCTGCATATAAGTTAAATAAGCAGGGTGACAATATACAAACTTGACGTACTCCTTTTCTTATTTGGAACGAGTCTGTTGTTCCATATCCAGTTCTAATTGTTGCTTTCTGACCTGCATACAGGTTTCTCAAGAGGCAGGTCAGGTGGTCTGGTATTCCCATCTCTTTTAGAATTTTCCAGTTTATTGCTATCCACACAGTCAAAGGCTTTGGCATAGTCAATAAAGCAGAAATAGATGTTTTTCTGGAATTCCCTTGCTTTTTCTATACTCCAGAGGATGTTGGCAATTTGATCTCTGGTTCCTCTGCCTTTTCTAAAATGAGCTTGAATGTCTGGAAGTCCATGTTTCATGTATTGTTGAAACCTGTCTTAGAGAATTTTAAGCATTACTTTACTAGTGTGTGAGATGAGTGCAATTGTGCAGTAGTTTGAGCATTCTTTGGCATTGCCTTCCTTTGGGATTGGAATGAAAACTGATCTTTTCCAGTCCTGTGGCCACTGCTGAGTTTTCCATATTTGCTGGCATATTGAGTGCAGCACTTTCACAGTGTCATCTTTCAGGATTTGAAGTAACTCAACTGGAATTCCATCATGATGGCAGCGTTAAGATCCCAGTAGGTTCCCACACAAAGTTTGCTAAGTGGTTTTCATGCCACCTGAAATATATGGTGGTGAATGCCAGGCCTTGCCACAGCATTTTTATGCAAACTTTCAACTGACTAATGAAGGCAGGGAAATTCAATGAAACACTAGTTCCTTACAACCACCTGATCCTTCAGCCCCACCCATGTGTCCCCTTTAATTCTCTTGACTGAGTTCAGCTCTCTCATCTCTCATGTCCGGAGAAAGACCTTTTTGTGCATATCCTTGCTCTTTGCTCGGAAGCCCCATGATGTATTTCTGACGTCCATTTAGTTCTTCCAAAATTGCATAGCACTCTCTGTAAGTTATGGGTCATGACCCTAATTGTTGCTTTCAAAGAGAATAAAACATCCACTTGCATTTTTGTCGACATCCTGACTGTGTTCTCCCTTCCAAAATAGATCACGATTCAATAATTTAGTATGTCAGTCAGTTCTGATGTTTTAGGCAAGGATTATAAATATATCTGTGATGACAGAAGGATTTTCTAAAAAAATAAAAAGTTAATTTCTATGTCCAAGCTTAATCCAACATGTTCTGCATTAATTTCTTATTATTTAATATTTTCTGTCCTATTCTTACTCCCATCATGTGTTGGGAAAATAACCTGTTTCAGACTTGAGATGGAAGGTGGGAAAGAAAACAAGTCTTTTTTCCAGGATTGCTCATAACACAGGAATAAAAGGCAATGATATACACACTCCCAGTGCCTCAGTTTCCCATTGGCAAAGTAAGTTCAATGAAATTAGCCCCCTACCTCAAAGACTTGTTGGAAGAATCAATTAGGTAATTAACAAACTCTTTGACCTTGTCCAATATACATCAAGCAGTCAACTAATGATTTAGAAGCCTGTCTCCTAATCTTTCCAGTTTCCTGGGTAACTCAGCGGTAAAGAATCTGCCTGCCAATGCAGGAGACATGGGTTCGATCCCTGGGTGGGAAGATCCCCTGGAGGAGGAAATGGCAACTCACTCCAGTATTCTTGCCTGGGAAATCCTGTGGTCAGAGGACCCTGGCAGGCTATTGTCTGTGGGGGTCGCAAAGAATCCGACATAACTGAGTGAGCATGCAACCATGCTCCTAGTCTTTGGGAGCATACCTGGGGCATTTACAGCCAAAGCTCTATATTCAGTGGGGGTGTCAATCATTCTCATCAAAAATAAACTAAGAGCTAGCTTTAAAAGATGAAGTTATAACCATATCTGGACAGAAACGGGAAGTCATAAATTGGTCATGAAGATTTATTTCTGGACTCTCAAGTCCTGGCACTAAAAGACAATCAAGCACTCTTTCAAAATCAGAGAGTTTACAACAGTGATTCAAAAAAATATGGAAGGTTATAAAAATTGACATAGAAAAAACAAAAACATAGTGATACACACTGATTTGGGGCATCACAAAAAGGAATACTGATATCCTTTCTCTTAGACAATATCTTATGGCAGGTTTTAGCTTAAAAATATTATTTTGAAGGTTTATGAGTATTCTCTTCCTTTGTAGATAGGAGGTTTGTAGGTATAAGAGGTGAAGTGGCAGTTCTGACTCTATCTTCTGCAAATACACCCATCTGATTATTTTAATTTGAAGTCACAGGAAACATCAGGGTTAGCTTTGGGCAGGAGTGTACTGGAGGAATTGGAGAACGGGACACAGAACCATTTGGCTAGGTCCAACGTATAACCAAGTTATTTAACCCTCATTACTTTTAGTTTATTTGTCTATAAATGGAAACTGCATTACCTGCTCTGCTACTTCAAGGTTTTCTCACACAATTTTCATAACTCCATGCTTTTTTTTTTTTTTGTATTTTTGTTTATGTGTCTCTCTCCCATCTTCTGCATGTGATTTTTAGAATCCAGAGGCTTGAGAGGGCTCCTTGGATAGCCATGTTGTTTTCTGTAACTACCTGAGGTCCTAGTTTCAGAATTACATTTTAAAGCTTGCTGTCATTACTTATTGAGCCATCTCTCTTTTTAGAAGCTCTGGTCAGAGGAAAATATCTCAGGAAAATATTCCTGAGTCTATATTAACTGATTCATTGTAGGTTCTCTGTAACTCTGCTGAGTGAATAGTGAATGAAGTCTGATTTCTTAAAGTACTCAACTATCCACCAAATTGTATTCTTTGGCTGTTAAAGCTCCTAGAAGTTTATTACCTTCTTCTCTCCCAAGGTCATCATCATTTTTACTTCTCAAGAATGAAGTTTAGGGCAGAGGTTTTTCTGGTTAGCTTACACAATCTTAAAATTAATGAAACTGGAAGTGATGAAGTTGAAAGTTTATTAGATGATCTCTTCTTCCAAGAATTATATTGATATATCGTCTTCATTACTCAGCTCTTTAGATCAGTGCTTCCTACCCTTACCTTATTATAAAAATTACCTGAAAAGATTGTTCAAAATAGATAAGCGAGTTATTTCCCAAATATACTGAATCTGACTCTTCAGAAACTAAAACTTAGACATTTGGATCTTTTAAAAGGTCCCCCAAGCGTCTCTGGTGTGTAGACAAGTTTGGGAACCACCGTCTTTGAAAGTTGCTCTATAAGCTGAATGAAAAGCCTTTCTATATTTTTTTAACATAGAAAATGTAAAGTCTATCTCTTGAAGTAGGCAAGGCAAAGTCTCCAAAATATTTTTCTTTGAATTAATCTGTGTTTTTGTTTTTAAAATGTTAGATCATGAGGGTTAGACTAATTGTCTAGAACTATTATAACAAATGCCACACACTGAGTGGCTTAAATAACAGAAATGTATTGTCTCACAGTCATAAAGTGTTAGCATTAGTCGCTTAGTCATGTCCAACTCTTTGTGACCCCATGAACTGTAGCCCACTAGGCCTCTCTGTCCATGGGATTTATAAGACAACAATACTGGAGTGGGTAGCCATTCCCTTCTCCAGGGAATTTTTCCAATGCAGGGATCGAACTCAGGTATCCTGCGTTGCAGGCAAATTCTTTACCATCTGAGCCATCAGGCAAGCCCATAAGGTAAATCCACAAGCAAGGTGTCAGCAAGGTGATGTTCCCTCTGAAAATACCAGGGAGGGTTCAGTTCTAGACCTCAATCCTCCCTTCGAGTAGTTTCTTGAATTTTGGCAGCATAACTTCAACCCTTGTATGGCATTCTCCCTGTGCGTGCATGTCTGTCTAGATAGTATAAGATATAAAAGATGAGAGTGGAGGAAGCTGCTTCGTACGTTTTCATATATTTTGCTGATTTTGTAGCTGCCAGAGTGAAAATAGGCAATAGATTCTTGGCCATTCGGTAGGGAGAGAGCAAGACACCACTCTGAGGAAATCAAAGGTCACAGAGGGAAGGAAATTTCTGTAGACAAGACATAACAGGAGGAACATCAGGAGACGTGCTGACTGATGCATGAGAAATTTACAATATAATTGACAGGAAATTATAGCTTGAGTTAAAGTGACAAGTCATTAAATGAATATCAGAGGAAATAAACTGAAAATGATATTCCTTGGAGACAAATAACCCAGTAGACACTACCAAGAAACTGCTAACACATGTGCATGTGGGAGAGAAAAAGAGCTTCAAAGCAGCACTTGTGGTGACACATGGTGACAAATGGAGAAGGACACTTTTAACTAGAGAAAGAGACAGCAATGCATTCCAGGGTGTTAGCATAGGGGAGCACAAGATAATGATCAATAAAACCTGCCTAGAAAACAATGCAAAAGCACATGGACCAACTCAGGAGGGTATAGCCTGCAGAAACACTGGAGTATTCAATCAACTGAATTTGATCTAGTTACCTTGGAAAAATTAACAAAGTATTCTAATTTAAAGCACTGACCTTACACAGTCTTAAACACCCTCGAAGACTTGTTAGTCTTACAAGGATTAACAATTAAATAGACCTTACATTTTTTTCTTGTAGCAAATGAACTGAAAAAATAATATGAAAAATTAATCCTATATAATTGATGGAAATCAGAGCAGGTTCTACGTCTGAGAAATAAAACTATGCATTCAACTATACTGTCCTGAACTATTGGTTTATCTTATCCTTTTGGGGGATGTATACAAAAACATTTTACTAATCCAGACCTCAAATTCTGGCCCTGATACCTTTATGAAACACAGCCAAGAACTAAAAAATAAACAGAGAAGTCCTTTAAAGAGTCAAAAGAAGTATCCCAATTCTATTTCATTAAAGCTCCTGCAGTGATCGACTTCACTTTCAATTTTTAGTTTCATGCATTGGAGAAGGAAATGGCAACCCATTCCAGTGTTCTTGCTGGAGAATCCTAGGGACAGGGGATCCTGGTGGGCTGCCGTCTATGGGGTCGCACAGAGTTGGACACGACTGAAGTGACTTAGCAGCAGCAGCGGCAGCAGCAGTTCCCTCTTAAGAAGATACTCTCTTCCTCCTTCCAAAACTCTCTGGGCATGCTCTGCAGATAGCTATCACATATATGATTATCTGGTTTCCCAACTCGTGTTAGTTGAAGAGTAAGTGATTGCAGGGATACAGTATATCAGTTCATGGTGACACACGGATAGCTGCAACAAGTGACAGCTGACAACCACTGAGAAATCACAGGAATGATAAAAATGAAACTCAAGAACAAAAAGCACAACAATAATCTGAAGTTGTTTAACAAAGGGAAACATTTCTATTTATCTCAATTATTCCAACAGCATCACTGAATTACAGCGTGCTATTACAAGAAATAGTGATGACTTTCAACCAACAAGAAAAAATAAATTTGGTTCAAGATGCACTGTTTAAGGTAGCAGAAAAAAGTGCAATACAATTTTAGAAAGATTATCTAGGTGATTATTTTTTTTTTGAGTTTTCAGTGCTTAAAGTTACAACCCTGTACTATTCAAAAAATTCAGCTGTTAAAAATAGCCAATTCTTTGCAGTATTCACGAAGTATCATATTATATTTCATTAGTCTTGACCCATCTCCTAACTTTTAGATTCAGATTTTTAAAGGCTTGCAAATATCTCTGTTTATGTATCCCAGTGATTTTTCTGATTACGTCTGAATTCAAATTATGACATCCAACCTCAAAGCTTATCCATATATCAGCTCAGTGCCACTAGCCATGTAGTAATGCTTCTTTTTTCCTAGGTGGCTCTGTGGTAAAGAATCTGCCTGCCAAGGCAGGAGACGCAGTTCAATCCGGGGGCTAGGGAGATGCCCAAGAGAAGGAAATGGCAACCCACTCCAATATTCTTGCCTGTGAAATCCCCTGGACAGAGGATTTGTAACTGACAAGTTACAGTCCATGGGGTCACAAACAGAAACGACCAAGAGCACATGGATGCTAGCCATGAAGTAATCCAAGTCAGAAATTTCAAGACCCTCTCCTTGATTATACCATCTGCCTCTCACTTACATATAGTCAACCCAATTTTTCCATTTGACCTAGAAGCCTATTTTGTATCTATGCTCCTATTTACATTTAGTACCTTTGCCTGGTAGCTCAGATGGTAAAGAAACCTCCTGTAATGCAGGAAATGCAGGTAAAAGCTGTGGGTCAGGAAGATCCTCTGGATAAGGAAATGGCTGCATACTCCAATATTCTTGCCTAGAGAATTCCGTGGACAAAGAAACCTGGCGGGTTACAGTCCATGGGGTTGCAAAGAGTCAGACATGACTGAGTGACTAACACTTTCATTTTTTTAAAAAAACTTTCACCTTTGCTTGAGCTTGCATGTTCTCTAGCATCTCTATCTCACAATCATCCTATGTTAAAGTCACACCAGATAGAACATTTTCTATTTGCCATCTTATTTTATTCTCTCATGTTTTTCCTCCTGCCAAGTCAGAATGAGTAGAGTGCCCTCTTACTTTGGTAATTCATGGTCGGTTTTTTTTTGTCAGCTTTTTTCTTCTTTTTTTTGCATGACAGTGAGATATTTGAGACTAGTCACCATTTCTTAGGCACTTAGTGAATACTTCTTGAAATATTTACTGAGTAACAAGTCCAAGCCAGGTAGTCTGCTAGCACTGGAGTCAGTTTCCTCCATAGAACAGCTAGGCAAATTAATTTATTTTTCTGATCCTCGGTTTCATCACCTGCTAAATGAGAGAAATAATAGTAATTATCTCATAGCACTTTCTGAATAATTAATTGAGACAATGGAAGTAAAGTGAAGCATCTGATACACATGGTAAGAGGTCAATACACATTCATATTTTAAAGTCATGTTAGAAAGAGTGAAGGATACTTGGGTATATGATAGGCCCTTAGGTTTTTGCAGTGTCCAATATGCAGAATTAAATCACATTTATAAAATTGCCAATTATTGTAGTGCTTCCATATTTATGGTCTATTTTTAGTGAACTTAGTGAGTGAGCAATTAGTCAACTTTCAAATGCCTTATTTATACATTTCTTCATAGAATACAGTCTTTCCTTTGGATCATTTCATTTGTTCCTCATACAGCCTTTTGACAAGAATCCTTATTGTTCTTGCTATGATAAAGAAATCTGAGTCTTATTGAGGTTATAGATTTTGCCCAAGTTTACATTAGGAAGATAGATGCAAAAGTAGGCAGAGTTTTCAGATCTAGTCCAGGATCCTTTCCACTGTTTCTTCTCCCCTGCCCAACTGCTCATCCATCAAAATATACTTTTATCAACTATAAAAATCTTGATGCATAGGAATGTGAATGTTTATGGGGAAAAAGCTGCTTTTTACTTTCTTGAACTATGGATAAATACTGGCCATTCCATCTACAAAAGGAAACTATCAATTTCAGCACTGATAAAAATCAGATAGTCCATTCAAAGGGTTAATTGGAGAAAACTCAACAAAGTTCTTATTTACAGAGAGAAAAAGGTCAGGGTAACCAGCAAGAGATGATGGAGAACTCAGGGACTAGCAATAGTCGAAAGCTGTTATCAACCAAGATCTGAAGGGGCAGGGGAGGGAATGATGTTACTAATGCTCAAAAAAAAAAAAAGACTATAGCAAGGGAAGAGGAACTTTCACATCAGATATGTGATCATAGAAAAAGGAACACAGTGACTGCAAAACTACTGCCAGCAGGGGGAAGTAAAAAAAGAAATACTGGTAGCTCTCCCCAGCCCTTCCTCTTTTTTCTTGCCAGTCCTTTCCATTAGTCGAACACAATTAAAAGTAGAGAAAAGTGGAGCCCAAATGATGCCATTTTGAGGTTTAGATTTTGGGGGAGAGAGCAGAGATGAAAAGGGGGAGAAAATCTGGAGGAGAAATGCAATATGATCAGCACAGAAACTCCTCTTCATGATGAAGAAAGGAAGCATGTCCTTCTCTTATTAATTCTTTGAATTTTCATTGTATCAAGGTAGGGGTTATGTTTTTCAGTGGCCTTTGATCAAAATTACCTAAGTGACTCTTGGCTTAATGAGACCACATTTAAGACCATGTATCTTAGAACCTATGCAAGCAGTTTCCTCCACTCAACAGCACCAAGAATAGGTAAGCTACTTAATATCTCTGCATCTCATTTTCATCATTCGTTAAAAGAAGGAGATAATAGTGTCCATCTCATAGCCCATTCTGGAGAATTAAATGAGATAATAGAAGTAAAATGAAGCATCTGACAAACATAAGAGTTCAACAGATATGATTTTAACATCATGTTAGAAACAGTAAAGGATATCTAAAAAGCACCATTCTCCAAAAGAAAGTCTGCATTAGGTAAAAATTACATGTGGGAAATCCAAAGAATTTAAGATATGATGACCTTATTTTTACAAATATTTTATTCATCAGAGCAGGAGTTTTTAACCATTTCTGTGCCATGCCTTTGTCAAGCTGATGAAACCTGTGGAAAATAACATTCTCAGAACAAGGTTTTTAATGGATAAATAAAATTCATAGGGTTATAAGTGAAAATAATTATGAAAATATGTGTATATTTTATATTAATCATAGAAACAGTTAAAAAATTATGATACAGTAATATGTATTCTTCCATAGTGATATATTACAAAATAAAATTGTATAGTAAATCAAATGCTTTCAAACTATGGTGCTGGGGAAGACTCTTGAGAGACTCTTGGACAGCAAGGAGATCAAACCAGTCAATCCTAAAGGAAATCAACCCTGAATATTCATTGGAATGGCCAATGCTATAGTTGAATCTCTAACACTTTGTCCCCCTGATGTGAAGAGCTGACTCATTGGAAAAAACCCTGATGCTGGGAAAGACTGAGGAAAGGAGGAGAAGGGGGTGACAGAGGATGAGAGGGTTGCATAGCATCACTGACTCAATGGACATGAGTTTGAGCAAACTCTGGAAGATATGAAGGACAGGAAACCTTGGTGTGCTATAGTCCATAGGGTCACAAAGAGTCAGACACAAATTAGCAACTGAACAACAACAATAACTTAAATACAAAAAAATATTACATGCACCAAGACAGTTATTGCAATATTATGAGTAATATTAAAGATGAGCTCAAAGCTCAACAATAGAAAAAAGGCTAAGGAAATTATCATGAATTACTTCTCTAATTAGTTTGTAGCTATTTAAAATTCTATTGTAAAATGCTGATAATAATATGGAAAAATATCTATAGTATCCTAAGGAAGAAATGGGAGTAGAAAAAAGTATATTCAAGGTTTTTGGTATTCCCATACAAATTGTGAAATTATTTGTTCTAATTCTCTGAAAAAGACCTCTGATAGCTTGATAGGAATTGCGATGAATCTATAGATTACTCTGGGTAGTATACTCATTTTCACTATATTGATTCTTCCAATCCATGAACACGGTATATTTCTCCATCTATTTGTGTCCTCTTTGATTTCTTTCATCAGTGTTTTATAGTTTTCTACATATAAGTCTTTTGTTTCTTTAGGTAGATATACTCCTAAGTATTTTATTCTTTTGTTTCAATGGTGAATGGAATTGTTTCCTTAATTTCTCTTTCTGTTTTCTCATTGTTAGTGTATAGGAATGCAAGGGATTTCTGTGTGTTGATTTTATATACTACAACTTTACTATATTCACTGATTAGCTCTAGTAATTTTCTGGTAGAGTCTTTAGGGTTTTCTACGTAGAGGATAATGTCATCTGCAAACAGTGAGAGTTTTACTTCTTTTCCAATCTGGATCCCTTTTATTTCTTTATCTGCTCTGATTGCTGTGGCCAAGACTTCCAAAACTACGTTGAATACTAGTGGTGAGAGTGGGCACCCTTGTCTTATTCCTGACTTCAGGGGAATTGCTTTCAGTTTTTCACCATTGAGGATAATGTTTGCTGTGGGTTTGTCATATATAGCTTTTATTATGTTGAGGTATGTTCCTTCTATTCCTGCTTTTTGGAGGGTTTTTATCATAAATGGATGTTTAATTTTGTCAAAGGCTTTCTCTGCATCTATTGAGATAATCATGTGGTTTTTATTTTTCAGTTTGTTAATGTGGTGCATTCCATTGATTGATTTGTGGATATTGAAGAATCCTTGCATCCCTGGGATAAAGCCTGATTGGTCATGATGTATGATCTTTTAAATGTGTTCTTGGGTTCTATTTGCTAGAATTTTGTTAAGGATTTTTGCATCTATGTTCATCAGTGATATTGCCCTGTAGTTTTCTTTTTCTGTAAACCTCGAATAGCCAAAGCAATCTTGAGAAATGAGAATGGAACTGGAGGAATCAACCTGCCTGACTTTAGGCTATACTACAAAGCCACAGTCATCAAGACAGTATGGTACTGGCACAAAGACAGAAATACAGATTAATGGAACAAAATAGAAAGCCCAGAGATAAATCCACACTCCTATGGACACCTTATCTTTGACGAAGGAAGCAAGAATACACAGTGGAGAAAAGACAATCTCTTTAACAAGTGGCGCTGGGAAAACTGGTCAACCACTTGTAAAAGAATGAAACTAGAACACTTTCTAACACCATACACAAAAATTAACTCAAAATGGAATAAAGATCTAAACATAAGACCACAAACTATACAACTCCTAGAGAAAAGCATAGCCAAAACACTCTCCAATATAAACCAAAGCAAGATCCTCTATGACCCACCTCCCAGAATATTGGGAATAAAAGCAAAAATAAACAAATGGGACCTAATTAAAATTAAAAGCTTCTGCACAACAAAGGAAACTATAAGCAAGGTGAAAAGGCAGCCTTCAGAATGGGAGAAAATAATAGCAAACGAAGCAACAGACAAACAATTAATCTCAAAAATATACAAGCAACTCCTGCAGCTCCATTCTAGAAAAATAAATGACCCAATCAAAAAGTGGGCCAAAGAACTAAACAGACATTTCTCCAAAGAAGACATAAAAATGGCTAACAAACACATGAAAAGATGCTCAACATCATTCAGTATCAGAGAAATGCAAATCAAAACCACAATGAGGTACCACTTTACACCAGTCAGAATGGCTGCCATCCAAAAGTCTACAAGCAATAAATGCTGGAGAGGATGTGGAGAAAAGGGAACCCTCTTACACTGTTGGTGGGAATGCAAACTAGTACAGTCACTATGGAAAACAGTGTGGAGATTCCTTTAAAAAATGGAAAGAGAACTGCCATATGACCCAGCAATCCCACTGCTGGGCATACACACCGAGGAAACTAGAACTGAAAGAGTCAAGTGTACCCCAATGTTCATCGCCGCATTGTTGACAATAGCCAGGACATGGAAGCAACCTAGATGCCCATCAACCGACGAATGGATAAGAAAGCTGTGGTACATATACACAATGGAATATTACTCAGCATTAAAAAAAAATTCATTTGAAGCAGTTCTACTCAGGTGGACGGAACTGGAGCCTATTATCCAGAGTGAAGTAAGCCAGAAGCAAAAACAACAATACAGTATATTAACGCATATATATGGAATTTAGAAAGACGGTAAGGAGAACCCAGCATGTGAGACAGCAAAATGAATGCAGACGTATAGAACAGACTCGTGGACTCTGTGGATGAGGGAAAGGGTGGGATGATATGGCAGAATGGCATTGAAACATGTTAATTATCATATGTGTAATCAATCGCCAGCCCAGGATTGATGCTCGGGGCTGGTGCAGCGAGATTTCCCGGGGGGAGGGAGGAGGGAGGGGGTTCTGGAGGGGGAGCATATGTAAACCCATGGTGATATCATGTTATTGTATGGCAAAACTAATAAAAAAAATAATAAAAATCAAAAAAAAAATAAAGTTCTTTTCACAGCAAACAGAGGGCTTTGTTAACCTGTCATGACAGTGATAACTTTTGGGTCTTTTTAAAATTCTTTCTTCTCCAATGGGTTAAATTATTTCATAGCTTATCAGCTGTGATCCAGTTCCACAGTTCATACCGAGGCAAAAAACTGCTTCCTCAAATATGGGAGTTAGGTAAGAAACTATAAAATCAGGACAAAGGATCTGAAATCGCTATTTCCCATGTGCCTCATTTTGAACTCTGCACTATCAAATTTTGCCTGATCTTATGGTGCCAGAGTCCTGTTTGGAATATTGTGCATTTTCTCACATTTTACAGAGGTTTATTTAGCTCGACTGACAATTTGACAGATAGTCCAGGCTAATGATACTGAGTCCATTTCTTTTTTATTTTATTTTTTTTATTGTAACAAATTCAAGAAAGACTTTTTTCTTTACATTATCATGTTTGTTTTGCCATACATTGACATGAATCCGCCATGGGTATACATGTGTTCCCCTTCCAGGAGTCCATTAATTCACCAGTTAATTCAAGCAAATAATTCCTACATTTGATTAAATAATTGTATACTATGACAATAAAAAAAAAAAAAGAAAGATGGTAACAAGAACCCTGTATGTGAGACAGCCAAAGAAACGCAGATGTATAGAACAGTCTTTGGGACTCTATGGGAGAGGGCAAGGGTGGGATGATATGGGAGAACAGCATTGAAACATGTTAATCATCATATGTGAAATCAATCGCCAGCCCAGGTTTGATGCTCAGGGCGGTGCACCGGGATGACCCAGAGAGAGGGAATTGGGAGGGAGGTGGGAGGGCGGTTCTGGAAGGGGAACACATGTATACCCATGGCAGATTCATGTCAATGTACGGCAAAAGCAACACGATGATGTAAAGAAAATTAAAATAAATAAATAAATAAACTAAATAAAAAGTATAATCACAACCATGAAAAGTTTAAAAAATAATTATACATAGAAAATAAACAAATTTTAAATGTAACACTAGTTTACTCTTAAGTGGTAAATTTTGAGTAATTTTTTTTCTCTCTTCTTTCTACTTCACTAAATTTCTATATTTTCTGTAAAGGGCATTCACAACTTTTGTGATGGAGTAAATATAATTTTGAGAGCTGAAAGTAGAATCCTATTGCAGTATACAAATATGCCATCCCAAAACCTTGTATATGTCAAACTTACTCAATGTTTGAAGAAGGCAATGGAAAAACCACTCCAGTACTCTTGCCTGGACAATCCCATGGATGGAGGAAACTGGTAGGCTACAGTCCATGGGGTTTCGAAGTGTCGGACACGACTGAGTGGCTTCACTCTCACTTTTCACTTTCACGCATTGGAGAAGGAAATGCCAACCCACTCCAGTGTTCTTGCCTGGAGAATCCCAGGGACGGAGGAGCCTGGTGGGCTGCCAGCTATGGGGTCGCACAGAGTTGGACATGACTGAAGCGACTTAGTAGCAGCAGCAGCACACAATGTTATATGTCAATCATATCTCAATACAAAGATAATTTTTAAAAGGCAAAAGTAGGAGTTAAGTTAGTTAACTAACATATTTAAATTGTGTAACAACTTAAATATCACTGTGCTGTTGCTGCTTCAGTCCTGTCTGACTCTGTCCTGCCAGGCTCCTGTGTCCATGGGATTCTCCAGTCAAGAGTACTAGAATGGGTTGCCATGCCCTTCTCCAAGGGATCTTCCTAACCCAGAGATCGAACCTGGGCATCCTGCTTTGCAGGCAATCTTTACCACTGAGCTACCAGGGAAATCCGAATATCACTATACTAAGTCATAATATTGTCCCATTGAACTTAGAACCTCATATCTAATGGTGAGTTCTTAATGTGTTGTAGGAAGCATAGTCACCTACTTTGATATGGCCCTAAGAGACCAGAAATAATTGCTGCCATGGTAGCAAAACAGCATTGAAAGTTCTCAATCTGTCCCTGGACTCAGAAACTTACTAATTAGTTTTGTGATTTGGGGCAAAGTCCTGAAACTCTCTGAATCTTATCTATGAAAGATTGTTATCATCAAATTATTATTAAGATGGTTACAAAGAGTAAATTGGCTACTGTATGTACCATTCTACATGACATCAAGCCACAGGTGACAGAGTGGAAGTCATCATCTCATACAGATATTTACCTCAACACATTTAGTTGCATTATATTCACCTCTTTTAAAAGTAATAATAATAACAGTCAACTGTTAGAAAAGATAAATATAATACTTTTAATTATACAGGCATAAAAGTTCAGGATGGAAGGATGGTCAAAGGAGAAATGTAAACCATTCCAGTCAGAAGGTCAGTAGAATTTCTGCAACCAAGATGATATCTAGCTCTCAGTTTCTCAGCAGCCAAAGCAAGGCTTGTTACGACTTTTATGATAAGATAGAATGATCAGATAGAAGGAAATGGGCTAGTGCCTCAAGAGATATTAAGGTTTTACCAAAAACAAACTTGGAAATGTGTTTTCCTATGTGGGATATTATGTAGAGAAGTAAATGATATAATGGGCAAAACTCACAATTTTTCATATCAAATGAAGTATCACATGACTATTTTTAGAGTGGCTTTTGTGAAAAGTCAAGAATTAAACATAAATCCTAAACTAAGTGAAGTATTTGCATAAGGACACAGTTGATGTCAGTCAAGACTATGGGTTTTCAGTTCACTTTTCTTTCTCTCATTTTTTCCTCCTTTCTAGCCTTCCCTCTTTAAATTCACTTGGAGGCAAGTATTATAACAGCTAACAATGTAGACTCTTAGATCATATTACTTGGTTTAAATTCTTATCCCCAAGTTTATTAGTGATTGATCCTGTGCAAATTATTTAATCACTCTGCATTCTCTTTTATAAAATGGAATTAATCATGATAACTACCTGCATGGGATTTGTACAAAGGTTACATTAGAAAATGTGTGCAAAGAACTTAAATTGTGCCTAATACAGAGTAGGCAGTCCATAAAGATTAACTTTTAAGAAGTAGAAAAAGGATATGAATATGAATAATTATTTGAAAAACAATAATAATTGTTTAACTCATTTGTTAATCATTTTGAATGCCTATTAGGTGTCAGTTAATATGCTAGATGTTGACTGATCAAAATTAAGTTGTTCCCTAACCTCAAGAAACTCATATATAATGGTAAAGACAGACATCTAAACAGATAATTCTAAAACAAGTTAGTACTATAGATTATTATGAAAGAATTACTGAACCAATTTGATAGAGAGAAGAGAAGGGATCAAGGAAAACTTCCTGGAGATGATGTCTGAGGGAAATCTAATAAGAACAAATACTGTATAATGCTTTATCCTATGCCAGGCACTGTTTCAGGTACCTACATATCTTAACTCA
Organism: Antilocapra americana; assembly: GCA_007570785.1. NCBI lineage: Eukaryota > Metazoa > Chordata > Mammalia > Artiodactyla > Antilocapridae > Antilocapra > Antilocapra americana. The sequence goes on from ML662438.1 coordinate 108,186, forward strand.
TTTAATCTTCCCAACAATCCTGTAGTATGCTTTTATAATTGTTTTGAAAAAGGGAGGTTTAAGCATTGGGAAATTAAATAATTTTCCCAAAGGCACATAACCAGAAAATGACAAAACTAAGTTGCTATGCTCTTAATCACCCTAATTGTGTCTATAGTGTCTTAAACCTGAAAGGACTTGTGGCAGTTTTTAAGAACATGTGACAGGACATGCAGAATTAAGTGTGTCCTGCAGACAGAAAAGGATAGCATGGTATGGGAAAAGATGAGTATTTCTCAGCAGTAGATATATCAGGGATACAGCAGGAAGAGGTGATAAGAGTGGAAGTGTAGTGAATAGGAGATTATATGCCACACTAAAAAATTTGCACTTTATCCTGCTGGACCTGAAAATGATGATATGTGAGTTTGAAACATGCCACTTGAGCTAAAATGTTGCTCCATGTGACACTGAGCAAGTTTCTAAATACCTTTGCTTCAATATTATTATCGGAAAACAGAACAAATAAAATTTACATTCAAGGCAAGTAATGATGCATACATATGTATAAGGTTCATAGTACCCCATAGACATTCAACAAATAACCACTATTCTTGCAAAACACATTGTTAGCTGTCTGAGTGTAAAAACGGGACATATACATGCCCAAGGTTTTACTGGTGAGAAATGAAGTGCAGAGGAACTATGTCCTACATAGAGTCAGGGTCTATTCTGAGCAGGTAGTATGATCTGAATGTCTGTCCCTTTAAAAATCTGTATGATGAAATCCTAACCATCAAAGGTGATGGTACTTGTAGTTGAAGACTTTGAGAGGCCAGTTAAGCCATGAGGGTGGGGCTGTCAAGAATGAGATTAGTGCCCCTTTGACCATGTGAGGATACAGAAGTATGCAGCCCAGCAGAGATCCCTGAGCTAGGCATGCTGGACATCCTGATTTTAAACTTCCAGCTTCCAGAACTGAGAGACATAAATTTCTGTTGTTTATAAGCTACTCTGATATTTTGTTATAGCAGCTCAAACAGACTAGGACAGCAGATAAAAAGATCATTAAGCTAAAAAGTACCCTTGAAATTCCTTTAGGAAGTTGTTGCCATAACCTCTCTCAGCAAGTGAAACATTCAAACATTGAAATAGGTCACTGTTGCTTGTATTGATGAAGAGAATTTATCTCTGTCTTGTCTGTGTGTCATCTTTCTTTCTTTGTGTCTATCCTTGCTGAATGGGAATAGCTGACTTCCCGTAAGTTAAATGAACATGTAATACAAGTCCTCCTTAGATAGGCCAAAGCAGGGGGAAGTTTGATTTGTCCATTAGTGTGAAAAAATCCCTGAAGCAGATAGTCTGCCGCTAATTGACTCAAAATAAAGCCTTGGTATACATAAACTCCAGGAGTTAGTGATGGACAAGGAGGCCTGGCGTGCTACGATTTATGGGGTCGCAAAGAGTCGGACACGATTGAGCAACTGAACTGACTGATACATAGTTTTGGAGGAGGAAATGGCAACCCATTCCAGTACTCTTACCTGGGAAATCCCAAGGACAGAGAAGCTTGGCAGGCTATAGTCCATGGGTTTGTAAAGAGAGTCAGACATGACTGAGCAACTGAACAAACAAACATACATACTTTACATTTTTAAGTAAATTATTCCAAAAGTTACTTTATTTTCAGTCTCATAAATCCCTGGGACTCATCCGTTACACAGAGGGAAAAACAGACTGAGAAAAGCACTTGGAACAAGCAGAAGAAATATTTAAAGAATTAAAATCAGCCATCTTGCCAAGAAACTTGGGGACTTTTTGTCTTTCCCTGCTCCCAATAGTGGTTCTTTACACTGTCTCACTTGAAAAGAGGCCTCGGTTCAGAAACACTGGGCATCTCACCAAAAGCAGCCAGGGAGTATTGACAGGTATGAATCATGAAGTCCCTAGAGCTAATAAACCAGAGAAGGAAAAAGAGAAAAACATGGATATATAGGGATTCAATGACTAAGATTTACCCCAGAACAAAAGCCTTCATTGGGAAGAAATAAAAAGACTTTAAATTTTAGAGCCAAACTCACCAAACAGCTCGGAACTGCCACCACACTATTTCTTATAATGAAACTTGGAGAAAACAACAGAGACCAGATATTGAGAACAGAGATGAAGAGGTATCATTTTTAAAAGGTTAGTTCAGGAAGGAACAGTTTTGAAATGCTTCTTATATAATATTTACAATGCGAATGGTTGTTGAAAAGTAGAGAGTTTGGATATGCTTAAAGGTCCATTGGGATTACAAAGCAAGCGAAGTCACCCCTAGAGAATGAAAAATAGTGATTACACATATTGATCAACCACGTTTTGCTGTGATACTGTCCTCATAGTGAGTTGTTTCACCCAATGCTTGTCTAGGTGTCATGCCGCTACCAAGTAGCAGAAATGGACATAAAACCAGGTCTAAATCCTCCAAATACTTCTTCCATATAATACTGAAAAACAAACAATGTTGGAGTAAATAAGCTTTTGTAAAAATCTGGGATGTGGGAGCAGGGCACATGTCTAGAAAGGGAGAAAAATGAAATAAATAAAACCTCTTACATGAAAACAGAGCAAGGTTGGAATGCCATAGAGGGAAAAGGCATCTATCCCATTGGGAAATTTTTCCTTTCCTGATCATTTAAAATTGAAGTAGTACTTTTCAATCTCAAAAATTCTATTCTGTGTCCTGGTACCATAAGGATAATCCATTTCCATTAGTCAGCTTTAATGATCAATATAACACACCAGAACTTCAGTAGCTTACAAAAAGTTTTGGTTCCTACTCCACATGTTGATGGCTATGGGTCAGCTACAGTGTCTCTATGGCATGTGTCTTCTGATTTATTATCCAGGTGGACAAGCATCCTCTTGCTAGGCTATATAGTCTTGTGGTGAAGGGAAAAGAGTATGAGAGTTGGAGGAAACTCGAGAAAGCTCTAAAAGCCTCTGCTGGGATATGGCCTAAATCAAGCTGGCTTACGCTGCCTGGCCAAAACACACCGTGTGGCCACTCCCCATATCAGTGGGAAACTGTGCACTCTCCCACACAAAGCACAATAACTGAGGATGAGGGTATATAATCATCTTGCAGGAAAGGGAGGAGCAAATCGTCAGGAGTAGCAATAGAATTGATTGCAATCTACACAAGGAATACTGGCTTCCTTCCCACAAACAAAATTCATTCAAACTCTATTTTGGGGATATATTCTTAAGGTCTCATGCAGTCACAGCACTGGGGTGAGTTCTTGGATAGCTTGGTCTGTAAAAATGCAAGTGACTTTACTTATTTCACAGTCCTTTGAGCTGGAAAACAAACAAACAGGTTGTTCACCATGCATCTGATAGTTATTTGTCAAAAAGGTACAATAAAAGCAAAGATCATTCAGCTTCAGAAAGGAGAAGATCTTGAAGAACACAGCAGTGCTGTTCCTAAGCAGTTCTGAAGTCTGGGAAAGTCTTCCATATCGACCCTGGCCATATCTGAAAATCAATGTACCTTTAACCCTCTCTTAGCCCAGTAGGGATGAGATCTTAGCTTGGAGATCAAATTGCCAACATCTGGTGGATCACAGATAAAAAAAAAAAGGAATTTCAAAAAAGCATCTACTTCTGCTTCATTGACTATGCTAAAGCCTTTGACTTAATGATCACAATAAACTGTGGAAAATTCTTGAAGAGATGGGAATACCAACCACCTTACCTGTCTCCTGAGAAGCCTGTATGCAGGACAAGAAGCCACAGTTAGAACTGGACATGGAACAAAGCACCGATTCAAAACTGGGAAAAGAGTACATAAAGGCTGTATACTGTCACTCTGTTTATTTAATTTCTATGCAGATTATATCATGCAAAATTCTAGGCTGGATGATTCACAAGCTGGAATTAAGATTGCCAGGAGAAATATCAACAACCTCAGATATGCAGATGATACAAATCTAATGACTGAAAGTAGAGGAACTAAAGAGTCTCTAGATGAGGGTGAAAGAGGAGAGTGAAAAAAAAAACTGGCTCAAAAGTCATTATTCAAAAAATGAAGATCATGGCATCTGGTCCCATCACTTAATGGCAAATGGATGGGAAACATGTGGAAACAATGACAGATTTTATTTCCTTGGACTCCAAAATCATTGCAGATGGTGACTGCAGTCATGAAATTAAAAAACACTTTCTTCTTGGAAGAAAAACTATGACAAACCTTGACCGTGTATTAAAAAGCAGAGATATCGCTTTGCCAACAAAGGTACATATAGTCAAAGCTATGGTTTTTCCAGCCATATATGGATGTGAGAGTTGGACCATAAAAAAGGCTGAACACTGAAGAACTAATGCTTTTGAACTGTGGTGCTGGAGAAGATTCTTGAGAGTTCCATGAACTGCAAGGATATCAAATCAGTCAATACTAAAGGAAATCAACCATAAATATTCATTGGAAGACTAATGCTGAAGCTGAAGCTTCAATACTTTGGCCATCTGATGCAAAGAGCCAACTCCTTGGGAAAGACCCTGATGCTGGAATAAATTAAGGGCAAGAGGTGAAGGGGATATCACAGGATGAAACAGCTGGATGACATCACTGACTCAATGAACAAGAGTTTGAGCAAATTTTGGGAGAGAGTGAAGGACAGGGAAGCCTAGTGTGCTGCAATCCATGGGGTCACAAGAGTAGGATAGAACTGAATGACTAACACTTTACTTTTACTAGGAGAGAGGAAAGTCTGGAACAGAATTGAGAGTGTGGTTATCAGCATATGCTAGTCTCTCATCTCATCATGTCTGACTCTTTGCAACCCCATGGACTACAACCAGCCAGTGAGTAGCGTGGGGCCTGAAGTCTTTCCTTAATGAATTATATACCAACCATCACTCAGTGTTAGAATATATGTTTATTCACAAGTGTATTTTGAAAATTATATTTCTAAATAAGAATACATAAGATTTAGAACTTCTTCCTTTCTGAAATTTAAAGATTTGGAAAATAAAGGAAACCAAGAAATCGAATCAACAGAAACAAACCTAGGATGCTTTTATGGATTAATATTAATTTCAGAAAAGTATCCATATACAAATTTATAGAATCTGTCATAAAATGGTCACATGATTAAGACTCCCTGATGCCTGTTCACAGACATATTCCCTGGGTACCCTGAGCCTGGAAATGTTCTAGTCTCCACGTTCACAATGAGTGAACTTCAAGCCTGAGTGTAAACATAACTTCATCAGAGAAGTCTTAATCCCTCAGTGCTTAAACAAGACCTAGTCCCTGCCCTGGATCTTGTAGTCTACACCCCCTACAGTCATATTTCTTATGGGAAATTGTCTAAAGTCTCCTCAAAATAAAAGTATGTCACTTATGCACCTAAATTTCCCCTTGAAAAGAACCATAATTCATGACAGAAACCCTAAATCAAAATAGAAATTCTGTCGTCAATTTAAGCTACCTTATTCACTTATTCTGTCTATGCCAGCAAATCATAAAAGTACAGATCATTGACTTTGATCTCAAATTTCTTTTGTTCATTTGTGTCAGAACCATAATGTTATTTAATCTTTGTTTTTTGTACTTAATGGAGGATGAGTGTTCTGATGCAGTACAGCAGTCAATAACATGGCAAGACCTGTCCACAATTGGCTAGCTTGCTGGGAAATGAACAGCCCTACTTGTTATAGCTTAAATAATATGCTCTGGGAAAGTCTGAAGATCATTTGATGACAATTTAAAGGAATTTAGATGTTCAAATCCCAGGATTGTTAATGAGAGTTATAATTCAGCTGCCCACAACCTATTCTAAAAATATACCAAGATCTATACTAAATTTTCTATTTTATTCAAATTTTTGCCTACTTCTTTCAGGTAAAAGTGGGGTTAGTTTAAAGCCTCAAATAATTTTTAGCCTGGCTCAATTATTAAAATTTAAGATGTAAACCAATACCCATTACCTATTAATAGACAACGTTATCCATGCTAACCACATAAAATTATAGACATTGTATTTAAATTATAGGAAAAAGCAAATAGCACCTCAATTAGTTTCTATGTCAGAGGACTTGGAATTACTTTTCACTATCAAACATGACGTCAAACTATGAACTCTGTCATTTAGACTTCACTAATAATTAGCAGGGAACATTTGACCAATTTCCACATAACTCCCTATAAGATAGCAAGGTAAGCCAATCATCTAATGGAAAAGTTTTGACACTTCACTAGTCTCTAAAAGGTTACAGGATGGTGATAGATAATCATATAGAAATAGTCAAATAAAAAAAAGAAATAGGCAAATAAATCTGAAAAATGCATGTGTTATGTATCAGTTTCATGTGGTACCTACAGAAAAATTTTCTGAAAATATTCTCAATATATGAAGATAATAAGAAAAGGAAAAATATATTGTTCATCAAGTAAAATGTACCAAAGTATACCTTCTCATTCTTGAAGGAATAATATTTAAAAATAAAATAATCCATTCAAATCCACAGAATGCACTGCCCCATTCTAAAGCACCAACTGACTGATCAAAAACAATTTCAAATGGCATAGTGCAAATAACCTATTCAACATGGGAAGCAGATGAGGAATTTCTGAAGGAGCAAACAATATGTTTCACAGGTTCTGGAGCTGGGTTTGGAAATCAAGAACATTTGAGTTGCAATAGACAGCAATAGACTAGGCTGGTTGACTTCAGTCATATGTCATGTTCATGTCATACATCACATATATGTTATATATCTATGTGTATGTGTCTACCTATCTCATCTATATCTATTAACATACATGAAGTATATTCAATAGCTGTTATGCATCAGCTTTATAGCTGATTATAGTATTATTAGTATAGTATTATTACTGGTACAGTATTAATCTTGGAGGAGTTCAAATCTAACAGAAGATACAGAGAATGTCATGCAATAACCAGCAGCATGACATAAGAAACTCTACTCATTAGGCTCTGCATGCACAATGGCTCAGGCCGTGAGCTTTTCAAAGACCAAAATGGCTGAGTCTTGAATTAACAAATCTCTGGTCTAAAATGTAAACTGCCAAGTCAAAATTCATATTGGTTTAATCAGAAGTCTGTAAGCATAATATTATGTTGGCTTCATTCACAATGATATCCAGCACTCATAGACATTTCATTACACTTGAAATCAACTTATAAGTTAGATTTTCTTGGTTCACAAAAATTTATGAGTATGCACAATGACTGCTGAAAAACTGTAGCCAACTTTGAATTAAATGAGATATGTGTTGCCAAATAGTTATGAAGCCCATTAAAAATTTCCTTACAATCACCAGCCCAGGGTGGATGCTCGGGGCTGGTGCACCGAGATGTCCCAGGGGGAGGGAATTGGGAGGGAGGAGGGAGGGGGGTTCTGGAGGGGGAGCATATGTAAACCCATGGCGGTTTCATGTTATCGTATGGCAAAACCAACACAATAAAAAAAAATTTAAAAAAAAATTTCCTTACAAAAATTTTCAGTGGGAAAAAATACCATTTTGAAAGTAGGGTTTGTGTGCATTTTTATATAGTTGATATAATGTGGGACAGGTATTCAAACAGAAAGAGTACCAGAGCCTATGGAAGTCTCAGAATTATCTGGATGTGTCAAGGGAAAATGTTGGCATACATAGAACGGGTTTCTTTGAAGATAAATTTGAAATATGATTAAGAGTTTATATGACAAAACGAGAGAAAATACGTACATCTTCAAAGACATAGTCATGCATTTGGAGGCACTGATAAGACATTTATTAGGACTGGAGAGTCAGGTTTGCATGCTGGAAGGGGAAAAGAGGGCCTGGAGAAGGATTAAGGCCAAAGAGCAACTCAGGAGAAAATGACCAGCAAAGGTTTCTCAACAAGAAAATGACATGATCAGATACACTTTCTTGCAAGATAACCCTGGTGGCAATGCGGATAATAGACGCAGCAAGGACACCCATTCAGAGGCCATTGCAGTATAAGACAGATAAAAGATGATGAGAGCCAAGCTCTGGCTGGAAATGTCCAAATTCAAGAGACATTGAGTTTGTGAAAGTGATCCTTGGAGATAAAAACAGTTTCCTGCTCTGCACTAAGCCTTTGAGAGCAATTCAGAGAAAGAAGTGTTGAGTGGGATCATTTTCTCTGAGGCACAAGTTATTTTATAAAGCGGGTAAGTCCAATCCATCGCAACCATTAATGCATCCTTTCTCTTTTAGAAATGTAATGTGATTCTCTTTTGTTGAATCCAGCAGAAATCCGAGTACCCATTACATAACCAACATTAGTGCCCTGTGACGATGAGAAAATAAGCAGTGGCTGTCACGTGGGTCTGAAACGTGGCTCTTGCTTTTTGTCTTCCCCTTTCCCTGTTTTGTGACTTTTTTGTCTTTAGCCAGTCTGCTTGCCATCCCCAAATGATACCCTTATTATGAACCCGGTTTGCTACCCTCACTACTCCCTGTATACTCCTACCTTCAAGCCCGTAATTCAGCCTGTGCGTGTGTGTGCGTGTGTGTGTGTGTGTGTGTGTGTGTGTGTGTGTGTGTGAGTCATTCAGTCATGCCTGACTCTTTGCAACCCCATGAACTGTAGTCTGCCAGGTTCCTCTGTCCATGGAATTCTCCAGGCAAGAATACTGGTGGGGGTAGCCATTCCCTTTTCCAGGGGATCTTCCCAACCCAGGGATCAAATTCAGGTCTCCTGTATAGCAGGCAGATCGGATTTTTTTACCATCTGAGCCACCAGGGAAGCCCTTAATTAAGCCTACCCAGCCTGTATCAGGCTGACTTACCTGCCTTACAACCCATCAGTATCCTCCACCCAACACTGGTCTGGGTTTTGCTTTCCCTTTTAACCTGCTACTGTCTGCTAAATTTGCAGCTAGCTCCAAGCCTTTTTTTCATTCTTTGGGTCTCATCTTTCAAAGTCATATTATAAATAATCTCAATTCTATTGTTTGTAACCCAATAATATCTTAATTTATTTAATAAGATCATGACAAGCCCTGCAATTCATTACTCTTTCTACTCCTAGAGATAATGAAGATAAAAAAAGGAAATGTGATTTATGTATCATCAGGTATCCAAGAAACCTGCTTATCCTAAGAGAGGTGATAAAGAAAGATTTTATTATTACTTTTTAAAAGATACAACAACAGAGCCAGAGTAAGGTTAACTGGCCGTGGTTATCCATTATTTGGTTTCCATGCCAAAATAAAGTTCATGCTTCAAATACATCCCTATATTCTTCTCACAAACCTTTTGTTTTTGTTTTCTTTTTTCTCAGTAATCCCTTACCGCAACAGAAACCTAGCACAATTCTTATAAAGATGTTTGTCTTATAAATGGATGTTTGCCTCTGGGCTTCAGATATTTATTTTTGTTTTACTTAAATTGGTTTAAGGTGCATCCCCTGAAAATCATTGTTCTAACAGTCTCCATCACTCCAGAGGGGCAAGAAAAGAGAGAGAAAATAATTGGCTTTCTCTTCTTTTCTATACCTCTTTCTATACCTCTTTTCCATCTTTATCTTTTCCCATTGTTAAAACTTGTTCCAATAAAGTGGAAAACAAAATATATAACAGGAAATTGTGAACAAGTGAGAAAAGTTCTCTAATTAGCTGCTGAGTCATAACAACCTCGGCTTCCCAGGTGACACAGTGGTAAAGAATTCTCTTACCAATGTAGAAGATGCAGGTTCGATCCCTGGGTCAGAAGCCAGTATTCTTGCCAGGAAAATTGCATGGACAAAGGAGCCTGGTAGGCGAAAGTCCATGGGATTATAAAATGTCAGGTGCAACTGAACACATAATGACTTCAACTACAGTGTTCTCTGGCTGGCTAAGAAATTTTTTAAAAAATAACATATATGAGGATGTTTATAACATAATAAGTTTCAAAGAATATTGTGAGTTTTTTTTACTTCTTTGTACGCCAAAGAACAATTTCAGTTCAGTTATTTTTTATAATCCCAAATGGTGCGTTACTGTAATTATGCATAGATCATACATAAACCACCATATTTTCTAAATTATTCATTTTGCATATCAGCCATCTCGTAATTGTATTCATTAAAATGATCCTTATTTGAACATCCATCCCGTGTAACCTTCAGCTTGCTGAACATTTCTACATAACCTGGATCTATGGGCTTCATTTGGCTTTCTTTGTTGAATTACCAGCAAATATAGAGAACTGCTTTTCTGCAGTTTTATTTGAATTTTGAAGGCAGGTAATTTACTAATCCTCCTTTCAAATGCTTCCTTTGTTCTTTTCTGAGATGTGTATTGACTGAATGTTTCAAGGTCTTCATTGTTTAAAGTCAATGAGGAAATGGAATTCCCTTTGATAAACTAAACTTGTTGACCTAGTCCTTTGCAGAAATAAAAAAAAAATCATCAATGAATAAATATATGTTGATGGAGTTGATTGTATCTCTTGGTGAAACATTTAGCTGCCTGTCTTTATAAGATCTGGTATCTTAATAGGAAAGCATGACTTTCCATCTTTCTGTTTTAACTTTAACCATCCAAAGATGCTGGCAGCAAAGCAAAAGAAGCAGGAAGTCAAATAAGATATTAATAATGCATGTCCACAGATCGTCATTTTCATAGATACTTCCTATGCTGCATCTACACTTAAATGAACAACTTACATCCTTGGGTTCATTCCTAAACCTTCTCCAATGCATCTTTGCCCCCAATGATCTACATCTGGGCACCATATGCATGCTCAGTGGCTTTCCTACTGTCTCATCCCACACTTTTCGCCAAACGGAGATTTTTGGTAAAGATGTAAGAAGAGAGTTGCCCCCACTCTTCTTGTAGAGGACAACAAGTTTTATGGTCACATCTCACCATTTCTTCTGTCTTTCTGCAAACCGTTGAAATTCTCCAGGCACCAAGAATCTCATTTATAAAGTAGAGATCATAATATCTTATCTTCCTAAAAATTAGATGATCCCTGAATGCCCATTCAACTTTAAGACTCCATTTCAACAGAAATATATGGAGTGGATTTTAAGCTTTATCAAATTCAAACTTTGTATTTTAAACATGGAAACACATGCTTATCTATGTTATTAATATGTTGAAGGCATTTGAGCTTGTTTTTCCTATCTCATAAAAATAGTATGAAAGCACTTTAAAGATCTACAAAATGATTATTTAAATAAAAAATATATTACTGTAGAAAACCTAAATGAAATATCTTAATAACTAAAATAGGAATGACTCTTAAGGTAGATGTGAATCTATGCAGAGAAAATATTTTGAGAGGTTGCTAGTTGGAAGAAGGTGAGTCATATGCTGAGAGAAACCAAGTTAATAAGAGGTAACTAAAATTAAACAGAATTCTGGTGCCGGGGTCAGAATTGAACCAAAATGTTGTTTGGGAGGGATAGTCAAACAGAGAAAGGAAAAGATGGATGAAAGGAGCGTGGCTAAAGATTATATGATGCACACCAGAAGCTTCAGTTGAACTTATACTTTTCACTTTCACTTGAATGTAAATCTCTCATACTGTATACTAGAAAGCCTGCTTGACACACAAAATCCTGATGTAAGTCTTCATAGTAGAAATTATAGAAAATGAGGACTTTCCTGATGGTCCAGTGATTGCCAGTCCACCTGGTAACACAGGGGATGCTGATTTGATCCCTAGTCCAGGAACTGAGATCCCACATGCTATGGAGCAACGAAGCCCGTGCACTGCAACTACTGAACCCGTGCTCACAGGCTACAAGTAGAGACCCCATGTGCCATAATAAAAGGTCGTGCACGCTGCAAGCCTCTGCACAGCCAAATAGATTAATTTTTTCAACTATAGAAAATGGCTAAGTTCTGATTCTCAGTCCATGCATTAGTCCAGAAATGAGATACTCTCTAAACTGAAATCACTCAGAAAAAGTAGGATCTCAGAACCACAGTAGAACAGGAAAAGCTTCAGAATATGAAAACCTTAGGATAAGTGTTAAATTTATTTTGTTGATGATCTGAAACTTACTTTTATGCATATTAAGGGGAGGGGATCAATCTCAGTTCACATCTGAATGATAATGAAGAGGAGGAGAAGGGGAATGGCGATGATAATGACTGGTATTAGGAGAATTTGTATTTGCAGAGAAATTTAATGATATAGAAGGAGAAGAATCAATATGCCCTAGTGAAAAAGAGGGTTGTTGGTGAAAAGAAGAGCTTTATAACCAAAATGTTGGGGGGAGGTGCTGCATATTAGTCACTCAGTCGTTTCTGACTCTTAGTGACCCCATGGAGCCTACCAGGCTCCTCTGTCCATGGAGTTTTCCAGGCAAGAATACTGGAGTGGGTTGCCATTCCATTCTCCAGGCAATCTTGCCATTTCAGGGATCGAACCTGGGTATCCTGCATTGCAGACAGATTCTTTACCACCTGAGCCACCCGAGAAGCCCCTTATAACCAAGATAGCTAAGAATTATGAACCAAAACATCACAGGCAATTGATAATGGAGATAATCGGACAGAGGAGTGAAGAACAATCCAGAAAAGAAATGTGAGACCTTGAAGGAGATGCTATGAGGTTAGACTACATCTTAACATGCACAACAAGTTTCCATAAAATTAGCATTCCTTTTTGAATCATAATTATTGTAACATTAAAGGAAATAATTGAAATGAATTAGTAGTCTTCTTCAATAAATGTCTTAGCTACTATTTCAACTAATAGAACAGATGCACTTCCAGAATTCATTTATAATAGTAAGATGAAAAGCAACATAAAATGAAGGTGACTAATATGATAGATAAAAAAATAAAAATAACTGGACTTAAAGTTCTAGGATCTAAATTCAACCCTGCTTTAGCTATTGAAAATTATTTATTGAATTTCTATGTGCCTGACTTTGTGTTATATCAAAGGTATAAAAATGACTAACATGGTCTCTGACGGTAGAAGCTCACAGTCTACTCAAACACAAAAACAGATTACTTTATTGCAATATAAAATGCTACCTTAGCAATTTGAACAACAACTACAGTGCAGTGTGGCAACAAAGAGCACAGATCTGGGAGCTAGACCTCCAGAGTCCAAATTCTGACTCCTGCATTTCACTGTTGTGTGACCTTGAGTGAGGTATATAACCACTCTGTGCCTCAGTGTCCCCACTAAAAAAATAGAAATACTCAGATGGTTTCATGGGATTATTAAAAATTGTGGAGGACTTCAAACAGTTCCTGGAATCTGAAAAGGGTGTGTCATCACCATCCTCTTCACTGCCATTATCAACACAATCATCATTCATCACTACGGAAATACTAAAATGAGAAGAGCTAAGCTTATCTAAGAAAACCAAGAAAGGCTTCACAAAGTACATGTCACTGAACAGCAAAAACATACCAAACAACCTGAACTACATATCCAAAGGTAAAAAATTTAAAACAAGCCCTGCTGAATTGCCAGCTCAACTGGGTTCCTGTCTTTCTGTAGTCTCAGAGCTTCTCCATGTTGTTTTTCCAGAAGAGTCATCAAACTTTTTATTGGTGTCTCAGGGCTCCAAAAGATGGAGATAGAAGCTGCCAGCTCTCAGAAGCTCATGAGTCTATTGTATTCCACTGGTCAAAGAAGTTACATCCAGCCCAGATTAAAAGGGAAAGAATATTAACCCTACCTTTTGAAGGAAAGAAGGTCAAGAAAACTGTGGCCATCATTCATATATGTAAAGGGTGGGGGGCAGGTTGGGAGCTCTTTTTAAAAATCAGCAGAATATGCTGTCCATCAATGTGTGAGTGAAAATGAAAGATAAGAATCATGAAGAAACACAATCAAAGATAAGATGGCCATTTCTGCAATACTCAAGCATAACTACTGAAAGGACACATATTTCGGAAATTTTGAGTCCTGAATTGTCCAAGAAATTCAAAAGAAGAAATTCTGGTCAAAATGAAGATCACACCCAAGAGATTTATTTCAAGATGTTATTTGTGTAAGATGCTTATAAAAGTGCTACAAAAACATACCAAAAAACCATATGTTAAATCAAAATAAACTTTATTTTAGAAAGTCACTTTAAGTATATGGTGATACAATTAAGCCTTATTAATATGCTGTTTACTTAACAGATTAAAAATGCATAAGAAGAATGTCCCATTCATCTTAATTAGACAATATGCTTGTCACAATTATTTGCTTTATATTTTCATTTTTCATGAACATTTTGAAACTATCCATTGATGTTATTAAAATCAACTTTCCCCTTGGTTTGTAGTTCTCTGATCTCAATGCCATAGCTCTCCTGAGGCACTACCCAAGCATTTCTCACCTGACCCTATGCCAATGCCTGGCTGTTAGATCTGTTCTGAGGCTAAGAATAGCTACAAGAAAATAACAGTGTGGATTTTCATGTTCTCAGCAGTGTTCTTGCTTTGTTTCTGTGATTCAGATTTCAAAATATTCCCAAGAATTCCACACAACTATGGGGGTGAAATAGTAGATATTAGTTAATATAAAATAAATTCTAGAGCTGCAAGAGATTATTCCTTCCAATTTTTCCAAACTCAATCATTCACTCATCACTTTCTCCACATTATGCCAACCATTGATATGCTATTATTCTTTCTGTAAATTTATTTACAGTTTTTACTTAATACATTTTAAGAGGAAAGAATCTATTGCTGTGACAAAGAGAAAACTAGTTGAATCCGTCTTAACTGAAGATGATAATACAAATGAATATAACCAAAATAAAACAATATTAATAAATTATAGTTCATTGTATTTGTTTGATTGAAGTTTAGTGCCTCAAGTTCATTTACTGTGTTAGGAAAATAAATTCCCAAGTTTGAGATTACCAGGGTGAAATGGAGATTTTCTCCTTGAATCAGAAGGATTAGAAAACAGTAATAAAGATATAAACAATTCCTCCTTGTCATCCAGTGGAGCACCTTGAAGTACCACCAGTCATTTTGGTATTTTTTGTGGCATGAGACCCTTTTTTGAGAAACATTTACTATTCCTTTGCCCCAATTAAAAACATACTTATTGAGTATACCTTGTGCCAGAATCTTGGTTTCTAACACCATTTCTGACCAAAGAAACCAGGGCGTCTTAGAGATTCTAAAAATGAGATAGGAAATAAATGAATTTAGCCCAGAGCATCTGGTAATGCCAGAAAGTAAGGATATTTTAGGAAAAAAAAAAAATCAAACCGCAATGACAAAGTATGTCAAACAGACACAGAAGCCAATCAAAAATGCTTCCAATGGTCGAAGCTGGAAAAATTTGAGCAATAAAGTCAAATAGTATTGGATTATAGAGCAAAATATAAAATAAATATCTATGAGTTCATGCTGATAAAAATGAATAAGTGAGGAAGAAGAGATTAATCCCCTATATAGAAGAATTTCAAATCCTTTATGTAGATACTTTATCCTCAAGAAAGTGGTGTATAATCATCATTCCTTAACTGCAGATTGAGCATAGTGACATTCTTTAATTTTGCAGTGGAAAAACTTGACACTCATTACCTCAACAACAGTGATCAAAGTCAATAACAATAGTGATAAGTCATTTTGATAATATGTACCCTTGATATGATGTGATGAAAATACCCACAATCCCAGGATAATCGTGAGAAAACATCAGACAAATCCCAATAGGGGAACATTCTACAAAACATCTAATGAGTACTACTCAAAACTGTCAAGGGCATCAAGAACAAAGAAAGTCTGAGACATGACAATAAAATGTAATGTAGTTTCCTGGATAAGGACCTGGAACCAAAATAAAAAAACCACAAAAGGACATAAGGAAATCTGAATAAAGCATGGATTTTTAATAAAGTGTGGAACCAATAATCTATTGGCTCATTAACTGTAACAAATGTACCATGCTAATGTAAGATGTTAATAATAAAGGAAACTGAATATGGCATATGTAAGAACTCTTTGTGCTATCTTAATTTTTCTGTAAATCTAAAATTCTCCTAAAAAAGTTATTTTTCTTAAAAATGCATTTATTCATCCATTTAACACATATTTTTCAAGTGCCCAATAGATGCCAAGGTCCAAGCTAGATGTAAAGGGCACAAGATGACAGTTGCCTTCAAGGAAATAACTGACAAACAAAAAAGTTAAGTGGCTATCCAAAATCACAAGCTAGAAAACAAGAATTGCCTCCAGACTCATGATTTTGACACTCAATATTAGCAGCCTACTTCCTTTCATATTCTGACATATTCAATAAGATATTTTTGGTTGAGTGAACCTATATGTAAGTGAACCTAAATCAATCAGCAAATTTTTATTAAGAATGTATCATGTTCCCAGGACTTAACTACTTGCTGAAAATTGAAAAGGGAATGTGATCTCTGCCCCCACAAGTATGCTTTCTGTGACTGTAGAAAAAATATACAGGCATAAGGTTTAAATTAGAGATACCTAGGGAACATTTCATGCAAAGATGGGCTCAATAAAGGACAGAAATGGTATGGACCTAACAGAAGCAGAAGATATTAAAAGGGGGCAAGAATACACAGAAGAACTGTACAAAAAAGATCTTCATGACCCAGATAATTATGACGGTGTGATCACTCACCTAGAGCCAGACATCCTGGAATGTGAAGTCAAGTGGGCCTTGCAAGCATCACTACAAACAAAGCTAGTGGAGGTGATGGAATTTCAGTTGAGCTATTTCAAATCCTGAAAGATGATGCTGTGAAAGTGCTGAACTCCTTATGCCAGCAAATATGGAAAACTCAACAGTGGTCACAGGACTGGAAAAGGTCAGCTTTCATTCCAATCCCAAAGGAAGGCAATGCCAAAGAATGCTGAAACTACTGCACAATTGCACTCATCTCACACGCTGGTAAAGTAATGCTCAAAATTCTCCAAACCAGGCTTCAGCAGCACATAAATCGTGAACTTCCAGATGTTCAAGGTGGTTTTAGAAAAGGCAGAGGAACCAGAGATCAAAATGCCAACATCCGCTGGATCATCGAAAAAGCAAGAGAGTTCCAGAAAAATATCTATTTCTGCTTTATTGACTATGCCAAAGCCTTTGACTATGTGGATCACTATAAACTGTGGAAAATTCTGAAAGACATGGGTATATCAGACCGCCTGACCTGCCTCTTGAGAAACCTGTATGCAGGTCAGAAAGCAACAGTTAGAACTGGACATGGAACACACTGGTTCCAAATAGGAAAAGGAGTATGTCAAGGCTGTATATTATTACCCTGCTTATTTAACTTATATGCAGAGTACATCATGAGAAATGCTGGGCTGGAGGAAGCACAAACTGGAATCAAGATTGCCAGCAGAAATATCAATAAACTCAGATATGCAGATGACACCACCCTTATGGCAGAAAGTGAAGAACTAAAGAGCCCGTTGATGAAAGTGAAAGAAGAGAGTGAAAAAGTTGGCTTAAAGCTAAACATTCAGAAAACTAAGATCATGGCATCCAGTCCCATCACTTTACGGCAGATAGATGGAGAAACAGTGGCTGACTTTATTTTGGGAGGCTTCCAAATCACTGCAGATGGTGATTGCAGTCATGAAATTAAAAGATGTTTACTCCTTGGAAGAAAAGTTATGACCAACCTAGATTGCATATTAAAAAGCAGTGACATTACTTTGCCAACAGTGGTCCATCTAGTCAAGGCTATGGTTTTTCCAGTGGTCATGTATGGATGTGAGAGTTGGACTATAAAGAAAGCTGAGCATAGAAGAATTGATGCTTTTGAACTGTGGTGTTGGAGAAGACTCTTGAGAGTCCCTTGGACTGCAAGGAGATCCAGCCAGTCCATTCTAAAGGAGATCAGTCCTGGGTGTCCATTGGAAGGACTGATGTTGAAGCTGAAACTCCAATACTTTGGCCACCTGATGCAAAGAGCTGACTCATTGGAAAAGACCCTGATGCTGGGAAAGATTGAGGGCAGGAGGAGAAGTGGACAACAGAGGATGAGATGGCTGGATGGCATCATCCACTCGATGGCCATGGGTCTGGGTGGACTCAGGGAGTTTGTGATGGACAGGGAGGCCTGGCGTGCTGTGATTCATGGGGTCACAAAAAGTCAGACACAACTGAGCGACTGAACTGACTGAAGATTTAAGGATGATCTTCAATAAATTTGAAGGTTAAGGATCACAAAATAATAGGGGTCAAATAAAATGAGAATGTTTTGGAAGAAAAGGGGTTTTAATCTGGGCTATTGTTCTAGGCAGAGTGTTCATTTGGAACAAGGATTTTTTTATTAAAGTTTTATAATCTGGTTAAGAAGATGATTTCAAAAGCTAGACTTCCAGTGTTGCAATCCCAAATATTCTGCACTCAAGATTTGTAATCTTCTGCAGATTGCTGAAGCGCAACTCTTCTCCTCATTTGTGAAATGAGGCAATAATGGTATATTCCTGATAGGTTTAATTTAAGCATTTCATGAAATATCAGCCCTGCTCCAGGGTTCCAAGGAAAAGGATGATCCATTTACTCAAAGGAAACTCAAAGAGAATATATTTTTATGACTCATAGTCATATATATACAAATTGATCATAAATACACAATTGACAATGACAAGTAAATGAGCTGGAATTTGAATGTTGGGGCCTGTCCTCAAGTTGAAGAGGCAGTTATTGAAGTCTTTAGAAAACAAAAATCACACTATTAAAATATCCATTGTTCCACATAGAGGGACAAGTTAGGAAGTGGTAAGGGGCAGTGAGGCACAAGGGATCAAGCTTCCAAACATAGAAATATGCTCACCCATGTCTATGTGTCTTTTAGCAAGTTTCTTTGCCCTCTTAACCTGTGTAGCGTCCTCTGTCAACTTGGCTGAACCACAGAATGCCAAGACATTTGGTCAAATATTGTTCTGGGTGTGTCTACAAGGGTTTTTCTGAATGAGTTGTTGTTTTTGTTCACTAAACAACCCATCCAATCAATTGAAGACCTGAATAGAAGAAAAAGATAAGTAAATAGGAACTCCTGTCTGACTCTAGAGCTGGGGCATGGGTCTTTTCTAGCCTTTGGGTTTTCTAACGGAAACAAGGGTTTTTCTTTCTTCTCATGCCTGGTGACTTTCAGACTGGAGTATATACCATAGACTCTTCTAGACCCAGGTGGCTCAGTGGTAATGAATCCTCCTACGAATGTAGGAGACTCAAGATGATGCAGGTTCAATCCCTCAGTTGGGAAGATTCCCTTGAGGAGGAAATGGCAACCTGCTCCAGTGTTCTTGCCTAGAAAATCCCATGGACAGAGGAGAATGACAGGCTACCCATGGGTTCACAAAGAGCTGAACACAACTGAGCATGCATACACAGAACTTCTAGTTCCCAGACCTTCAGACTCAAACTGAAAGCACATCATCTTCTCTTCTAGGTCTCTAACTTACTGACTGCAGATCTTGGAATTTGTCAGCCTCTGTAACTGCATAATACCATGTCTCATAATAAATCGATTTTTATGTATACATGTACATATTGGTTCTGTTTCTCTGGAGAAGTCTAAGTTACAGCCCTAATGCCCTAATTTATAAAACAGGGATATTGGGAGAATTAAGTGAGAAAAGTATGCAACTATTGCCAGCACATAGTAGGCATTCAATGAATGTGTTTGTTCCCCTTGCACAGTTGAGGGACTGAAAGCATAGCTAGTAGAAATAAAATAAAGGGTTATCTTCCTAATAGACATACTTTCTGCTTCCAGTCTTTAATAGAGTCCATTAATATCTATCAAACATTCCTGGAAATGGAAATATAAAGATATCGTTGCTATATATGTGGCAGCCTAATGAGCCAGCTTCTCCCAGTGAGGCAATAATTTACTCAAAGGTCCCAAAGTGGCCAGCATGAGTTAAGACAGCTTTCCAAATTGACCAGTTCTTGCACAAAGAGATTGCATTATTATGCTACCCTTTCTGTGTGATTCGCTCCATGAAGCTCTGTGCAGGATAAACCAATATGATATCTGTCCTCTAGGACCTTTCCCTGCAGGGATTTCAATGCCAGTTTCAACCCCTCGCCAAATCATGCAGTCAGCTCTCCTAGTTTCAAGCTGATGGAGTTCTCCTAAACCGTAGCTTCTGACTATGTCATGTATATACATTTCCCAGGGGAGAAGGGAGGGGCGGAGGTGGCAGGGGAGGTGGTGGTAGTGGAGGTTGGAGGCAATTGGGCAATTTCTCAAGCTCCATTTCTCAGTAAAATGTCTCAATATTTGTGTGCATAGGAGGTTTTTTATGTTGGCCAATCCATATTGGGTGATGATATATGTCACTTCACAGTGATGGAAAGCCCGGCTGCAGAAGCCATTTTCTGAAGTCAAGGATTGCAGTCCCCGTGCTAATTCGGCAACAGATATATTTATGACCTTAACAATGGTACCAGAAGGCTCTCCATCTCCTCTTTTGAGTCTGGACAGTGCGTGTGGAAAAACTGGATTGCATTTTCTTCACCAGAGTTTGATGTTTAAACACATTAGAAAGTACTTAGCCAAAAATGACTGAAAAAAATAATATCAAAAAAGAATCTAGTAGAACGAGCAGTGGCTTACAAAGCAGAAAACTAAGTTATCAGAACTCTTCCAGCACTAACTATCACTGTCACCTCAAGCAAGTCACTTAATCTTTCCATGATGAAACTATGTGACCTGAAAAATGGGTTAATAATATCATTCTAACTTTAAAGCCTAAAGAGAGCATAAAGATTTCTTGAAGTTCTTTCTTTCTCTATTATATCCAGAATTGTGCTTTTATTTCTATGTAAAGGGAACATTAATCACCATCAGCTTATTAATACTTGATAGACTCCCTTTGCATAGTGCTTCTGATTTGACAAAGTATTTTTAATTTTATTTTATTTATTGAAGTATATATAGCTGATTTATAATACTGTATTAATTACTGCTGTACAGCAAAGTGAGTCAATTATATATATATACACACACACACATTCTTTTTTATATATTCTTCTCTATTATCATTTATAGGAAAAGACAAGTACCATACGATATCACTTACATATAAAATCTAAAATATGATATAAATGAACCTATCTATGAAATAGAAACCAAATCATGGACATAGAGCACATACTAGTGGTTGCCAATAGGGAGAGATTTGAGGGAGGGGAGGCTGAGAGTAGCAAGTGTAAGCTTTTATATATAGAATGGGTAAACACAAGGTCCTACTGTATAGCACAGAAAACTATATTCAATATCCTTGACAAAGTATTTTTATGTACATTGTTAATGCAACATGCATGCATTGCTCTTAAACATTGGCAAAATGAAATTTTCACTATCATTGGAAAAACAAGGAAAAATGAAAACTAAGAAGGATAAATGACTTACTAGTGTTGTTGCTCAATGACAGTACCGAGTACACTGCTGCCTCAGTCCCTTTGAGGTCACTCTTAACCTGCCACACTTTCTCAGCTATCTACTACCTGTCTCTCTTTATCTTATTCAAGACTCTTAACTCAATACCACATTTTTTAGAGAGTATTTCTTCCCTGATCACCACAGACAAAATAACATCACTCTATCCCTTCATCTTGCTTTATTCTTCTTCAAAGAACTTAATATTTCAAGAAAAAAGTCATCCTTTGTGTGTTTACTCATGTATTGGTCCCTTGTCTCCACTTGTAACTTCTGTAAGACTAAGAACTTTGTATTTTGCTAATCTTTATGTTTCTGAAACCTAGAATAGTGTCTGGTCAGTAGTAGGCACTCAATTGTTAGTGAATGAATGAACAAACGAGGTGGAACAGAGAAGGCACTGAAAACTTTGGGTTTTATCCTTAGGAAAAATGGAGGGTATCCATGTCCCTTAACTGTTTGAGTTTTGGTTCATTTCCTAGGATATCTTGATTGAATTTTATTTCACATATGCTTTTTATCTGTCCTCATGTAAAATTAAACCCTATTTTATTATTTTTTTACTTAAACCATGGGGAAATGTAATTTTTCTAGTTCAGGATTTATAAGAGTGGTCCTTCAGGTAGAAAATAAAAATAAAGATCAGTGATTTCCAAGTCTGGCTGTATATCAAAATCACCAGCTGACATTTTTAAAACTCTAAATTCCTGAGCCCCACCCTTGAAAAATTCTAATTATTTGGTAAAACCAGAATTTGTACATTTCAAATATTCCCTAGTTGATTCAAATGCACAGCCATGCTGGAGAAATAATGAGTTCTCTGAGAAATTCCTTTCTGCTCTGCGTATTACCAGAGGTTTGAGCAAGCGCCATGATGGCTGAGTTACAGCCACAAGATCTGTTTTGAAAGAATAAGAGTCATATTCACACCAGACACCACTCAAATTGAGTTTAGCCAGGGGGATTTCTGATTAAGTGGATAGAGCACAGAGGTCAAGTAGGTGTGTTTTCCTTATGCTAAAGATATATCCTCAGGGAACAGAAGCTCATTCATTTTTCTGGGTGTGGAATAAAGCTTTTGACTCTATGAGGAAAACTAGTAAATACAAGGTCGCACAGCTCTAAACCTAGAAGCAGAGGTTAAGGCAAAATCTTGGCTCGATGCACTG
The DNA here is from genome assembly GCA_007570785.1 of Antilocapra americana. NCBI lineage: Eukaryota > Metazoa > Chordata > Mammalia > Artiodactyla > Antilocapridae > Antilocapra > Antilocapra americana. The sequence continues at coordinate 130,705 of ML662438.1, forward strand.
GGACAACATGATGGATGGCATGGGGTGAATCTGAGAATATTCATTCAGCCTTCTATGGATGGCTATTGAGCATCTACTGGGTCTAGAAATAGAACAGTGAGCAAAATGGTCTCTGACTTCCAGAATCAAACACTGAAGTAAGAGCAAGAAGCACATTAAACATAACATCACAGAAGAATTAAATTCCAATGGGTAAACATTTAAGAAATGTCTGCCTTACTAATGAGATGAGGAAAGGTAGATCGAAGTTAAAAATGGGTTAAAGATAAGAAATAGAAAGAGGACAAAGTGTTGCAGAATGTAAAAAGAACAAAGAGGTTGGTTCAGACTTATGCTACAGCTTTAGTACTTAAGGAAGTGAAAGTGTAGAGAAAACAGAGTGACAGAGATTATAAGTCTGAAGAAGAAGACAACTTTGTTTGGAAGACTGTGGATAATATTTTTAATGTGGTTTTAAAAGGGAAATTCAACAAATATATATTGAGTTCATCCAATATATAGATTGTGCCTAACACAGGTCATTTATTTTTCTTGGCATTGGGGATATGGTAGGGTAAAAGACAGACCAGATCTTGGCAACCTCAAAGTTAGCATCTGAGTGAATTGGTTAAACAATATACAAGTGAATAAAAATGTAACCATTGTTTAAGCGATGGTGATTTAGCTAAGTTTGGTAATGGATATGGAGAAACTAAAGAACACATAAATAACCATCTTCAGAGATACAGCATATGGAACAGTGGCCTTGTAGAGGTCACCTGACCCTTGCATGAACCTGATTCTTTCTGGATGAGTGGTTAAATTCTAAGCTCCACTACATGAGGGATACTGAACTTTATATTCAACCTGCTTCAATGCATGGATTCCAGTTCAGTGGATCCAGCTATAACGTTCTAGGAAGAAATTACTTGAAAGAATTGAAACTGGGGCTGCCCCCACTTATTTTTTACAAAATAAACAAATCCTATGCATTTGGAAAGTTTCATAATCAAATTCAAATATTGAAGTAAATATGACACCTAAATGTTCTCTCTAAATTACAGTGAACACTGAACTAACCTTAAAATAATCTTGAAAGTGACAACAAAACAAAGGGTTTAAAGTCAAGATTAAACCTATGTTTTTCTTGGTTTATTTTATAATGAGGTGAACTTGTTTGTTATTCCCTTGAAAATCAGCTATCTGATAGCAGTACACCTTTTGAGTTATTGCATTAAGATCTTACAAATCTCTTCTCAGCCTTGCGTGTGAATGATTCATAGGTGTAAAATGAAAGGGCTGGCTTATAGGAAATGGAAGAAAGTATCCATAATCCAAGTGGACATAAGCAAGAAGAATTAAATCACAGTAAGACCAACAGAAAAGATAAGATCTGAATGGGTTAAGAGAGGTTAATCAAAATGTGTTCTCAGCCCAGGAAAAAATAAAGAGGAAGTGTAAAATAATTGATAGCCTAAAGAGAAATACAAAAGCGATGGGTAAAACATGCACCCTAGAAAAACCATGTTAGGAAAAATAAGGAAATCTGGATGCGATAGTTTTAAGTAAAAACTGCTGTAACAAAGGCAAAGTCAAGTAACACAAGATTGTGCTTTACTTTGGGTGTTTTAATTTTCTTCTCAATCACTCCAAGAGATTTCTTGTCTCTCCTCCTCAAGTCTCTCTTTATCTATTTCCTATAGTCAAGCTACACTGGGATAACCTTGATCTTGTGAGTTGATTTCTAAAGGTGTTTTCAAAGTAGATTCATCTTCACCACTTACAGAGAGGTGTATCTGCTTTTTGCCAGACAAGCTGTTTGACCAAGTCATTTAATACCACATATTTGGAATACAGGAAAACACCAAGCTATAAAATGGGGTGAAATGGCAAAATAAACCCCATCCATGATTTGTAATTTTGAAGAAATTTTGAACGTGCCTAATCAGTATCAGAAAGAAAAGCAGCTGAAGAGACATACCAGTGTAATTAATATATGTTTAAATCTCTAAGATGTCTTCTGAATAAGATATCTAAACTGATAAAGCTATTTTATCTATTGTCTCACTAGATGAAACTGTAATTCCATTACAGTGCTACTGAAAGAGTCTCTTAAAGAAGTTATTTAACAGAGATATGGAAAGAAAAAATGCAAAAGCCAATTTCAAGGTAGACATTGGTTCCTGTCTGCTTTCTCTGTTTCTCAGTAAGACCCCACCTAAGCTTTCTCTTTCTCCCCTAAATACCCTTAGGCATGTAGTCTGGAATTAAAACATCCAGTGTGGGGTAGTCAGGATCTTGTGGCTTTCTTTTCACTGAGTTTTCTAGGCTCTGTACATAAAGAAGCAATCCTGATACTGGGAACTTGATCCAAGTGGCTTAACTACCTAAGAAAGTACCCTTGTTCACCTACCTTCATAAAGAACATGTTTCAGCAAATCATTAGCAGAGACAAAGTGGAAAACTTCATATATATAATACTGAACCAAAGAATCAAAATTCCTATTTCTGCAGGAGCTAAATTTTGAAAAATTCTATCAATAGATCTTGGAGAGAAACATGATATATAAAAGTAGAATGGCGTGATTGCTACATTTCAGCCTCCTTCAAAATGCTGAGCTTTCCTTATCCTGATAGTTTTCTTTTCAGTATACAGGGAATGGAAAGTAATTAAACCCTTCTGAGACAGTCAGTGAACATACTCAATAACAATCATCTTTATTTCCCCTTTCAGGACATGCATAAAGATTAAGTTTTAATGTTACTGAAAAACAAGACTATATATAACTAGCTTCCATCAGAACAATGATAGCACATGGCTAGGGTAGCATTTCTAAAGGCATTCTATATTCCAATTTCTAACAATAAATGTGGTCAACTGAAACCCTGGTGTCCACAAGGATGAAAACCCAGCACTTGGGGATATTTTGAAACCCTGAGATCTCAACCCTGTATCTCATATATGAAGAATCTGGTGAGTTGTATAGCTAGTTAGCTGTAGAGATGAGAAAGCAAGATAGCAGATTTCCAGACCATGGAGTTTCCTAGTCCACTCTCCTGTCTCTCTTTGTACCTTGTCCTTGTAAAATGACTTGCACACAAAGTCGGTAAAGGCATGGTGCTTTTCAAAGGATCATATGATGCCCATTGATCTTGGAAGATCATTATTGAGAGAAAGAAAGAGATATTCTTAATATCTGATGGGAAAAGATTGAGTTATTAAATATGATAATCTACATAAAGATTATTAGAATACTGTCTAGTAGGCAGAAAGTCTCCCTTGCGTCCCATAACCATAATAAATGAAAACCTCTATTGCTTTCTTCATCATAGTCTTTTTTTTTCTCCTCATACTCCCTGCCTCTCTTCCCTACCCCTCCACTTTCTTCTCCTTCTTCTCCCTTTTCCTCTTTATTATCATCATCACTACCATCGTCATCCATGTTTCCTTCACTTCACAGTAGCCTTAGGACAAGGAACATGGGCAGGTGCAAGTTTCACTAGCACCAGAGTGTGGAGGTCATCTGTATTTTGGACCCACTTATTAGCCTTTCCCTGATTTCTTTGGTCAACATAAAGACATCTCCACAAATCAATGTCACATTGTTAGCATCCTCAAAGCACTATTTCCTAGTGTTTGTGTTGAAATAAATGTCTTTGAAGATTTTTCTTCCTGGAAAAAATAAACAGTTTTCCTGAAACAAGCCCTCCACCTCAAGCCAGGATGATAGAAAACCTAACCAGACTCCTCAGAAGAGATGAACTTGACTTTAATGCTCTCTTTACATCTTTGGCTTCTTTGTGTGAAAAGATATTTAATTATGACATTTCAATATTGAAATAAAATTAGTTTGGGATTTATTTCTCACTCTTGCGAGGAAATTATGCTCCATTTTTAACTGCACAAGACAACTACCAATTCATCTATGGAGTGATAATCTGTGTTATTTTTGTGCACATACAATTAACTGTACACAACTTCTGCTCAGGGTTTCTCTTCTTGGGTGAAACTTGGCATCCAAACTCCTGCTTACAGAAACTTTTATGGAAACCTCACGTGCCACAATGCCAGCACTGCCAACTCCTCATAGTGGCTGAATTTCTTTAGCAACAATTACCATGATTAACTAGAGTGGCAAAGTTTGTTTGTATCCCTTATCTGTGCCTTGTTATAAAGGACCAAATAAGAGACTTAGAGAACTATCTTATCCAGTTTAATCTAAATATTTTTATACCAAATAGAGTGTGTGGAACTTCATAATATCCCTAGATAATGAATCATATATTAAGGTATTGTTTACTATATTAGTAAAGTCTAAAAACCATGTAATAAATATTAAAGACCACAGAGTCAATGTAGTTTCACTACTCCTTAAGTGCCTCTGGCAAAGACTTAATTTAGATTTAATAAAAGGGTTATTATATTATTTATTTGATTATAAATATGCTAATTTAAATGCCATGTTATAAATACTTCTGCTAATTAAATACTAGCTGACTTATGGAGGTGCAAATAGCAGGTTATTAAGATCTATGAGTTGACATTCAATAACCATGTTCTCAAGAATCCATTGATACTTAATAGGTAATAACAATGTTATACTCAATGCATTGCCTTTAGATATATTCTTTCTATCAAATGTTAGTTTAAAACTCATTATTAGTAGCATATTTACTTTGCTTTGATTGTACAAGAGATATTCATCTTAATAAAAAAAGATTGCCATGCTCCAATAGATATTCATAATAATCTGTTTATATTTAATTAACATATAATAACTCCTTCATTAAACCTAAATTAAATCCTTATTTGAAATACTCAATTGAAAGTGTAACTAAAAATATTGCTATAGAAAATTACACAGCATTTGTTGTTATTGCTCAGTCACAAGTCATGTCCAACTCTTTGCAACACCATGGACTGCAGCACACTAGGCTTCCCTGTCCTTCACCATCTACTTGAGTTTGTTCAAACTCAGGTCCATTGAATTGGTGATGCTATCTAAACATCTCATCCTCTGCTGGCTTTTTCTCCTTTTGCATTCAATCTTTCCCAGCATCAGGATCTTTTCCAATGAGTCATCTCTTCACATCAGGTGGCCAAGCTCCATCAGTATTTGAGCTTCAGCTTTAGCATCAATTCTTCCAATGAATATTTACAGTTGATTTCCTTTAGGATTGACTGGCTTGAACTCCTTGCAGTACAAGACTCTCAAGAGCCTTATCCAGCACCACATTTCAAAAGCATCAATTCTTTGGCACTCAGCCTTCTTTATGGTCCAACTCTCACATCCATACATGACTACTGGAAAAACCGTAGCTTTGACTATACAAAACTCTGTGAGCAAAGTTCTGTCTTCACTTTTTAATACGCCATCTAGGCTTAGAATAGCTTTCCTTCCAAGTAGCAAGCATCTTTTAATTTCATGACTGCAATCACTATCCACAGTGATTTTGGAACCCAAGAAAAAAAATCTGTCACTGCTTCCACTTTTTTCCCTTATATTTTCCATAAGTGATGGGACTGAATGCCACGATCTTAGTTTTTTGAATGTTGAGTTTTAAGCCAGCTTTTTCACTCTCCTCTTTCACTCCCATTAAGGGGCTCTTTGGTTCCTCTTCACTTTCTGCCATCAAAGAAATATCGCTACAGGAAATTACACAGCTTACCCTTTCATAAGCACAGTGAGAGATGATCCTAACCACCCAAGATGGAATTTCACAGGACATTGAAGAATGTTTATAGAGTACTCTCTAAGACCACATATAGAGATCATAAAATAGGACAAAGTAGGCGACATTTCTCATTGAATTCATATTTAAGTATTTACCACATCAATAAATTCTAATTAATTAGAAACTCAATGAAATAATGAAGCATTTGATGCTCTTAAGTAAAATATACCAGTTAAGGTGAAAGGGAAGCTGTACCAGGTATTTTTTTATTTCTCCCTTCAGACCCTCTCTTCACACTTCCCTATCCATGTCTTTGACCCAGGGGTCTGACCTCTAAGGAATGACTCATCAGGGTTCCTTGACCTCTAGATTCCAGTTGGGTTTGGCCAACAGGAACCTCCATCAAGAAACTGCAGTAAAAACGTAGAGTTAAGGGTCTTTACCCATTCATCTCTTTTTGCTTAGGTATGTTTGCCAGTGTTTCAGTGCTTAAAGCCATAGGTTCCATCTGACAGCCCTTCTGATAGCGTTAGTTCTCATTGCATTTTAGTATCTCTTCCTTCACTCTGCTCTTTCAGGTTTGGGGAAGGTAATGGTTTCCTATGTTTGCTAGTTGTAGGGTGTTTCTCCCTTAATGGTTCCTTTAGCCGTGACCATATCTGCAAATACTCTATTAATAAAATTATGTCCTTTTAATCTCCAGGTAATGCTTTTGACTGTGTTGCCTCTTTCCACCTATTTCAGAACTTGGGCTGATATACAGCTTAAATTAATAAATAATAACTAAAACAGCAGCAACAAACCTTTGTAAAACACTTTCACGTTTTGCAAACCTATGTTCATTGTTTTGTTGGAGGCTAAAGAAATTTATTTTAGGCCATTTGACAGGCCAAGAAATTGAGACAAGTTTTCTGCACGTGGTTAATAAATGGAAAAGCCAAAAATCAAATCCTGGTCCCCCAATTCTATATTCTAAATACCTTCTATTATATCAAATAGCCAGAAGAATAAATCCTACTTAGTTTTAAGCAACTTTAGTTCTACTAAAGCAGTAGTTGACAAGTTTTTGAAGCCATAGAATCCCTCTTCAAACAAAATACAAAAGATTTCAAAAAATAAAACATATAAAAGTAGAGCAGCTTTGGTTGAGGCAATCTTTAGTAAAACTTTTCAGACTATGTGGAGATGATGTCAGAAAATCCTGTCCTAGGTTTGTCACAGTTCCCAAGCCTGCCCATTTAGAACACCCAAATCCCTGACTATAGTGACTGGTTCACCAAAAATAACACCATCCAAATATCTAATGTTTTCCCCCAATGGCTACTGTTTTTCTGGAATATCAAGGTGAAAATATAACGAAAGCCTTAGATCTGTCAGTAGTTATCTTGAGTGTCATACAAACAAAACTAGCAAAATATAGAGATAGCCTGAACCAAGTGGAGGGTATCAAAATGTCTTAATAAGATGCTTTGAACCTATGGATTCAACCAAGACCAAGACAGTGCTATCTTTGGAATTAGCAGGTATGGGAATCAACCAATTCTCTTTCTGATTAAGTTAGTTTGAACTGGATTTCTTTTTTTTTTGGCAAAGTAATGTCCCTGCTTTTATTTTTATTTTTTTTTAATTTTCTTTACTTTATTGTATTGGTTTTGCCATACAATGACATGAAACAGCCATGGGTTTACATATGCTCCCCCTCCAGAACCCCCCCTCCTCCCTCCTGACTCCCTCCCCCTGGGAAATCTCGGTGCACCAGCCCTGAGCATCAATCCTGGGCTGGTGATTGATTTCATATATGATAATTAACATGTTTCAATGCCATTCTCCATATCATCCCACCCTTGCCCTCTTCCACAGAGTCCACGAGTCTGTTCTATACATCTGCGTTCCTTTTGCTGTCTCGCATGCAGGGTTCTTCTTACCATCTTTCTAAATTCCATATATATGCATTAGTATACTGTATTGTTGTTTTTCCTTCTGGTTTACTTCACTCTGGATAATAGGCTCCAGTTCCGTCCACCTGAGTAGAACTGATTCAAATGAATTTTTTTAATGCTGAGTAATATTCCATTGTGTATATATACCACAGCTTTCTTATCCATTCGTCGGTTGTTGGGCATCTAGGTTGCTTCCATGTCCTGGCTATTGTCAACAATGCGGCGATGAACATTGGGGTACACGTGGCTCTTTCAGTTCTGGTTTCATCGGTGTGTATGCCCAGCAGTGGGATTGCTGGGTCATATGGCAGTTCTCTTTCCATTTTTTAAAGGAATCTCCACACTGTTTTCCATAGTGGCTGTACTAGTTTGCATTCCCACCAACAGTGTAAGAGGGTTCCCTTTTCTCCACATCCTCTCCAGCATTTATTGCTTGTAGATTTTTGGATGGCAGCCATTCTGACTGGTGTAAAGTGGTACCTCATTGTGGTTTTGATTTGCATTTCTCTGATAATGAGTGATGTTGAGCATCTTTTCATGGGTTTGTTAGCCATTTTTATGTCTTCTTTGGAGAAATGTCTGTTAAGTTCTTTGGCCCACTTTTTGATTGGGTCATTTATTTTTCTAGAATGGAGCTGCAGGAGTTGCTTGTATATTTGTGAGATTAATTGTTTGTCCATTGCTTCATTGACTATTATTTTCTCCCATTCTGAAGGCTGTCTTTTCACCTTGCTTATAGTTTCCTTTGTTGTGCAGAAGCTTTTAATTTTAATTAGGTCCCATTTGTTTATTCGTGCTTTTATTTCCAATATTCTGGGAGGTGTGTCATAGAGGATCCTGCTTTGGTTTATGTCGGAGAGTGTTTTGCCTATGTTTGAACTGGATTTCTATCACTTACAACCAATAAAACAGAGCTCCACCAAAGTTACATAAGTAGTTAGTTCGGTAGTGACTTATTTGTTATCCAAAAGGCATGATTGTCCATGACTTGGAGCTTTATCTGGTGATTTGATGGCTTATTTCTTTATTATTCTCGATGGTACTTAAGTTGATCTTTATGAAGAATTGATGCAATAGAAAATTTTCCAAAGTACACATAACTCTTCTGTGGAGAGTCAAAAGAGCACTAAGACCTCCACCTTTGTAGCTGTACCCTTTGCAAAACTTATTCTCCTATTCTGAACTATAATTCCTGACTGACCAGCAAGTTAATATTATCAGTCTTGCTTTTTTCACAGGGTTATTATGAAGCTCAAATTAAAATTTTTATAATGTAGTAAATATATTGTACAAAATGTAAGGCAAGCTGTCAGTAGTTTACCAAATATCCATTTTAATTATTTTCAATATTTTTATGCATAAAAGCATATCAAATTATATTTCTGTGCCATATATTCCAAAGGAGATAGTATGTTTAAAAAATATGTCACTCTTTGTTTTTTCAGTATGAATCCTGTAGTTAATGTTGTTAAAGTGTTTTACAAATGTTAATGATTAAGCCTTCTTAATAGTCTTCCTACACATCAGGGTTGTAAAGGGGAAACCTTTCACTGCTATAATGCAGACTTGTATTTATATTTTAGATTTTAAAAATTCACTTAGGGAAATTCTGGGCATTAAAAATCAATTTAAAGTACAATTAAACTATTAGTGTATCCAAAAGAGACCAATAGCAGCATTAGACTATGTCTGTTCTTGGGCCAAATGAGTGGGGCGTACAGGCAAATATCCAGACACTTAGAACATAATGGCCTAAAATATCAACTATGGGAAAAGAAAAAAAAAATAGGCAGACTTCAGTTTTCCAAACTAACTCTTCTGAAAGAAATCCATGTACATATTTTTCTACCTCCACATGGCTAAATAAACCCATCTCTGTCTTTGTTTTTTTTTTTTTTTTTTTTATAATCCGAAAGCTCAGTTGCTATGTCATAGATAATAGCCACCTTATACTTGTGGTATTGCATTTAGATATCTTATTCCTATTGAATTTTTAAACTAATTATTGGTTCATTTATTTTTTACAATCAAAGTATATTTCCATCTTGCAACCTCATCTACCCACATGGTATAAACATACTTACTGTCAAACTGGGGTTTCCTTCCACTCAACACAGATCACATATTTGTCCTGAGCATGAGTAAGCCCAAATTTAAAGCACAACCTTCATTCTGCCATCCTGGCTCCAGCTTCTAGGGGGAAAGAAAACAATTATTAGTGTTTGCTGGCTTTTGATGACCTAAAAAATATTTTCTTAGTGAAGTGAGCAAAGTCGCTCAGTCGTGTCCAACTCTTCGCGACCCCATGTACTGTGCCTACCAGGCTCCTCCATCCATGGGATTTTCCAGGCAAGAGTACTGGAGTGTATTGCCATTTCCTTCTCCAGAGGATCTTCCTGACCCAGGGATCAAACCCAGGTCTCCCACACTGTAAGCAAGACACTTTACCATCTAAGCCACCAGGGAAGTCCTTAAACACTCAGGCTGCCAAAACCTTTTCTTAGTAGACAAAATTGAAATTGGCATGTTTCTTTGGATTATTTGCATATTCTACACATGCAAGACCATTGTTAAAAATTATTATTCTGTATTTATCAATTATCAAGGAAGGGCAAAAAGAAAAGAAGAGCAAGATTTAAGATATCTGGGAGTAATGATGTGAGATTAACACTTTGCACAGAATACAAGTGACATCCTCTCACATCCTTCTATGGCGCCAAGATAACTTTTATATGTATGCTATTGACTGACATAAATAGACTCAACTCACTTTATGTCTACACAGCAAATAACAAATGTTATAATATTTTTGTTTGGATCCAGATGTCATAACTATAGTCACATAAAATCACTAGATTGTTAGAACAAAAAGCTCTGTAGTTGTCTTCCCTCCCCACAGAAGAAAGTACAGAGTAGTGATTAGGTATGTGTGCTCTCTTTTCAGACTGCCTAGGTGTAAACTGACCTCATGTCTCTCTAACCTTGTACTGACTTCTTTGCATTCCATTTCTTAATATTTGGAGGTAACAATAGAGCCTGGCTTATCGAAAAAGACCTGATGTGTACCTCATAAAATAATAATAATTATTATTATTCACTTAATAATCTGTTGCCTAAGTGAGCACCAAATATTTACACTTGTAAGCACTGCCTGGAATATTAATTCTGCTTCAAATCCCACTCTGAATCTTGTCCAGTTAGCTCCAACTCAGCTTTTAGATTTCTTTTGGTCACAAACACCTCAGTCTAGATTCTTCCTTCCTGTTAAAGTTTTCATATAACTGCACCTTTTTTTCAGAGATATGATTACTACTTACTAACGTGTACTTTTGAGTTTTTATGTATACTTTAGAGCTTCCCTGATAGCTCAGTTGGTAAAGAATCCACCTGCAATGCAGGAGACCCAGGTTCAATCCCTGGGTGGGGAAGATTTGCTGGAGAAGGAATAGGCTGGAGAAGGGATAGGCTACCCACTCCAGTATTCTTCCCTTGTGGTTCAGCAGCTAAAGAATCTGCCTGCAGCGTGGGATTCCTGGGTTTGATCCCTGGGTTGGGAAGATCTCCTAGAGAAGGGGAAGGTTATCCGCTCTAGTATTCCAGCCCGGAGAATCCCCAGACATGACAAGTGAGCAACTTTCACTTTCACTTTGAGTTCTTATAATTTAATATTTGTATCCTCCACTAAACTCTAAGTTCCACAGAGAAAAGGTGATGTTTTGCTCACAATTTTGTTTGTAGTGCCTAGCAGTGTCTAGGACACAATAGGACTTCAATAAACACTTGCTGAATGAATAAAGGAAAGAATAAATAAATCATTATAATATAGGTCTTTTATTTATCTCTGCTTCTACATATTTTCACTCCTTGAACAACCAATGCTTCACAAATATGGCCTCCTTTCCTAGTCAATCTTTTCCTATAATTCCACCTGTCTTGCCTAAACTATTAACTTATTTTTCTTGATGGCATTAGGCAAAATCATCTCTAAATTGAGCATTTTGTAAGACTTATAATTTGACTAAAACAGACCACAAGCAATGAATTTCCTAATAGCACTCCCACACTGATTCTAACTTAGTCTCTTTTTTTTCTGCAGCAATATAATGGGACTAGAAGTTTCCTTTCTATTGCCACAAATTAATCAATATGCATTTTTATGCCCACTATGGCTTACTCACTATGGCAAGGTGTCATATTTATAACACACATTGTGTCTGCTTCAATTGCTTTAGGTAGCACACAACTATGTAAAGATTCAATGACAAATAAATACATGTTGATGTCAATAAATAAATTGGTGGCCACAAACTAGGGGAAATTCTGGAGTCAGAATTCCAAGGAGTTAATTGTCAAAAGGCAATAAAACTGCTTAGGTGCTCCATGTGGAATGGACGTTGGAAATTACAAATGCAGCAGGAATATTGGGGAGGTCCACATCTGAGCAGAATCATCACCATCTCCATGGAAACCATCCTCTACCCTCTTCTAGGGAGAAAACAGCAGCTGTTCAACAGTACACAACCAAGGAAAATGCAAATCAATTGGAAGCGGAAAACTCGGGATCCATTTCAAACTGTTAAGCAGATGAAATCTGAGGTAAAGGAATGAGATTAATGAAGCCATGATTTAGCAAATAGGCTCCATCAGCCTCCTGTGCATTGTGAAGAGTGCTGGGGAGGTAGAGGGGCAAGGTGAATAAGAATTCACATCAAACATCACAGTGCTATGTTGGAATAATACATGGCAAGAATTTTGAAAAGTGCAACTGCAAGGAGAAAAGCATAGTTTTTTTAAGAAAGAAACTAGTGGAGATATGTTTGGGAGTAGTTTTGAAAAAGAATAAATAAAAGAAAGTTAGGTGTGACATTAAATACCATATAGAATAAAGGACAGAAATGGTATGGACCTAACAGAAGCAGAAGATATTAAGAAGAGGTGGCAAGAATACACAGAAGAACTGTAAAAAAAAATGTTCACAACCCAGATAATCACGATGGTGTGATCACTCATCTAGAGCCAGACATTCTGGAATATGAAGTCAAGAGGGCCTTAGAAAGCAACACAACGAACAAAGCTAATGAGAGGTGATGGAATTCCAGTTGAGCTATTTCAGATCCTGAAAGATAACACTGTGAAAGTGCGGCACTCAATATGCCAACAGATTTGAAAACTCAGCAGTGGCCACAGGACTAGAAAAGGTCAGTTTTCACTCCAATCCCAAAGAAAGGCAATGCCAAATAATGCTCAAACTACCACACAATTGCACTCATCTCACAACTAGTAAAGTAATGCTCAAAATTCTCCAAGCCAGGCTTCAGCAATACGTGAATCATGAACTTCCAGAGATCAAAATGCCAACATCCACTGGATCATCAAAAAAGCAAGAGATTCCAGAAAAATATCTATTTCTGCTTTATTGACTATGCCAAAGCCTTTGACTGTGTGGATCACAATAAACTGTGGAAAATCCTGAAAGAGATGGGAATACCGGCCATCCGACCTGTCTCTTGAGAAACCTGTATGCAGATCAGGAAGCAACAGTTACAACTGGACATGAAACAACACACTGGTTCCAAATAGGAAAAGGAGTATGTCAAGTCTGTATCTTATCACCCTGCTTATTTAACTTCTCATGATGCAGAGTACATCATGAGAAATGCTGGGCTGGATGAAGCACAAGCTGGAATCAAGACTGCCGGGAGAAATATCAATAACCTCAAATATGCAGATGAAACCACCCTTATGGCAGAAAGTGAAGAAGAAGTAAAGAGCCTCTTGATGAAAGTGAAAGAGGAGAGTGAAAAAGTTGGCTTAAAGCTCAACATTCAGAAAACTAAGATCACGGCATCTGGTACCATCACTTCATGGCAAATAGATGGGGAAACAGTGTCAGATTTTATTTTGGGCGGCTCCAAAATCACTGCAGATGGTGATTGCAGCCATGAAATTAAAAGATGCTTACTCTTTGGAACGAAAGTTATGGCCAACCTAGACAGCATATTAAAAAGCAGAGACATTTACTTTGCCAACAAAAGTCCGTCTAGTCAAGGCTATGGTTATTCCAGTAGTCATGTATGGATGCATGAGTTGGACGATAAAGAAAGCTGAGCAATGAAGAATTGATGCTTTTGAACTGTGGTGTTGGATAGGACTTTTGGGAGTCCCTTGGACTGCAAGGAGATCCAACCAGTCCATCCAGAAGGATATCAGTCCTGAGTGTTCATTGGAAGGGCTGATGTTGAAGCTGAAACCCCAATACTTTGGCCACCTCATGCGATGAGTTGACACATTGGAAAAGACCCTAATGCTGGGAAGGATTGGGGGCAGAAGGAGAAGGGGATGACTGAGGATGAGATGGCTGGATGGCATCACTGACTCAATGGACATGGATTTGGGTAGACTCTGGGAGTTGGTGACGGACAGGGAGGCCTGACATGCTGTGATTCATGAGGGTTGCAAAGAGTCGGACACGACTGAGTGACTGAACTAACTAGCTAACCATATAGAAAAAAGTTAGAAAAGGAAGAGAAATAAAAGATTATATTCTGTGGGCATAATTGATCAACATGGTTGCTTTATGTTTCTTTCATGTGCTTTTATGAGTTTTTATGTGTTCCTCATGTATATATGCTTTTCAAATAATGGGGAAGATTCCTTGATGACAGGTGAGATTACAGATAGTTTCATCTGTGAATCAGATTTTGTACTCTCCCAACAGTGACAGTGATGCTAGATATCTCTAGACGAAATTTCTGTATTTTGAATGCCATTCACTAATTAACTTTTGTGAAAGACAGAGAACACTATTCCAAGAAAAATTATCTATGCCTCTAGATATGATAAATCCTATGTTTTGGTACAATAAAGCTTTAAAAGAACATACTAAAAGAAAATTCTGACTTCCTGATAAAATATTGATACTGTTGTTCAAATTAAGTCACTAGATAGGGATGCAAAGTAGACAAAGTTATTGTTAGGTTTAGCCTGATAGCTTAGGCTTTGAAGGAAAAATAGCAACTTTCACTCAGTGAAAAACACTTATATGATAGCCAAGTTCCTTAACTTCTGTCCAGCACATCCTGCAATTTCTTAGAATTCTGTGCAGGAATAAAAAGGCAGGGGCAGCAACAATGGGAAGTGGGCACTAAGCTCCAAATCAGGGAACAAGAAGCACATTCTAGAAACACACCCCAATGTTCCTTATCTTTCAAAACACCCATTCCTATCACCTGTTACCTCCGAGACTCCTCTCATTATTTCATACTATTTTATCATTTTCTGTGGCTGTGACAAGTGATTTAGGATAAATGTGGCTTGGGAACCATATGTTACTAAATATCACGTTATAAAGATGCTAATATAGTCTTTAATAGTATTCATGCTATATAAAGACAAATTCTTACTTTTCCCATTTAACAAGTGATGCATACTGTTTCATTTACTTTAAATTAATTATGTAATAAAAAGCATGAATTGTCAACAAATAAATTCAAAAATGAAATATATTGTTTTTTGTTTGGAGAACTAATGGGTAGTAAAATGTAGATTAAAATTTAACCATGTCTCAAAAACATAAGATGAAAAACTTTTTAGTGACATAATATGGAGTCTTTGGAAACTGCATTTTAAAGAAACAACTGTTTTATTTTTAATTTGCCTATGATTTTTTTCTACATGATGGGATATAAATGTTCTTGGGTTGTTTTTTGTTTTTGCCAGCAGATTGCAAATAGCAGGCTGAGGATGTAAACACTCTTTATTCCAATATATCAAAAGCCAACTGGATTCAATTATCATTATCTCTTCAAGTATCAGGTAAGTCATAAAAGAACCTCTTACTTAATGCAAAAATACGTCATGTTCCTGGAAGGAAAGACGTAATATAGCAAACACATGAATTTCCCCCACATTAAACTAAAATTTCAGCTAAATATCTTTTAAAACCCCAACAAGATATTTTTATAGAACTTGATAAAGTGATTCTACTTCTAAAAAAGAAAATGTTCAAGAGGTCTTGGAAGAAAATTTTTAAGAGAGATCTTATTTTACCAGATAACAAGATATATTATACACCTACAGAAATTAAAATAGTACAATATTGGCATGAGAAATAGATCAAAGAGAAACAGACTAACTTACTTATGCAAATATGTTAGATGTTAAACTTGATATATCAAATTTTGTGGGCAGAGCATAAACAATTCAATAATGTTAGAGTAACTAACTCACCAGTTTCCAATATTTTTATGATTTTGGTTTAAGAAAACCTTGAGATGCAAAAATAAATACCAGAAAGTAGGTGATGAGAGATAAATATTAATTCATTAATTTTTTGTGTGATTGAAGGTTATCATAAAAAGAATCAGAATATACACAGAATGGTTAGCACCATAGATAGGAAAGGATTTATAGTAACAAAATAGACCAAGTCTTTAAAATAAATAAAATGAAATAATCCAATAGAAAATTATAAGTAAAAAATTCATAGATAAGGAAACATACATTATCAAAAGCCCAAAAATTAATTATTAATATTTAATGTTGGTCAGAATATTTAAAAAATATACTTTCTTTATTGACTTGTTTGGGATTTTTGGAGGGAAATTTGACAATATTTTATTGTGCAAACTTACATAATGTATTCCCTTGACCAAAATTTTATTTGTAAGAAGAAATATTAGTATATTTGAAATGCTTAAACAGTAATTAGATATTTATTACAAATGATAAAATCTGTAATATATATGCACATATAGATGTACATAGATGTATGAATGGGTACAGATTGATTTGGGGGCCCTACGCTATACCTCCCAATTTACTATTTGGGTTAATGGTATCTAGGATTTTTATGTTTTGAATATTTCTCAGAAATTTTCATGAAGCTGTATTTACAAATCACTGGGGCTAAGTCAACACAAAGGAGAACTCTTGGGCACCCACAATGTTCATTCACTCAGAAATATTAATTGAATGCTTATTATGTGTCAGTACTTGTTTTAGTCTCAGGAAGGTCAGTAGTAAACCAAATAACAACTTTGACCTAACAAAGCCTCAATTTTATTAGGAAAGAAAAAAAATTAAATATACAAATGTATTGCAAAGGATTCCCAAAACTAGATGTGCATTTGCATTTTCTTATTCAATAGATACAAAATATACAGCCACATACTTTCAAAGACATTGAACATTTGTTATGTGAAAGAGTTCTTTACACTGAAAACCAAATAAGAAGAAGGAACCATTAATTCAGATCTTTATTTTCTAGTTAGTGAATTGTGTACTGCCCTTAGGTTTCAAGAAATCATCTCAGAATATTCATACCAGTCAAAGTAATGGTGTGTTAGTTTTGCTTACACCAGTAACAATCATTGTTGAGATTGAAATAGAATTTATTTAAATGAGAGCATTTCATGAAAGAATGACAGAGGGAGAATATGTGCCTCAGAGTTATACAGGAGAGCTAGGATACTTATACATCAAGTCTTATTATCCATAGAGTGAAGAGGGATTTCTGGGATAAATCTAATCTGAAAATGGAATGTGTTAGTCACTCAGATGTGTCTCACTCTGTGACATCATGGGTTGTAGTCGACCAGGCTCTTCTGTCCATTGAATTCAGGCAAGAATCTGGAGTAGGTAGCCATCGCCTTTTCCAGGGGATCTTCCCCACTCAGGGATCAAACATGGGTCTCCTGCATTGCAGGCAGATGCTTTACTATCTGAGCCACCAGAGAAACCCCAACTCTAATGTTACCTATGGTAATTTTCCATAACCCTAGTCATATGGGCTTCCCTGGTGGCTCAGATGGTAAAGTATCTGCCTGCAATACCGGAGACTCAGTTTCGATTCCTGAGTGGGGAAGATAGTTTTCACAGTTCTGGAGGCTAGGAAGTCCAGGATCAAGGTCCCAGCCAATTCAGTTTCTGGTTGGCAGAGGGACATCTCCTTGCCATCTCCCCTGTACTCTCATACAGTGGAGAGAGAGAGAGAGAGAGAAAGAGAGAGAGAGAGAGGAAGCAGTTCTCTTGTGTCTCTTCTTATAAGGGCATTGATCCACTCATGAGGGCTCCGTTCCATGATCTGATTACCTCTCACACACTATCTGCAACATATAGCTGGCCCCTTCCTCTGGAAAAACAACTCTTGTGTTCCAATTAGATTCCTGTAACTTCCTTACCCAAGCTTCCCAAGTGGAGCTAGTGGTAAATAACCTGCCTGACAATGCAAGAGACATAGGAGACAGGGTTCAGCCTCTGGATCAGGAAGATCCCCTGGAAAAGGCCACCCACTCCAGTATTCTTGCTTGTAGAACCCCATGGACTGAGGAGTCTGGCAGGCTACAATTAATAGGGTTGCAAAGAGTCAGACACAACTGAAATGACTTGGCATGCACACACGTAGCTTTCTTACCCACAGCTCTCAGTTCCAGTCACTTTCAGTCAAATATTTTCAATGTGCTTTGAACTGAGAATCTTGTTGAGCATGATGTTAATCATGTGCATGGCTTTTGCTCAAGCATGCTTATCATCACTCTCTTCTATAAGAGACGTGGGCTGCACATATCAGAGCCAAATTTGAGTTTCTACATGAAACCAAGAACTATTAAATAACTATATATAAATGTATAATTTTTTTGTTTTTATAAGTAGAATGCAATTTTTGGAGTTAGTAATTAGAGTTTATCAAATTTGTTTAATGTAGGTTTTCACATAATCTCTACTGCATTAAAATGTCAAAATAAGAAATATAATGAATCTGAGACTGACAGAATATCTACAAAAAAGTGATGAACTGTAAATCACTTAGGTCATCCAGGTCCTTGGTATTTTCCAAAGGGTAGGTCACTGATGGCCTGTATCATGTATCTGTGTATGTAAAAAGTTTGAAAATATAACTCCAGTCAATATTTACCTTCATATAAATTGCAGAGGAAGAATGAAAGGGGTAAGAAGCATTAAGTACTATGCTTGCTTTTTAATCAATATACTTTTATATTGTTGGATTTTAAAAATAACATATTTCTATATTTCATGTTTAATTAAAAAATATGTATTGAGCATGTATTTATATTTCATAGAAGGATTTTGATCAGATAAGTGATCTGGGTAGACCACCTAATGATGAATTTCTATTTTTGTTTTATGCTTATTAATTTGTGTTTAAATAGCAGGGTTCTTTGTGAACCCTGTGCTTAAACAATTGTAATTTGGCTATAAATTAAAAATGTATCTATATATATAATATAATTACATGTTCATAGAAGCCATAAATATCATGCTGGCTATCAGGATTTAGTTGAATGATGTGTTTAAGACATGATGTGTTAATCTGATTTCTATTCAAACCTCCATCTATTCACATAAAACATACTAAGAAGTTCCCTGAATCTTTAGTGTTCATGATGGAGGTATAATGGGATTTATGCTTGTGGTTTTTTGTGTTTTAATTTTTTTAAAAATCAAATAAATGAATATAAATATCATTTGTTGCAGGTACTTTCAGTGCCTGACCTATAAACTTTTGACCCTTACCATTTGTATTAGTTATGGTTCTCCAGAGAATCAGAGTATATATGCATATATTATAGTAAGAGATAATATATAATATACATATGCATTACACACTATATATATGCAATATATGTATATAGTACTCATACTTATATGAGGGTAAGAAAGAGAGGTCCATTTGAAGAAACTGGCTTACCCAGTTATGAAGTCAACATCTGAAACTGCGCAGGGCAGGCTGGAAACTCAGGCCGGGTTTTGAACTTCAGCCTTGAGGCAAAATTTCTTCTCCCAAAAGCTCAGTTTTGGCTCTTAAGTCTTTCAACTGGTTGGATGAGGCCCATCCATATTTTTAAGCATAATCTCCTTTACTTAAAATCAGCTGATTTTAGATGTTAACTACCCTTTACAAATTACCTTCACAACAGCACTTAGGTTAATATTTGATGAACTAATTGGATAACATAACTGAGAAAACAACTAAGACTAACCATCACACCCTTTTAATACCCAATATTCAAAAGTGTGTGCAAGCTTTTTCTAAGGGCTTCCTTAGATTTCTGCTCTGTGTATGCGAGCCTCTCTGTCTCTCTGTTAGTCACTCAGTCGTGTCTGACTCTTTGTGACCCCATGGACCATAGCCCACCAGGCTCCTCCATCCATGTGATTCTTTAGGCAAAAAGAGTGGGTTGCCAGTGACCTCTCCAGGACACTTTAAGCCACCCAGTCTATGGTATTTTGTTATAGCAGCATGAACTGAATAAAACAATCCCAAATAGCCAAATCTGAAGGGCTACTGATCTAAGATAACTGATTAAGAACTTGGGATAGGGCAATGGTTTAGTTAATGGGCTCAGGCACCATAGGTCAGCAACTTTCTTGACTTACAAGGACAATGCACAGTTTATTAGGGAAAAACCTGTGTCTAAATTCCTGCTAATAATTCTCAACTGATCCAATGTGTCAAACAATTCAAAGCTCATAAATATTCTACTTCTCAGCTTACCTGAGAAATTTTATATTGTTGGATCAAATTTTATCCAAATTTTTATATTTTTATCCAAATATAAAATTTTATCCAAATTTTATATTGTTGGATCACTCAACCAGTGACCTGTTGAGTCTTATTCATGGCTGGTATGTTCAGGAAAACACAACTTCCATATAATCTAATGGTTTAGAGAGTGCATTTTGCAAATAGAACAATATATGCTGAATTTTCTCCTGCTGAGAAAGCTTCAAAAGATGTAGCAGTCCTCCAATATAAAATCCAAATATGGATGAGTTGCATTAGAATAAAGGTGAAAGTGTTAGTCTGTCAGTCATGTCTGATTCTTTGTGACCCCACAGACTGTAGCCTGCCAGGCTCTTCTGTCCATGGAATTCTCCAGGCAAGAATACTGGAGTCGGTTGCCTTTCATGTCTCCTGAGGATCTCCCTGACCCAGGAATTGAACCTGGGTCTCCAGCACTGCAGGCAGATACTTTACTATCTGAGTCACTGGGGAAGTCCATTAGAATAAAGGTCTACAACAAAATGATGAATTTTAATTCACTTTCAAAATGGAATTTATTCCCTACTGTAAAGTAAAAAAACACACTTTATAAACTTCTGTTTTAATCTTCTATTTACACAAGATCAGTGTCAACTAGCAGTTTCCTGTAAGTTTTTTTATTTCTAAAAGAAAACAATATAGTACCTTTATACAGTTATGGTACTTGACAGAGTACTCAATCATCCTTTACAACCCCTCATAAATGTAACATTCTTAGGAGTCAGCATATATGATTTTCAGAATAACAGGTAAAATTAGGTAGTAAGAACCCCTAAGCTGATAGTGTGGAACAGTCCACCAATACATAAACACATACATATGTATTTACTTCTTATATTATGTATCCATATGTATGTAAATATGTATTATTTGCTATAGCTCCTTCACATGTTTAAGGAATTGTATCTATATATACACACATATATGACACATAATATGTAATATGCCCATAGATAAGAAATAATATATAAATATATACACATAATAGGTATATATAATATATACATAATGTACAATATATATTTAGAAACAGGAAGGCCCTGGATCCTTCAGTTTACTGAGAGGGAGCTGAGGACCAAAGAACATAAATGACTTAAGGTTACTGTAGTGTGCAAAAAACAAAAGCCTAAGTGTCATGACTTTAGACCAATGCTTTTCCCACATAATATTATGATTTTATATTTTGAACAAAGGATGAAATGCAGACACCTTCTTTTGACCCCAGCTTTCAGGTGCTGAAATTCGCCATCTCTGAGATTTGGAATCTTTTCATAAGGCTCTGTTTTGGAAAGACCAATTGCCATTTTACTGCAACTTACTGATCATGCAGACAGCCAGCCTCTCATAAATCATGCAAAGTACCTGAAAAATATGATTTATGAGCTAAGTTATGGGAAACGGGGTCCTTTCATATCCTTAACTCTTCAGAATGTTGCTACCTATCAGAGTCCCCTTTCCTGACTCAACTGAATGTGTGTCTGTATGTTTTCTTTTTTTTTTTTTATTATTGTTTTTGCCATACATTGTCATGATATCACCATGGGTTTACATATGCTTCCCCTCCAGGTCCCCCCACCCTCCTCCCTCCCCCCCGGGAAATCTCGCTGCACCAGTCCCGAGCATCAATCCTGGGCTGGCGATTGATTAGACACATGACAATTAACATGCTTCATTTTCATCCCTAACTGCCCCTACCTACACCCCAACCAACACTGACTTTTACCCATCCCCCCTCATCCATAAAGAGTGTGCAGCTTCTTTAATTTCATCAGCTGGGTATAAATTCTTGATTCAAACCCTTACTCAGCTTGTGCCTCTTTCAGAATACGTTACTGAGGCATTGTCTCACATGGTAATTAAAGAACTGCACCTAATAGCATCCTACTATAGAATTAAAAGAGCTCAAGAATTATAGTTTGTTGTAGAAAACAGCCCACTAAAGATCCTAGAAAACCCAAGATGAAACTAATTTAAACCATATGCCTTGTTGAAAAGGAATATGGAAAAAATGTCTGTAATATGCAGTAAATGAGGCCCGTAACTCATTGGAGCTTCCAATGCGTTATATGTTAAATCCCCATTTCACAACATGGTCATGTAGTTTTTTAGATCTCCCTGTCTATTAACCCTTTGCTTTGTGTGGGAGAGTTTCTAAGAATAACATAGCTCTGTGGGTATTAATATATTCACATATGCAAGTAGAAACCCTATACCAATAGTTTTTTTTTTTTAACCCTCTCCCTTATGGCTCAATATATTATTGCTTCACCAAACCAACAAATTAAAAACAATTTCCAATTTCTTCCACAAACACCTAGTGGCTAAATGTTATTAATGCGTTTGTCTGAAAGGCACATATTCAAACATTGCTCAGTTAGGGAAGAAGAATATACAGCACTGATGGCTTGCAATCAGTTTCCATAATCTCTATTTCCTTCACAGAGGTGAAAGTTTATCTCACCATAGAACAACAGTTATAATTTTGCTTCTATCATTCATCAACTCTGATATTTCAGTGTCTCGAACCACCATTTTCTGGAGCTATGGAGTAAGCTAGTTGTTGACTGTTTTCTTTTTAACACACTCCTTTAAAAAAAAAAATGTTTGCCTGCACATTATGGTTTATTGTCTGTCTGTGAGAGACCCTAATAAATCACATTTGCTTTCAGCTATCATAGATTATTAGGCTTTTATAATCATGAAATAAACCCAATAGACTATTGCTATTTTCAGAATATTGAAAATCACTAGGTATTTGCCTTTTTGTATGAGTATGTGATTCCTTCATTCTTTAGGAGGATAGTGTTACATTTAGACTCTGTCAGCATATTGTTTGTACAGCAATGATGCATCCAACAAACTGTGATCCAGGACAGAGGAGAGGGAGCAAACACAGGAAATGGGGCTTGAATCGGCCTCTACCATCCTTCTGTTAGAAGCCTGAGGTTTATTTCACAATGTTAATCTCTCAACTTGTTCTCTTTCACCCTAGCTCTTTTCATACACAATAATTGCTGATAATCTTTTGCAGAACAATACTTTGAAATCATTTCAGTTTTAAGAGAGTACATTAAGGCCATCAAATGGAATGAAGCCCCTAAAGGAGATTTATGTGAATTCTTTCTCAACACAATTACTGCAATTAGACACACGTATACCTTTGTGTCCTTAATATTGTAATTTTCATGGGGTGATGATTTGAAGGAGTTCCTTACTAGAAATAGATCTAAAACACAGGGTTTTGATGACAGTCTCAGCTAAACTAATTGTGTGAGCTGGGAACAAGGTAATGAGGACAGATGTCAAGGTCAATATAATTACTAATTTCTGAATCTGGGTTAATATTTCCAACCAAGCACCTTGCATATAAGTTACAATGTATAACTACCACTAATAGAAAAGTCAACTTTGGTTTTCTGGTATATGGAGGTAGTGGTTGCTTTTTTCCCAATTATGTACCCAAGTGAACTTTATTTGTCAAAGGAACAAAACCAAATCTACTTTCTTGTTGACTCTTCATCATATCGAAAGATACAGATGTGAACAACAAAAGAAGCACTTGGCATGATCCCTGGAAATGTGTGCATTCCAAAAGCAGCTCATAAATATCATATTTATCCCTTTGAGAGGAGACAGCCATAAAAGGGGGGAAATTCAAGGAGGAATTGTGGTGTTGGGTTATTTACATTTCTAATAGTCCTGAAATTATTAGATAGCTATTTTTTGGATCTTTTCTTCCCTACCAGCCACAGACTGTCTTTACATCTTATGTCATAATTGCTATGAAAGGACATTTTTCCAAATGACACTCGTTTCCAGGTTCTTATGCCTAAATTTCTGGATGATCATCTTGTTTCAAAGTGATATGAGTATTCCAGAAACAGTGTTTTAGAACTCTATCCACTTATCTTGGCTAGGATAAATCAACAAAGATAGAGAGGTACTGATTAAAAGGCATGCTTCAATGGAAAATTATTTCAAAGCCAAAATTAATAGAAACTGTTCAACTAAACAGATTTATGGGCCTGGGGGAAAACTGGCATATAATAATACACTGAAAGAAGAACAACGGAATCAATTCCTCTCTTTCTCTCATACACACAGGGAATTTCTCAATAATAGTACATACTTATCTTTATATTTCATATTATAAAAGTTTCTCTTTAATTGGAGTTCTTTGTTAAAATGTGCTTGCTTAACAGAATTCTATTCAACACAATATTTCACCATTCCATTGAGAGTGTGGATGGCAAGCTCTATGAGTTGTAATTGTCCAACAGGTTTCTGGAACTAATTGGCTAATTCAGAAAGGCATCTCATGCCTTAGGCTTGGCTGACTCTCCCCCTCTACAGTGTTCCACTGCCAGCCTGCCTCTGTCTGTCCTGACTTATTCCACTTTGACACTGAGCTTCACCTAGTGCCAGTTGCTGAGTTCCACTGAGAAATCCTTCCCTTGTAGAACCAAACATTTAAGATCCTAATTAAAAAACACTTTCCAAATTCAACCAAAGACAGAAAAGGAAATCTTTCCATCCCGCTTCCCTTTCTACTGACAACTTGTCTCTCTCTGTTTTTCATCCAAATAAACAGAGCTCTGTAAATCTTGTCCAGAAGACACAGACTGAAAGAATTAATCAAAGTGTTGTTTATGAGCTGCTCAGAGCAGATTAAATGTTGTGTTGACAACACAATTTGCAAATTATCTATCAACATCAACAGACATACAGCAATGAGCCAAGCCAATCAGATACCTCTGGACACAAGAGGACTGTATTTCCTAGCCCTGCTTCCAAAAGTAAGTCCTTTTGAAAGAGTTTTATCCAACATTATTTACAGTCTCATTGCTGCAGTTGAGTTCCTTTTACAATTTGTTTTGGACAATGTCGGTTTTCTTTTTGCCACATACAAGTCAAATTTTCTATCATAATCTGATCACAACAGTGCTTCCCAATCCTGCTTGACTACCACACTTCAAACACCCTATATACCAGTCCACCTCCAGATAGCCACCAGATGACCATCTCTGGAAAATACCTGAAGCAGCCAGCCTTCAAAGTGATCCCAACCTTCCAGTATTCACACCTTCATACCACTGTGTGCAATTCTTTCACATGTAATAAGATCAACTGAGTGACCAATAGAATAGGACAGAAGTGGTAGTACATCTCTTCTAAAGTTTTGTTCTTGCATCTTTAATGTGTTCCTGTATGTTTTTGAGTAGTTTTTCATTGTATTGTATAGCACAATTTGTTTATACATTCATCAATTGATGAATATTAATTTCTAATTTTGACAACCATAAATAAAACTCCTGTGAGCATAAGTATACGATTCTTTTGTCAGCATATGCTTTCAATTCTCTAAAATAAATATCTATGAGTGGAATTGGTCACAATGAAGCTGTATGTTTTGCTTTATAAAAATTGAAAAACTGTCCAGTTTTTCCAGTATAATTTTACAATTATAAACAAGGTATGATAGGCTTCCCAGAGGTGCAGTGGTAAATAATCCACCTGACAATGCAGACTTAAGAAATGCGGTTCGATCCCTGGGTCAGGAAGATCCCCTGGAGAAAGAAATGGCAACTCACTCCAATATTCTTGCCTGGAGAATCCTATGAATAGAGGAGACTGGCAGGCTACAGTCCATGGGGTCACACAGAGTTGGACGTGATTGAAGCGACTTAGCACACACACACACAAATCTATGTACTGTCTACTAGTATCATTTATTCTTTCCTTTTTCCTCTTTTATATCTTCTTTTCAATTAATTTGATGTATTTTGCTATTCTATTTTATGTCCTCTACTGGCTTATTACCCACACTTCTTTTCTTTTTAATTACTGTTCTAGAATTAACAGTACTCCCCCTTATGTTTTCAAAGTCTATTTAGAACCAATATTGTATTACCTCATACTTCATACCTGATAATTCACCCACATCGTTTCTAACACCACTATTGACAAATTTCCTGTTTTTATACTTCAAAATTCCCACTTCACAAATGTAGTAACTTTTTGCATTTTGTTGTACTGTAAAGCATACTTTCTTTATCACTACATTCATTTTAACCCTGCCTTCAATTTTATTATTTTTACATTAAATATTCTTCAGTATTTTAAGAAACTTATGAGAAATAAAATGAAATTTTCCTTTATTTTCTCCAGTTCCCGGTTCCTTCCTTCCTACTTGTAGATCCAATTTTTCATCTGAAAAACATTCTTAAACATTTCTTGTAGTGCCAGTCCACTGGGGATCCATGATCTCTGCTTTTATTTATCCAAAAATGTCTTTATTTCTTCTTTATTTTTGACATGCATTTTTGCGAGTTCAGTTCTGAATTGAGATTTTTTATTCTTTGTTTACTTATTCTTAATGTGGTGTCCACAGCCTTCTAGATGCTGCTTCTTTTTAAAAGGTAGCAATTATTTGTATCATTATTTCCCTGTATGTAGTAACTCTTGGCTCTCTAGCTGATTTCAATATTTTTTCTTAATCTTTGGATTTTAGCAAGCCTGATATACCTTCATGTCTTTTTTTTTTAATTAATTCACATTACTGTTCTGAATATCTTTGGTCTGTAAATTTTAGTTTT
The DNA here is from genome assembly GCA_007570785.1 of Antilocapra americana. Lineage (NCBI taxonomy): Eukaryota > Metazoa > Chordata > Mammalia > Artiodactyla > Antilocapridae > Antilocapra > Antilocapra americana. Next base: position 157,461 of record ML662438.1, read on the forward strand.
TCGTTATATTTAGGATACATTAAAACATTATGGAAGTATTTTTGTCTATACTATTCTCACTGTCCTCTTCTGGGACTCTGATTACATGTAAACATATTATATTATATGTAAATGATATGCCAGTTAATATTGTCCATTAGGTTTCTGTACATATTTTACTTTTCTTCAGTTTTTTTTCTTTCATTCCCAAATTGTATTATTTCTATTTATCTGTCTTTAAATTTGTTGACTCTATATTCTGCCATACTCAATTTTCTCTTAAGATTATCCAGCTAATTTTTCACCTCAGTTATATTATTCCAATCTTTAATTTTGATTTTTTAAATAGTTTTCACTCTTTGCTGAGGTGTTCTATCTACTCATGTATTTAGACCGTATTCTCTGTTATTTATTTGAATTTATCTTATTTGAATTCCTTGAGCCTATTTATTAGTTGTTTTACAGCATTTGTCCACAAGTCTATCAGGGTTCCTTGGATTTGATTTCCAATATTTGCTCATTTTCCTTTACTTAACTCTTGATTACATTTTCCTGTATCTTTTCATGTCTAGTTATTTTATTGTATACTGGACATTGTGAATGATATTGTAAATTCCAGATTCTTTTATCTTCCTCTGAAATTTGTTCATTTTTGTCCTATTAAGCATTTCAATTATGGCTCTCCACCACTGAACTGTACTGACTTAATTTTGTTGTTAGATGGATCTGTGGAAAGCCAAGGACATTTTCTTCAGCTTCTCCTACACTGCAGACTCCACCTCCAAACTCTCAGTTCTAAAGATCTTGTCAGGGCTTCTTTTTCTCTTGGTTAAGGCTGGTCCAGAGTAGATTTAACTTCAAAGTATGGACCTTACTTCTGAGGAGAAGTAACTCCTGAAGTGCTTTACTCCTGAGTCATCTTACTTTCTGATACATCATCTAGATTCAAAAGTATTAATGAGATTTTTCTGCATCAGCTAGGTCAGAATTCCAATATCTTTTAGCATTTTTGGTAACAATGTGTAGTCTTATACTGTATATGTGCACACAGAACTTAGTCAGGAACTCATGAGGAACTCCTGTTCCAGAGAATGCTGAACGTGTCTATCACAAAGAGCTTCTTTCTGTCCAGTGACCTGTTGTAGATTGCAACTTCTTCAAGAGCCTCATATTTAAATATTATCTCCTTCAGCTCAGCAAGAATCATTTTATTTTCTTGGATTTTAACTCTTTGTATCACAGCTTGGAATTTTTCCCAGGAGAGAACCAGAGAAATCATGGGACTCCCCTTACAAATTTTCCTTTATCAGGGATTACTGTTCTGCCTCTTGTTGAAAGTCTCAAATCCAATAATTCATCTATTTTGTCCAATTTTATGGTTGATTATGATGTAATGGTCTTATCTAGTATTCTATTATATTTTAATATAGTTTTTAAGTAAAGAAATTTCAACATTGATTATTCATGCTTGTGAATGAATTGTATTACGTTAACTTCCAATTCCTAGTCTGAGTTTAGCAAACTATGTAATGACTCTTCCTGGGCTTCCCTGGTGGCTCAGTGGCAAAGCATCTGCCCGCATTGTAGGAGCTGTGAGTTTGATCTCTGGGTTGAAAGATCCCCTGGAGGAGGAAATGGCAACCCACTCCAATATTCTTGCCAGAAAAATCCCATGGACAGAGGAGCTTAGTGAGCTATAGTTCTTGGGACCACAAAGAGTTGAACATAACTGAGCACACATGTACTTAATGACCCTGCCTCCTCAATTTCATTTCAGCTCACTTTAGTCACTCAATTGTGTCCAACTGTTTGCGACCCAATGGACTGCAGCATGCCAGGCCTCCCATCCATCACCAATGCTTGGAGTTCACCCAAACCCATGTACATTGGGTCGGTGATGCCATCCAACCATCCAATTCTCTGTTGTCCTCTTCTCCTCCTGCCCTTAATCTTTCCCAGCATCAGGATCTTTTCAAATGAGACAGCATCAGTTGGCCAAAGTATTGGAGTTTCAGCTTCAACATCCGTCCTTCCAATGAACACTCAGGACTGATCTCCTTTAGGATGGACTGGTTGGATCTCCTTGCAGTCCAAAGGACTCTCAAAAGTCTTCTCCAACACCACAGTTCAAAAGCATCAATCCTTCTGTGCTCAGCTTTCTTTATAGTCCAACTTTCACATCCATACATGACTACTGGAAAAACCATAGCCTTGACTAGATGGACCTTTGTTGTCAAAGTAATGTATCTGCCTTTTAATATGCTGTCTAGGTTGGTCATAACATTCCTTCCAAGGAGTAAGCATCTTTTAATTTCATGGCTGCAATCACCATCTGCAGTGATTTTGGAACCCAGAAAAATAAAGTCTGACACTGTTTCCATTGTTTCCCCATCTATTTCCCATGAAGTGATGGGACTGGATGCCATGATCTTAGTTTTCCAAATGTTGAGCTTTAAGACAACTTTTTCACTCTCCTCTTTCACTTTCATCAAGAGGCTCTTAAGTTCTTCTTCACTTTCTGCCATAAGGGTGGTATCATCTGCATATCTGAGGTTATTGATATTTCTGCTGGCAATCTTGATTCCAGCTTGTGCTTCATCCAGCTCAGCATTTCTCATGATGTACTCTGCATATAAGTTAAATAAGCAGGGTGACAATATACAGCTTTGAAGTACTCCTTTTCCTATTTGGAACCAGTCTGTTGTTCCATGTCCAGTTCTAACTGTTGCTTCCTGACCTGCATATAGATTTCTCAAGAGGCAGGTCAGGTGGTCTGGTATTCCCATCTCTTTTAGAATTTTCCACAGTTTACTGTGATCCACTCAGTCAAAGGCTTTGGCATAGTCAATAAAGCAGAAATAGATGTTTTTCTGGAACTTTCTTGCTTTTTTGATGATCCAGCGGATGTTGGCAATTTGATCTCTGGTTCCTCTCCCTTTTCTAAAACCAGCTTGAACATCTGGAAGTTCACGGTTCACATATTGCTGAAGTCTGTCTTGGAGAATTTTGAGCATTACTTTGCTAGCATGTGGGATGCCTAACATACTCTGTTGGTGGCTGTGAAGTTGCCATGAATCCCATAGTCAAAAGGAAATACTGGCAACAAATGAAGCAATTTGGAAAAAGATTCTTTCACAGTCAAGGCTCTCATGATAACCCAATCCTGACTTAAACTTTATTTGTAGCATTATGTGACACTAAGCAGAGAGCACAGTTAAGATAGGTCCAGACCCCCAAACCACAGAAACTGTGAAATGTATGTTTTTTTAAGCCACTAATTTTATGATTATTTGCCATGCAGCAATAGATAACTGACGTAAGAGATAAAAATTAAGCTGTTCAAGTTCACATAGCTAGGAAGTGGCAACAATAATAACCAAATCAGACCTATCTGAATTCAAAATCCTTGTTCTTTATTAACATTCTACTTTAAATATCACCCCTCTGCCCTACAGTACCCAATTCCCCACTAGTCAAAACTTGATAATGCCAGGAAGTTTCTCAATGCAGTTCAGAGTTTCAAATAAATTTGAACCTTGATTATGAAATCTCTTTGTTTTTTTTATGTGAAATGCTTGCAAGATCTCCATGAGTGAATAATAATAGCTGGTCCTTATTGAGTGTACCATGTGTGGGGAACCATTGTCAGGGATGTGTGTGCATTATCTTACATAATCCTTTGACACTCCTATGAGGTAGGGATAATAGTTAATCTATGATAGAGAAAAATAGCAAGTTGGAGAGTTTATCAAACTTACCAAAGGTCATAAAGCTTCTAAGTAGCAAAGTACAGATTTGAACTCAAATCTGCTTTATACTGATAATTTGGATTTAGAGTCAGAAAATCTTGAAGCTGTTTACAGAGATTCACTGAAGTCTTAGGAAATGAAAAAATTGGAAAGTGATGGGCTTCAATTGCAATTTCCAGTCTTTAAAGTGTTGTGTATGCAACCCATTAAGGAGCTATACACTGTTTACAGACTCCAAGAACTATAGACGGGCATGGATTCTATCACAGTGTTAATGATAATAATGCATTTCATCTATCTACTCTGCTGTTATTTATTCATTTTACCCTATTTTCTAAGCACTCAGCAGATCCTGGGAAAAGAGAAAGGAAAGACAATATATGATTTCAAAGAGTTTACAGTCAATTGAAGAAGAAAGACAAGTAAGTTAAGTTAATTACAATTGTGGGAAAACGTTGATGACTCTACTTAAAAAACAACTTTCTTGTTTATTGGCAAGTGACACAAATCATCCCTGCCCCAGTATGTAAACCTCAAACAAAAGTTTTAGTAATTCAGTCAAGTCTGACTCTTTGTGATTCCATGCACTGGAGCCCAAGAGTATCCTCTATCCATGGAATTCTTGAGGCAAGAATATGGAGTGGGTAGCCATTCCCTTCTCCAAGGATTTTTCCCGACCCAGGGATCAGACCCGGGTTTTCTGCACTGCAGACCACGTCTGAGCCACAAGGAAAGCCCTCAAATAACTGAAAGCTGATTTAAAAGGTGATTTGTTTAAAAGTGAGGTACTAACCTTGTAAACATAAAATTATCTCTACATTTTAGTAAAGCGATTATATTCTTTAAAAGGTACTTAAGAGAGACATGCAGAATTTGAAAATCTTGTTTTGTTTTGTTTTTCAGATAGAAGAGAAGGACAATATAAATTATCCCCATTTCGGTAGCATGTATGTATCTGGTTAGATTGAGTCAGAGCTACTAATTATAATAAACCTGAATACATGTCCCTATAGAAGACATTATGATTCATTCATACGTTTTTTTTTTAATCCTTTTCTTTCCATATAACAACCTTGTTATATGGAGATGGAGATAGGCATTAAATGATGGAAGCATTGAGAACAATTCTTTCCCCTTGCCAGTGATGGTCCAATCAGAAAAATGTTCAGTTAATGAATGTGGATACAAATGAAACTCCCAGGAGAATTTCAGTCATTCTACCACTCTGTAGCAATCAATGCAAATAAATAGAGGAAAATAATAGAATGGGAAAAATTAGAGATCTCTTCAAGAAAATTAGAGATACCAAGGGAATATTTCATGCAAAGATGGGCTCAATAAAGAACAGAAATGGTATGGAACTAACAGAAGCAGAAAATATTAAGAGGTGGCAAGAAACACAGAAGAACTGTATGAAAATATCTTCATGACATAGATAATAACGATGGTATAATCACTCATCTAGAGACAGATATCCTGGAATATGAAGTCAAGTGGGCCTTAGGAAGCATCACTATAAACAAAGCTAGTGGAATTCCAGTGGAGCTATTTCAAATCCCAAATGATGATGCTGGTAAAGTGCTGCACTCAATATGTTAGCAAATTTGGAAAACTCAGCAGTGGCCACAGGACTGGAAAAGGTCAGTTTTCATTCCAATCCCAAAGAAAGGCAATGCCAAAGAATGCTCAAACTACCGCACAGTTACGCTCATTTCACGTGCTAGTAAAGTAATGCTCAAAATTCTCTAAGCCAGGCTTCAACAATACATGAACTGTGAACTTCCAGATGTTCAAGTTTGTTTTTTAGAAAAGGCAGAGGAACCAGAGATCAAATTGACAACATCTGCTGGATCATTGAAAAACCAAGAGAGTCTGAGAAAAACATCTACTTCTGCTTTATTGACTATGCCAAAGCCTTTGACTATGTGAATCACAATAAACTGTGGAAAATTCTTCAAGAGATGGAAATACCAGACCACCTGACCTGTCTTTTGAGAAACCTGTATGCAGGTCAGGAAGCAACAGTTACAACTGGACATGAAACAACAGACTGGTTCCAAATAGGAAAAGGAGTACATCAAGACTGCTTATTGTCACCCTGCTTATTTAAATTTTATGCAGAGTACATCATGAGAAATGCTAGGCTGGATGAAGCACAAGCTGGAATCAAGATTGCCAGCAGAAATATCAATAACCTCAGATATGCAGATGACACCACCCTCATGGCAGAAAGTGAAGAAGAACTAAAGAGCCTCTTGATGAAAGTGAAAGAGGAGAGTGAAAGAGTTGGCTTGAAGCTCAACATTCAGAAAACTAAGATGTGTCATCCAGTCCCATGACTTCATAGCAAATAGATGGAGAAACAGTGGGAGCAGTGGCTGACTTTATTTTTTTGGTGATTGCAGCCATGAAATTAAAAGATGCTTACTCCTTGGAAGGGAAGTTATGACCAACCTAGACAGCATATTAAAAAGCAGAGACATTACTTTGTTCACAAAGTTCCATCTAGTCAAGGGTATGGTTTTTCCAGTAGTCATGTATGGATGTGAGAGTTGGACTATAAAGAAAGCTGAGCACAGAAGGATTGATGCTTTGGAACTGTGGTGTTGGAGAAGACTCTTGAGAGTCCTTTGGACTGCAAGGAGATCCAACCAGTCCATCCTAAAGGAGATCAGTCCTGGGTGTTCATTGGAAGGACTGATGTTGAAGCTGAAACTCCAATACTTTGGCTACCTGATGTGAAGAGCTGATTTATTGGAAACGACCATGATGCTGGGAAAGATTGAGGGCAGGAGGAGAAGGGGACAACAGAGGATGAGATGGTTGGATGACATCACTGACTCAATGGACATGAGTGTGGGTAAACTTCGGGAATTGGTGATGGACAGGAAGGTCTGATGTGCTGCAGATAATGGGGTTGCAAAGAGTCGGACACGACTAAGTGACTGAATTGAAACTGATACTGAAGCCACTCTGTAAGGAGCTCACTTTAGAATGAACGCACAAGAAGAAACAAAGCCTTAAAACAGTAGATCTCTGATAACATTGAGTATCTAAATTAAGTCCACCATATTCCTAGTCTTTCCACTTATATAAACAAAGATTTCCCCTTTGTATAGGCTAAATTTTCTCTTATAGATAACAAACTGAGTGCCTTAAAATATTAAAATTATTCTCATCACAAAATAATAATGTTCATTATATAGCATGATAGAAGTACTATAGCTAAGCAAGGTGGCAAACATATTGAAATATATAAATGCATCAAATCAACACTTTGTCACTTTAAACTTTCACAGAATTATGCTCAGTTATATCTGAATAAAAAATAATACTGTTTCTGTTGTCTTCATCTGAATCAATTTTTTATGAGAATAGATTTTCAGTGAGAGTTAACAAGTACAAATATTGGCATCTGAGTTTGGAATCTTTAAGACAATTCAGTGAATCAGTGTGTTGGCTAACCTTTAACAGGGCTTCTACAATCTTTACTTCCTGATGCTTATACCATGATGTAGTCTTTTCCAACAATAAATGAGGTCTGGCTATGAACAGTAAAAGAAATGATAATGTGTATTTCTAAAGTTAAGTCATAAAAAAGCATTAACATTTATTTAGCTTAGCTTTCTTATTTATCTTAGTTTCTTGGCTCTCTCCCTCCGGGAGAAGATAGCATCATACCATGAAGATACTTAAATATCCCTGTGAATGTTTCACATAAACAGAAAAAGACAGAAACTAAGACCTACCACCAACCATCAGTCAACTTTCCAATTACATAGTGAGCCATTTTGGAAGCAATCTTGTCCCAGGCAAGCCTCCAGATGATGGGAATCCAGCACCCTGGGTGTTGTAACCTTGTGAGAAATCTGAGTCAGGACCCCCAGCCACACCATTCCTGAATTTCTGACCTGCAGACATAACAAACAGAAACAATCATAGCTGTCTTAATTTTCTTAATTTTGAGGTACATTGTTACATAGCAATAGCTAACTAATATGATTATCAAATATTTAATAAGCATGTAGTTTAGAAGCAGGAGAATAAAATAGTAAATGATATCTTTTTGGTTAACACAATCTTACTGGAAAGATAACATCAAATGAAGAAAACACATTTCTTTCCATGTAATTGACATGCAAAAATGAATTAATTTTGACCAGTACATATAGCCTTCTAGCAAAGACTAAATTGTGTAGTTAAGAAATAGCTATGAAGTTAGTCAGCTGCTCACCATTTCCTGTAATGAAAAAGTGTGTATTGTTTTATTATAATTATTAATTTAAATCATGTTAAAAATAAGATTACATCTTAAGGTTTTTAATTCCTACAGTAAAGTTTGACTGATAAATGGTTATTAGATCATCAATAAGCAGTTAACATTTTAAGGTTTATGGAAACTATCCTAGCAATATTTTATGAGATGCAAAAAACCAAGAGAGCTAACACAATAATCAATCAACAACCAAAATTTTATATAATTAACATTTGAAATAGAAGCTCAAGAACGCTCAGAAATAGCTAAATATCAGGATATATATATATATATATTTTTTTTTTCCCCTCAAGATGGAAGAATAGAAGAAACAGTATGACCATGGAGTTTTGCCAAAGATTTGCATGAGTGGAGAGCTTAAAACACAGAGTTTCCCTCCCTTATGCAGTAGCTACTTACAGCACATGAAATGAAAACAGGATCACTTTAGAACAAAACAAACAAAAAAAGGTATATATGTTTGCTTAGGTCTGTAGGATAGCTACTCTAATATATGTGAAATGTAAATTCCTATTAGATGGTCATCAATTTGCTGAAGGACTAGGAACATCTAATACCAATGATTTCATTAAGCTATTAGGTTCTCTTTGATTAACAGTAACAATTGGTGTTAAACCACCTGACAATGGAGGCTTTTCATCAGGGCAGCTAGTCAAAATACAGCACCTTAGCCTCTCTTATCACTGCTTCCATATGAAACTCCTAAGAATAGAGCTTCCTCAGTCCATCATCCGGGAAACCCCACTTCTGAGATAAGAGAGATTGTGTTCCTCATGACAAAAAGTACAATGTTATGAAGGAATTTGCAGAAATAATAAGATCTATAGGAAACGCTGAAAACAATTTAACAAATGTGTCCTAACACTGCTTATGTTTTAAGCTTTTCTTCAAAGCTGGGCATTGCATTCATAGCTGCTAACTTGCACTTGGCTTTTCAGCTTCGGATAATCATACGTATCTATTCTCTTTCTCTCTTTTTCCTCTCTCTCTCCCTTTCCTTCTTTCTCTCCAACAACAGAAATGATATTTTACACTCAAAACTCAGAAGAGAATTGACTATAGCCCACCTTTCTAAACCTAATAATGATAATTTTGTTTAAAAATGGAAGATTTCATTTTTAGCAGAAATAAAAATAATACTTGCTAGGCACTGGGCTCAGCTATAAAGAGTTTACTCACAGTGACTCATTTGAGCCTCACAAGAACCTTGAGCAGTAGTTTACTATGATTATTCCTATTTTACAGATAAGGAAACTAATACATCAGGAAGTTGAATGGTTCACCAAAGGTCATGTAGCTACAGAGCCTTGCTACCTGTTCATGTACTTATTGCCCATATTACTAGACTATATGTTCCCCTTGCCCAACTTTTTTTTTTTTCATTTTTAATGCAATAGCAATCAAGGAATCAGAACTTTGAATAGAGCTGCAGACTTTTTTTGTGTTAGGCAAAGTGGGTTTGGTCTGTTGTTTCATCTTTTTAAAACAGCTCCAATATAAGCAATCAACCAGGTAGAGCAAATACATACATTCTTGAAAATGTTTGTGGAAATCCAATACTTTTGTACATAAATGGTATTTTAAATGAACTAAGAGAGCTACTGTTTAAATTACTTTTTGAAGTACATTTTAGAAATTTGAATTCCCATAACTTGAGTTTGGTTGAAGCATGTCACCTTGTAAATGATTTTTTTTTTACCTTTCTTGGATAATAGGGGGAAAAAAATAGAGCAAAGAAGAATGATAGAAGTGATGCCAAATTTTAAGAAGAAAATATTCTTAATGTGTTATTCAATCATATGACCCTTGAATAAGTATAACAAACTCTTTTTTGTATAGAACTTTGTGGTTAACAAAATGTTTTCAAATCCATTTGTGTTTTGAGACTTAAAATGGTCCTGTGATGAAGAAAGTCTTTAAGTATAATCATAATCACATTGTGTGTGTACTCAGCTGCTAAGATGTGTCCGACTCCTTGCTATCCCATGGACTGTAGCCCTCCAGGTTCCACTATTCATGGAATTTCCCAGGCAAGAATACTGGAGTGGGTTGCCATTTTCTACTCCAGGGGATCTTCTAGACCCAGGGATTGAACCCACATCTCTTGTGTCTCCTGCATTGGCAGGCAGATGCTTTACCGCTACACCATCAGGGAAGGATAATTGCATGTAACTGCTTGGCTCAACTCTTGAGAAATGGAAATAACCTTTTTGTTGTTTATTCCTGTATCCCCGATTTTAACATAATATCTGGAATGTTCAGGTATTCAATAAGTAATTGCTAAATAAATAAAAGAATCAATTGGTTAATGAGTCATTGTGTGGATGAAAGATCAAGATTTTTGCCTCTGGCCTAAGTGCCTGAATATGAAGTCCAGCTCTACTTGTAAGGGAAAGAGAATGGATTCCCATAAGGGAAAAAAATTAATTTTGACTCCTGCCTCACACCATAAGCAAAAACAATTATTTGAATGGAATAAAGACCTAAATATAAAATTCAAAAATATTTTTAAAAAACAGATAGAAGAATAAGTTCATAACATCGGTTTGGGGAAATTTTATTAGGACATAAAAACTCTTTTCATAAAAGAAATGATAATGAATTTGACAATATTTTGTTCATCAGAGTCACCGTTAAGTAAATAAAGAGACAAAGATGGATTGGGACAAGATATTTTAACAAATATAATTGACATAAAACTAGGTGCAAAATATGTAAAGAACTTCCACAAATCAATAAGAAATAATGGCAACAAAATAGAAAAAAAATGAATAGGAGACTGAATAGGTACTTCACAAAAGACTACTTCTCCTAATAGTACTCATATGAAAAGATGTTCATCCTCAGTGATCATAATATAAATGTAAATTTAAAACTCAAGGATTATGACTTCAGGCCTACCAGAATAAAAAAAAAAATTAAAGGCTGAAATTGCCAAGTGTTTCCAAGGTTTTGGAATAACTGAAACTCTCATGTACAGATGGTGAGAATGTAAATTGACATACTTTGGAAAGTAGTGTGACATTCTTAAAATTGAAAAGATGTGGCCCTAATTCCACTTTCATGTATATATACCTCTGAATTGCAAAACACACAATAATCAAGAGACATGTACAAGAATGTCCACAACAGTTATTCAAGACAATTCAAATCTAAAAGCAAACCAAAGGCTCATTAATAGAATGGAAAATAAACTGGTTTGGGCAGCATGCAGCAACGAAAATGGAGAAACTCTTACTACACACAACATAGAGATAGTAAGACCACATTCAAAATATTAATGAAGAAAACCAGTTACAAAGAATACACAGGCTCAAAGATTACATCACTTTATTTATTCAATGTTCTAAAACAGATAAAACTAAACTAATCCTCTTAGATATGTATAACTAGTAGGTATATATGACAAAGAGATTGATATTTTTAAAAAATTGAGTCTGTGATTACCTACTAGAAAATTCTGGGGCAAAAATTGGAAAGACACACATGAAGGGGATCAGAGATGATGGTTCGGTTCAGGTCAGTTCAGTCGCTCGGTCATGTCCGACTCTTTGCGACCCCATGAACTGAAGCACAACAGGCCTCCCTGTCCATCACCAACTCCAGGAGTCCACCCAAACCCATGGACATTGAGTCGGTGATGCCTTCCAATCATCTCATCCTCTGTCATCCCATTCTCCTCCTGCTCTCAATCTTTCCCAGCATCAGGGTCGTTTCCAATGAGTCAACTGTTCACATGAGGTGGCCAAAGTATTGCAGTTTCAGCTTCAACATCAGTCCTTCCAATGAACACCCAGGACTGATCTCCTTTAGGATGGACTGGTTGGATCGCCTTGCAGTCCAAGGGACTCTCAAGAGTCTTCTCCAACACCACAGTTCCAAAGCATCAATCCTTCTGTGCTCAGCTTTCTTTATCATTCAACTCTCACATCCATACATGACCACTGGAAAAACCATAGCCTTGACTAGACGGACCTTTGTGGACAAAGTAATGTCTCTGCTTTTTAGTATGCTGTCTAGGTTGGTCATAACTTTCCTTCCAAGGAGTATGTGTCTTTTCATTCCACAGCTGCAATCACCATCTGCAGTGATTTTGGAGCCCAGAAAAATAAAGTCAGCCACTGTTTCCACTGTTTCCCCATCTATCTGTCATGAAGTGATGGGACCAGATGCCATGATTTTAGCTTCCTGAATGTTGAGCTTTAAGACAACTTTTTCATTCTCTTCTTTCACTTTCATCAAGAGGTGCTTTAGTTCTTCTTCACTTTCTGCCATAAGGGTGGTGTCATCTGCATGTCTGAGGTTACTGATATTTCTGCTGGCAATCTTGATTCCAGCTTGTGCTTCTTCCAACCCAGTGTTTCTCATGATGTACTCTGCATATAAGTTAAATAAGCAGAGTGACAGTATACAGCCTTGACGTACTCCTTTTCTATTTGGAATCAGTCTGTTGTTCCATGTCTAGTTCTAACTCTTGCTTCCTGACCTGCATACAGGTTTCTCAAGAGGCAGGTCAGGTGGTCTGGTATTCCCATCTCTTGAAGAATTTTCCACAGTTTATAGTGATCCACACAGTCAAAGGCTTTGGCATAGTCAATAGAGCAGAAATAGATGTTTTACGGGAATTCTCTTGCTTTTTCAATGATCCAGCAAATGATGATTTGATCTCTAGTTCCTCTGCCTTTGCTAAAACCAGCTTGAACATGTGGGATTTCATGGTTCATGTATTGCTGATGCCTGTCTTGGAGAATATTGAGCATTATTTTCCTAGTATGTGAAATGAGTGCAACTGTGTGGTAGTTTGATCATCCTTTGGCATTGCCTTTCTTTGAGATTGCAATGAAAACTGACCTTTTCCAGTCCTGTGGCCACTGCTGAGTTTTCCAAATTTGCTGACATATTGAGTGCAGCACTTTCACAGCATCATCTTTTAGGAGATGATAGTAGCAATATCTAATTTCTTTTTTTTTTGTATTTACTAACAGCATTACATAATTTATTATGCTTATTGATAATACATATTGACTAATATAAGTTTATAAGTGGATATTCTTTTTTTTAATTTATTTTTATTTTTATTTTTTTTACTTGTTTTTGCCATATAATGTCATGATATCACCATGGGTTTACATATGCTTCCCCTCCGGAACCCCCCTCCCTCCTCCCTCCCCACCCCGGGAAATCTCGCTGCACCAGTCCCGAGCATCAATCCTGGGCTGGCGATTGATTAGACACATGACAATTAACATGCTTCAATGCCCTTCTCCCATATCATCCCACCCTTACCCTCATCCACAAAGTCCACGAATCTATTCTATACATCTGCGTTCCTTTTGTTGTCTCCCATGTTGGGTTCTCGTTACTGTCTTTCTAAATTCCATATATATGCATTAATATACTGTATTGTTGTTTTTGCTCTAATTTCTTGATCTTGGTGGTTTTCATGAGTGTTTCTTTATAATAATTCATTAGGCTATCAGTTCACTTTTAGGTAATTTTTGCATTTTATTTCATAACAAAAAATCTGAAGTCATTAGAAAGATACTAAAAATATATGCAATTTTAAAAATTGGGAAAAAGAGAGAGCATCTCTGTACCTTCCTCTCAATATTGTTGTAAGCCTAAAGCTGCCCATTACAAATGGTCTTAATTTTTTAAAAAGGAGAAATAAGATTTTTTCCTTCCAGTTTTATTGTGATATTATTGACATACAGAAATATCTAAAATAAAAGTAATAATAATTTGACATATACATCACAAAATATCACTACAATATGTTTAGTGAATATTCATCATCTCATGAAGATGCATCATTGAAGAAATAGAAAAGAATGTTTTTCCTTGTAATGAGATTTCTTAGGATTTACTCTCATCACAACTTTTCATATATAACATATAGCAATGTTAAATATACTCACATTGGGTGTTATATCCCTTAGTACTTATTTATCTTATAACTGTAAGTTTGTACCTTTTCACTGCCTTCATTAAGTTCACCCTTCCCCCACTTCCCACCATTAATACTGAAAATCTGCTATCTGATGTGTGGAGTCTAAAAAAAAATAAATAAATGAACAAACATAACCAAAAGGAAAGTTATAGATACAGAGGACAAACACATGGTTGCCAGAGGAGAGAAGACAATGGGAGGTGATAAATAAATGAGGAAGATAAAGAGGTAGCAACTTAGAATTTCAAAATAAATATGACATGATATAAAATGTACAGCATGAGGGATATAATCATTAATTATAAAATATCTTTTTATGGTGATAGGTCATAACTAAACTTGTAGTGACCACTTTGTAAGGTATAGAAATATTGAATCATAATGCTGTATAACAGGAATTAACATAGTCTTGCAGGTCAATCATACTTCAAAAGCAAACAAGCTCATAAGAGATCAGATTTGTGACACGAATTTTTTTTAATTATGAAGAAAAAGAGATTTTGATTATAGACTAAACTTTTGAGGAGTTCTGTTTCAAAATGAGTAAAGAAATGATGCTGAAGCTGTTGGGGGAGGTGATCTCAAGAGGATGACTGATGGAAGAAATTGATTCTGCAGAAAGCAAGTGAAGAAATAAAGGAAAATCACTGAAGCAAGGTTTTCCAATAGTCAAAAATGGATGGAATCCAGGGAACAAGTAGAAGGGTTTCCATCAGACAGAAGCATGGCTACTTCATCTGTGGAAATAAGCACACTGTACTGTATGTTGGCAGTTGAATTAATGTGATGTGTGTGTGTGTGTGTATGTGTTAGTTGCTCAGTCATGTCCACTCTTTGTGACCTCACAGAGTGTAGCCTGCCAGACTCCTCTGTCCATGGGATTCTCCAGGCAAGAATACTGGAGTGAGGTTGCCTTGCCCTTCTCCAGGGGATCTTCCTGACCCAAGGACTGAACCCAGGTCTCCCACCTAGCAGGCAGATTCTTTACCATTTGAGCTACCTGGGAAGCAATGGTGCCCTACAAATATTCTCTTTTGACAGATTTTGTTTCTCAAAGAAGTGATAAGAGAGGTCACTGGCTGAGAGAGAGGATAGAAAAGCTGTATCAGAGATTGAGGAGAGAGACAGAAGCTGTAAAATAGTTCTCTAGAAAAGTAGAAGAGTGAATGGATTAAGGAAGTGAAATATAAACACTAGGTAAACAGCAATGAATCCATTTTTAGTTGATGGAAATGGACATAAAATGGGGAGAGTGAGCACGATGCGTACTTTTCTCCAGTTCCTATTCAACTGCAGAGATGAGGATTCTGATTTTAGTACACACAAACACACACATGTAAACACTGAAATAAATTCATTTATACGCTTATATACACATATGTGCACATTTCTTTTTGGTCTCATCTCATTAGAATGTAATCTGCAAATGCCAACTATTTTTAATAGGATATTGAATATAGTTCCCTATGCTATAAAACGTATGTGTTAGTCGCTCAGTCATGTCTGACTCTTTGCAACCTTACGGACTGTAGCCTGCCAGGCTTCTCTGTCCACGGGATTCTCCAGGCAAGAATACTCCTACTCCCCATCTCTCTTGACAAACACAAGTCTTGAGCCTGTTTGCTTTGTACATGTGTTCATCTGTGTCATACTTTAGAATCCACATATAAGTGACCTCATATAGTGTTTGTCTTTCTCTTTCTGACTTACTTCACTTAACATGATAATCTCTAGATCTATCCATGATGCTGCACGTGGCATTACTTCATTCTTTTTCATGACCAAGTAATATGCCATTGTGTATTGGCACAACATCTTCAGGCTTCCCAAGTGGCTCAGTGGTAAAGAATCCACCTGCCAATGGAGGAGCTGCAGGAGACACGGGTTCTATCTTTGGGTCAGGAAGATCCCCTGGAGGAGGAAATGGCAACCCACTCCAATAGTATTGCCTGGAAAATCCCATGGACAAAGGAACCTAGGGGAGCTACAGTTCATGGGGTCACAAATAGTCAGACACGACTGAGCAACTGAGCGTGCACACAATATTCCATGGTGTTTATATATAACATCTTCTTTATCTATTTCTCTTTTGATGGACACTTAGATTGTTTCCATGTTTTGGCTATTGTAAATAATGCTGCTGAAAATGGATGGGCTTCCCAGGTGGGGCTAGTGGTGAAGAATCTGACTGCCAAAGCAGGAGTTGCAAGAGATGCAGGTTTGACTCCTGGGTCAGGAGTATTCCTACTGGAGTGGGAAATGGCAGCCCATTCCAGTATTCTCACCTGGAAAATTCCATGGACAGAGGAACCTGGTGGGATATAGACCATGGGGTTGCAAAAAGTCAGACACAGCTAAGCACATGCAAACACATACACACATGAACATAGGGATACATTTTTTTTTTTGAGTTATAGCTTTGTTCGGATATATGCCCAGGAGCAGGATTGCTGGATCTTACAACTCTACTTTTTAGTTTTTTGAGGAACCTCCATACTGTCTTCCACAGTGACTGTACCAATTTACATTCCCACCAACAGTACAGGAGGGTTCCCTTTTCTCCACTCCACCTCCAGCATTTGTTATTTGTAGATATTTTAATGCTGGACATTCTGACCAGTATGAGGTGGTACCACATAGTAGTTTTGATTTGCATTTCTCCAATAATTAGTGATAAGGAGCATTTTTCATGTGCTTTTTGACCATGTATATGTCTTCTTTGGAGAAATATCTATTTAGGTTTTCTGTCCATTTTTTTCCTTTTTTTTAAATTAGAGGATAATTACATATTGTGATGGTTTTTACCATAGATCACAATGAATCAGCATTAGGTATATATATGTCCTCTCCGTCTTGAACCCTCTTTGCACCGCTCTCCCCACCCCATCCCTCTGGGTTGCCACAGAGCATTGGCTTTGAGTGCCCTGCCTCTTACATTGAACTCCCGCTGGCTATCTATTTTACATATGGTAATAAATATGTTTCAATCCTATTCTCTTATATCATCCCACCCTCTTCTTCCCCGACTGTGT
The DNA here is from genome assembly GCA_007570785.1 of Antilocapra americana. Classification (NCBI taxonomy): domain Eukaryota; kingdom Metazoa; phylum Chordata; class Mammalia; order Artiodactyla; family Antilocapridae; genus Antilocapra; species Antilocapra americana. Next base: position 174,447 of record ML662438.1, read on the forward strand.
CCAAAATGTCTGTGTCTCCTTTGATACCCTGCAAGTAGGATCATCAGTACTATCTTTCTAGATTCTTTATGTATACATTAATATGAATGGATAAGGAAGCTGTGGTACATATACACAATATACTATTATTCAACTATAAAAATGAACACATTTGAGTCAGTTCTAATGAAGTGAATGAATTTAGAGCCTATTACAGAGTGAAGTAAATCAGAAAGAGAAAGACAAGTATATTAAGGCATACATATGGAATCTAGAAAGATAGTACTGCTCATTTTTTGATTGGGTTGTTCTTTTTTGTAACTGAGTTGTATGAGCCAATTAATTTTACATCTTATACATCTCTGTACCCCTAGCATCTAAAATAATGCTATAATGCTATTCGTATGGTAGATTTTCAAGAAATTTGTTAAATAAATGAATGAGAACCTTTGGTAAATATTATCAATGCTTTAGTTTTAAAGTCAAAATTTCTATGCTTCTTTCAAACATCTGATTCATTTCACTTGAAAAATATCTTGAAATTGTAAGAACAGTAGAGTTAAAAACTAACCAAACTACTGCAACTACTTCTGTCTCCATCACAGTATTCTCAATACTGTACAATGAAAATATTCAAGTAAATTAGATAAGATTGATCTGATTTCAACTGTCATCCATAAACACTGATTTGAAATTCAGTGTTCAACAATAACATTTGACTAATATGAACAACTTCATAATGAATAAACATTAATTATTTAACTTGCAGAATAAGATTATACAAACAAATGTCTCTCCCACATTTTAGAATGTTATGTAACAGTTTACTTCAAAAAGCTTTCTGTTCATACATATTTTAAATCCATTACCTTAAATAACAATTAGAAAGGCAGGCTCATCAAAATATGAAAATGACATGAAATTGAGGGAAGCAGGGATAGCAAATTCATTGACTGATGAAAGCAAAATGAAAAATATTCTGACAAACTGAAGTATTGTGTTACATCTAGTAAGTTAAAATTTAACAGGAAGAAAAGTATAGTTAGTATTGTGGGCCCCCAATAAACTACTTCACCAGTATAACACAGGGACAATTTGGCTTAGTAGAGCAGGTAAAAATAATTGTTGTAGCTGGCAATAGGCTCAAGAAATGCTTATAATGAGATGAAACTGCCCTCCAAAGAGCTAGTGTGATCTTAAGTGGCATTAACAAATCATATATCTTGAGCAAATGAGAAGGCAACATTCTTTCCTGTGTACTACTCATAACACAGAGTGTTCTAATCCAACTCTAAGTTTCAATTTAAGTCAAATTAGAACATTTTTAGAAGACAATGCATAAGATGGCGAAGAAAATCTAATGTCTTAAGTGAAAGCATTTTTAAAAAGGATGGGACTATTTACCCAGAAGTAGAGAAAACTCAGAGAAGATAACAGTCTATCTCAAATATTTTAGTAATCATTTATGAAAGGGATTCTACTCATTATAGCCCCAAGAAACAGAACTGGGACAATGGGTAAGATATAGGAAGACACAGCTTGGTCAAATCACAACATTTTTGAAATCAGAAAATTGCAATTTGGAAGCTTTCCATCAGTTTCTGCAGTCTGAGTTAGAGAACTGGATTTGCCCTTGAAATAGATCTACCTTTGTTTCAGGAAGAAGTACCTGAATCCAGGTAAACTCCTCTGGTTATCAAGAATAATCAGTTAATTCTTGTTACCTGACCTGATTGAAATATCCCAGATTGAACCATTAAATACTCTTCTGACAACTAAAAATTATTTGGTCAATGAGTGTATGTGTTCTTGTCCATCAATTCCCTGGAGGAGGATATGGCAACCCACTCTAGTATTCTTGCCTGGAGAATCCCCACTGACAGAGGATCCTGGCGGGCTATAGTTCCTGGGGTTGCAAAGAGGCGGACACGACTGAGTGACTAAGCAACAGCCCGTCAATTTGCTCACAGGAGGGTGGGAAATCAAATCTAGAATCTTCATGTCAATCTGTGAACAAAACAAGATTCATCAGATGCTGCCTGCATCTCCATTCAGTCCACATTTTTATTGAACTTCTACTGTTTATCAAGCACTGTTCTAAATGGCAGGTTCACAAGAAGGAACAAAATGTTCTCACAAAAGTCAGTTTCTCAGCTCTCAAACAGTCCTCATTTCTCACTTTCTCAATAAAGCCGGCTCAGATCTTACAACTGAACATACATTCTGCTTCCTTCATATTACATTCCACCCTTATCCTCACACCCAAGTCCTAATATCCTGTTCTATTTTTCATTTCTTCTCACTTTTTCACAGCATTTTCCACTTTCCAATATCTGTTGCAATTCACTTACTTGGAAAGTAGATTCTCCAAATAGATTTTTGACTATTGTGTTTACTGCTAAATAAGCAGTGAACAGAAAAATGCCTAGCAAAAGTAGGCAAACAATAAGCACTTGTGAATGAATGAACAAAAACCCTGGCGCTGCCTACAAATTGCCTTTAGCTGAGTTCAGCCACTCAGTCGTGTACGACTGTTTGCGACCCCATGAACTGCAACACACCAGGCCTCCCTGTCCATCACCAACTCCCTGAGTCCACCCAAACCCATGTACATTGATTGAGTCAGTGATACCATCCAGCCACCTCATTTTCTGTCATCCCCTTCTCCTCCTGCCTGCAATCTTTCCCAGCATCAGGGTCTTTTCTAATGAGTCAGCTCTTCACATCAGGTGGCCCAAGTATTGCAGTTTCAGCTTCAACATTAGTCCTTCCAATGAACACCCAGGACTGATCTCCTTTAGGATGGACTGGTTGGATCGCCTTGCAATCCAAGGGACTCTCAAGAGTTTTCTCCAACACCACAGTTCAAAAGCATCAATTCTTCAGTGCTCAGCTTTCTTTATAGTCCAACTTTCACATCCATACATGACCACCGGAAAAAACCATAGCCTTGACTAGGTGGACCTTTGTTGGCAAAGTAATGTTTCTACTTTTTAATATGCTGTCTAGGTTGGTCATAACTTTCCTTCCAGGAGTGTCTTTTAATTTCATGATTGCAATCACCATCTGCAGTGATTTTGGAGCCCAAAAATATAAAGTCAGCCACTGTTTTCACTGTTTACCCATCTGTTTGCCATGAAGTGATGGGACCAGAAGCCATGATCTTAGTTTTCTGAATGTTGAGATTTAAGCCAACTTTTTCACTCTCTTCTTTCACTTTCATCAAGATGCTTTTTAGTTCCTCTTCGCTTTCTGCCATAAAGATGGTGTCATCTGCATATCTGAGGTTATTGATACTTCTCCCAGCAATCTTGATTCCAGCTTGTGCTTCCAGCCCAGAGTTTCTCATGATGTACTCTGCACATAAGTTAAATAAGCAGAGTGACAATATACAGCCTTGACATACTCCTTTTCCTATTTGGAACCAGTCTGTTGTTCCATGTCCAGTTCTAACTCTTGCTTCCTGACCTTCATACAGGTTTTTCAAGAGGTATATCAGGTGGTCTGCCATTTCCTTCAGAATTTTCCATGGTTTATTGTGATCCATACAGTCAAAGGCTTTGGCATAGTCAATAAAGCAGAAGTAGATGTTTTTCTGAAACTCTCTTGGTTTTTCAATGATCCATCAGATGTTAGCAATTTGATCTCTGGTTCCTCTGCCTTTTCTAAAACCAGTTTGAACATCTGGTAGTTCACAGTTCACATATGGCTGAAGCCTGGCTTGGAGAAATTTGAGCATTACTTTACTAGTGTGTGAGATGAGTGCAATTGTGCTATAGTTTGAGCATTCTTCATCATTGCCTTTCTTTGGGATTGGAATGAAAACTGACCTTTTCCAGTCCTGTGGCCACTGCTGTTTTCCAAATTTGCTGGCATATTGAGTGCAGCACTTTAACAGCATCATCTTTCAGGATTTGAAATAGCTCAACTGGAATTCCATAACCTCCACTAGCTTTGTTTGTAGTGATGCTTCCTAAGACCCACTTAACTTCATATTCCAGGTTGTCTGGCACTAGATGAGTGTGAGTGATCACACCATCATGATTATCTGTGTCATGAAGATCTTTTTTGTACAGTTCTTCTGTGTGTTCTTGCCACCTCTTCTTTATATCTTCTGCTTCTGTTAGGTTAATACCATTCCTGTCCTTTATTGAGCCCATCTTTGCATGAAATGTTCCCTTGGTATCTCTAATTTTCTTGAAAAGATCTCTAGTCTTTTCCATTCTGTTGTTTTCCTCTATTTCTTTGCATTGATCACTGGGAAGGCTTTCTTATCTCTCCTTGCTATTCTTTGGAACTCTGCATTCAGATGGGTATATCTTTCATTTTCTCCTTTGCTTTTCTCTTCTCTTCTTTTCACAGTTATTTGTAAAGCCTCCTCAGACAGCCATTTTGCTTTTTTCCATTTCTTTTCTTAAGGATGGTCTTGATTCCTGTCTCCTATACAATGTCATGAACCTCCATCCATAGTTCATCAGGCACTCTGTCTATCACATCTAGTCCCTTAAATCTATTTCTCACTTCCACTGTATAATCATACAGGATTTGATTTAGAGTTAGTAAAATTAGGACTTTTAATGACTGGATTGCATTCATAGACCTGATGAGTGTGGCCTTACTGGAGAATCGGAAACTGACCCATATAAATCTAGATAAATTCTTGTAGTCAGCCGCACTGCCCTGGAAAACTCCCTTAGGCCTTATGTTGAAAATGTTCAAGAATTTAAGAGGTGTTACCTGATGATAGAGTAGCAATATCCCAGATCAAGATAAAGTCCTTAAAAAAAGATTGACACTGTACAAATAAATACCAAATCAGCCACAAGGTATAAACCCTATGGGCCACATCAAAAAGCAATGTGTCTATGACTACTGGATCAAGGTGCATACAAAGTTTATGTAGGTGGTGGTTGTAATGATGATCTCCCCACCTGATGTAAAGCATTATAGCTGAAAACACTTGACCTTTGTTTGGATGAGCCATGAGCTGCAGCTATGCTATTTAAAGCTAAAAGTAAAGACAAAGCTTCTTCACTGATGCAGAGCAGTTCCCTCTCCTTGACACCTTATTCTTCCATCCTCTTCTATCCTGACCTTGACTGCTTTAAGAACAAGGATGATGAAGAGTAGGTCAAGGACTTCACTCTTTCCAGAGGAAATTGAAGGCCATAGTCACCTTTAAGCAGGCAGTAGAAATTTGGTGAGAGAGGGTCACAAGCTTCTGTGCCTTTTTGGATAACAATACTCAATTAATAACCTGACTCAGTGCAATGGTGGAGATAGGGCACCTGGATTCATTGATGGAGTTTGGATTGGGTTGAGTGAAGAAAGAGAATGAACCTGATCTTGTGGATGGAGGCTTTGGGCTGATTTAATATATTGTTGCTGCTGCTTCTTCATCCAAAAGTATAGGAGAAAATAATGTTCTACATGCTTATACTTCCCCCATCTGTAAGTACCAGAGGAGACTTTCCAGATTGAGAAGAACTACATTAAGAGAAATATTAACAACTTTGGGACTCACAACCCTAATGATTCATTTAAGCTAAAAGTCTCTGTGGCTGAAAATTTTGCCAAGTAGAATCTCTGGCAAAGGTGGTGGCCTCAACTCAGAAGAGCCCCTTGGTGTTTGAACTCATTATCTTTGAAGATCAACCAGTATATTCTTTTGAGAAGTATCCTTTACCTTGCTACTAGGTTCTTGACATAAATGAACTCCTGGCAGAAGGAATCCTGTGACCACTCCAGACTGGCATTCCCATTGGTCTACTTAGACTAGATGACAGAAGGTAGAAGAATCCCAACAAGACTTGCTGGTCAATTTGAAATAATATACTCAAGAATGCAGCTAATTTGGCCCCTATAGCAAGGCAACAGCAACCCACTCCAGTACTCTTGCCTGAAAAATCCCATGGACAGAGGAGCCTCGTAGGCTTCAGCTGCGAAGAGTCAGTCACGACTGAGCGACTTCACTTTCACTTTTCACTTTCATGCATTGGAGAAGGAAATGGCAACCCACTCCAGTGTTCCTGCCTGGAGAATCTCAGGGATGGGGGAGCCTGGTGGGCTGCCGTCTATGGGGTCGCACAGAGTTGGACACGATTGAAGCAACTTAACAACAGCAGCAGCAGCACTGCAAATATACATGAAAAAGTGGTAGTTATTCTTTGGGGGAACATTATACTCCACAGAGCTACTGATTCACTGGACCTTAAACCTGCTAAAATCCCGCTAAATTCCTGAGTCTGGTTTATTGATGGGTCACTTAACTGAAACCCAATAGTGTCCACTGACTACTACAGTTGTTCAATATTAGCATTATAGAACAGAAAGTAGACCTGATTCTTCAGTTCAGTAGCCAAAACTCAAGGCCATTCTCAGCTCTCTCTAACTTGTGCTTGGGGCTCTTCGTACCAATAACCTAGCTAGCTGGTCTACCACTTTGAAAACCAGAGGTAAGCAGATTAAAGACAGCCATCTTTGGAACTACAAACTGCAGAGACAAATCACAGCAGATGATCAAAGCAAGAGTCACTCACAAAGATGTTTATGGTAAGGGTCAGTCAAACCAAGTGGAATAAAGCTCTGATTAATTCTGCATTTCCTAGATTGACAGAAGCTTCCTGAACACCATCATAGAACTGGACATGGCAATGCATCCACCATTGCAAATTGGGCACAACACTAAGAATTCCCCTATATCTGAAGCAGAAGCTACCACTGTACATAGACTTGTGAATTTTGCCAAAAGTTGACCATTTTGTTTTAAAGAGAGGAAGGCTGCATTGCAGAGGGTGTGGCAGCCACCCATTTGCTACTGATTATGTTAGACTTTTGACCCCTCCCAGAACTGCTGGTGATGCCTCACCACTGTGGACAATTTCTCAGATTATAAGTCATTGTGTCAGTATAATCAGTCAGCTCTATCCATGCCACTGCCACCTATAATATTAATCTGTGTTGGGTTTTAAGGTTTCTGGGTCATTTGCAATCTGATAATTGTGCACCTCTTACTGCAGGAGCTACTCAAAAAAGGCTTACAGTCAAGGTATTCAATGGACTCCCCATCCCATCCTGACACATCTGGCATTGTTGGTAGTTTCAATGGCCTCCTCAAACACTGAATCAAATACTTTTTTGACTTCGCCTGTTTCAACTCCCCCTAGTTCACACAACTTAGTTTATCAATTTGTTCCCTGCAGCTGTCCACAGGAAAGGATTATCTCCTCTTCTCTGCTGCTGAGGTAATTGTCAGGAAGAAAGCAGCGGACATTATTTAGAAAAGTTTGAAAATTCAGGATTTCATCCTGACCATTCCTAGCCATGAAGCTACCTGCTTTCCCTCAGCAACAATCCCAGAATAACCTAGAAGATATATCTTCAAGGTGTCTGACCAAAAAGAGGCTTAAAGTACTGACAATGAATTTTGGTTCAGTCTCATGAATTTTCCTGTTGGATTGACATGAAACTAGATCGCAAGAGTTGAAGAGTTTTTCCATAGTGGTACAAGTAAGCCAAAGAGTCGAAGACATAGTAAGCATATATTTTAAGAAGTCCTTAACCCTTTTGCAGTGGTGTGTCCCAGCCAAAAGGTCTAGATATGAAAAAAAAGATGGTTGGGGGAAATGGGAAGTTATGACTCTACTGTAAGGGTACACAATAGAGAGAAAGCAACGCTCCAGTAGCCAGCAGCTTAGACCCTGTGAGGAATATGAGGAGGAACACTGACGGTCTTTTGTCTTTTACAGGCACCTTTAGAGCTTTTGTCGCTAAGAAAATACTCTGGTACAGCTCTCCCAAAGTATTGCAAGGAGATTCAGTGACCTACTAGGCCTGACATCCCCTGCCAGACAGCCTGAACACAATATGATCACCACCCTCATTAACCTTATTGAGTCTATTAGAAGCAGCAGGAATTCCCCAGTCCCTGTGTCTCCCACTCATAACACCCATCCTCAAGTAACAATGTCTTCCCCACTTCTACCACCATAACTCTTGCACAGGTGGTGGTAGAAACAAAACAGATTAGATGGACTATATCCTGGGCATTCCCTTCAGGAAAAAGGAATAGACTCAATTATTCAAATTGAACTGGGAAGCTTCAGGGGGCCATTTTGGAGGCACTGTCTACCTATGTCCCCCAACTGCCATAGGTCCTGCTTACTGAGGGAGCTTAAATTTGTAAACAACACTTTCCCTCAGATGTGAATGCTCCCATGCATGCTTCCAGTACTCTTTTTGTATGGAATCCAAGTATTAATTTGCTTCTAGTCACTTGCACCATGACAAGCTAAGTCTGTTGGCATGGAAGAATCCAGAGGGAGTACTCTGGGTACTTACTAGGGAGTATTGAAAGACAAGAGTGGATGTACTGACAGCAGTCAGCTTTCAGTAACTAGACCATTTTGGTATAGATTTGTGGGTATGTGTATGTGTGTGGGTGTGTGTGTGTAAAAAGAATATAACCTCACTTTGTAGTCTTATTTTAGGGTAAGGGAAATATATAAGGCGGAACAGTTAGAGTACTTCAAAGATGAGAAGAGTAAATTTGCTGATTGTGGGTATTTTGTAACTAGAGGCACTCAAGTATGGAATGTATAGTTATTTAGTAAAAAGAATTTTAGAAGAAATTCAAATGTGAGCTGCAAGACTGGACTAGAGTCTATGATATTTTCCCCTCAATTTTGATCTAAGGGAAAAAATACTCTAGCATAAAAATATGCACAAATATTTTAAAATATGAAGCTTCATAACTCTTGGGCACATCATCAATATAAATAACCCTTTGCATTATACCACCCTATCATTTACCTGAGATTCTTTGAGTAGCAAGACATTGTAGAAATCGACCAGCTCCTTTTATTTGACAGATAAAGAAAATGATCAGTTCAGTTCAGTCACTCAGTCATGTCTGACTCTTTGTGACCCCATGAACTGCAGCACGCCAGGCCTCCCTGTCCATTACCAACTCCCGGAGTTTACCCAAACTTATGTCTATCAAGTCAGTGATGCCATCCAACCATCTCATCCTCTGCTGTCCCCCTCTCCTTCTGCCCTCAACCTTCCCAGCATCCAAATGAGTCAGCTCTTCACATCAGGTGGCCAAAGTATTGGAGTTTCAGCTTCAGTATCAGTCCTTATCCAGTGCAATTAAATGGCTTTCCTGAAATCTCATATATCTATGACATACCAAAATTAGAAATTGAGTAGCATGGCTTTCAGCAAGACTTTCTCATCTGGGGTCCCTTATCTAATCCACAGAATTCAGAAAAATCATTTGATGACTATATTCTTGCTTCTCCCAAAGAAGGTGCATAAAATCATTTCAGAGGCTAAGGCAAGAAGACAGGGTCATGTATACATGAACACCTAGAGTTCTGGGTGTTACCCTCAGACCCCCATTGGAGATGGCCATCCCTGGAAACATGTTGCATCTCTTATCCCACCCAAGTCCCTCTTTTTGTCAATAGGCAGAATTGTTTTCCCCTCAGAATTACCAGGCAGTCTACAGAATACAGTGAATCACAGATGGAATACACAGTCATAGACTTGCTCCTTGGAAGAAAAACTATGACAAACCTAGACAGCATATTAAAAAGCAAAGATATTACTTTGCTGACTAAGGTCTGTATAGTCAAAGCTATGGTTTTTTTCAATAGTCATATATGGATATGAGAGTGGGACCATAAAGAAGGCTGGATGCTGAAGAATTGATGCTTTTGAACTGTTAAGTTGGAGAAGACTCCTGAGAGTCCCTTGGGCTGCAAAGAGATCAAACCTGTCAATCCTAAAGGAAATAATCCTGAATATTCATTAGAAGGAGTGATGCTGAAGCTGACACTCCAATACTTTGGCTCCTGATGCGAAGAGTTGACTCATTAGAAAAGAACCTGATGCTGGGAAAGATTGAAGGCAGGAGGAGCAGGGGACACCAGAGGATGAATGGTTGGATAGTATCACTGATTCAATGGACATGAGTTTGAGCAAACTCTGGGAGATGGTGATGGACAGGGATGTCTGGCATGCTGCAGTCCATGGGTCATAAAAGAGTCAGACATGCCTGAGTGACTAAGCAGCAAAAATAAGACTTTGGGTTCTTAAGTAGAAACAGAGGGAAGCACCCATAGAGAATTTGCTGAAAACCAAGTTAGCACTCTGGTCCTTTGCCACAAGCAAGCAGCCTTACTCCACCAGGGCTCATGCTATCTCAGAAAAACACCAACATTTTTATCCTCAATATTGTTTGCTGAGCAGAATGCCCAGTTGAGACACTCTGGGGTTTGTTCAGTGCTGATTGAATCCTTACTCTTAAAAAAAAAAAAGTACACATTTCCTGAGCACTTTGGTGGGAAGTGGAAAGGCCAGGGGCCAAGGCACAATCTGAGTCTCTCTATATTCTCTTTGTCTTTAAACAGGCTGCTAAGGTGTGCAAGTGTGTGAATTATTATTTTCCTAACATTAAACACTTGATTTAAAGCATATTCCCTTTGAAGAAAGGTATAATTGGGGAATTATTTGAAGTCTCTAAGTGGTTAGAAACTGGGTTTAGCCAGATTTCTAGCTGTAAGCAAAAGTCAGTCTCTGATAAGAAGCTGTTGTACTTTATTGATGCAAAGGAGGTAAGTACCCTCTTGGGGCTTTCTCGGTTCAAGAGCATCCTGGCTGTTATTTGCAATCTGCAGTGTGCAGTGCTGAATGTTTTCAGAGACATTGGCCCCATATAACTGAGTTCTCGTCAGAGGAAGCTTCCAAGTTCCTGGGCAAAGTTTTAATGACATATTGGTTGCAACATGGGTTTTGTGAGGCAGGAAAGCTTCCCTCCATTACCTATTCATATGCAATATTGAATTATAAAATAAAGCACAGAGCCGAAATAGATAGACTTTCCAACAGAGAGACACGCAGCCACATTACAAAGTCAATTTCATATATGGGATCCTGCGCTGAATCATTTAGCTATTTAGGAATGCATTTCGCAGCTAACTCATCCTGGCAGGCCCAACGGGATGCAGTTCCTCTTAAAATAAATATGGAGTCATCAAACAGACATCACTGTGACAATTAACTGCTGGGCTTGAAGGAACTTTTGCTGGGCTTTTCAAAGCAGCCAGAACAAAAAAAGAGGCTCCATGAGTCACAAGTACAATCTACATATGGGAACAATCTTTTGCAAAAATCAATCTTGAATAAATATATTATATTATATTTATTTTTTCTCTTGGCACAGTTAGGAAATGAGGGGTTCCACAAAACTGAATTTTCCAGTGACTTAAAACTTACCACTTTAATACTCAAAAAGAAAAAAGAAAAAGAAAAAGAGACAGTGGGCTAGAGATATTCCTAAATATTTTATGTAGACCTTGGTTTCCTTAAATAAAGTTTGGGTTATCATTTAATTTTATAAGCCTTTTAGTTGACTTGACATCATCCATTTGGGAAAGCTCTTGTGACAGTTCCAGGGAGGGATGGTGCAAGTCTGGCCCAGGCAGGGGCAATGAAGAGAAGGGAACAGATTTGAGATGTAATTTGGAGGTAGAATTGACAGAACTTAGTGACTGATTGAATGCGGCATTTGGGCCAAAGGTGAAGGCAAATTACAATTACCAGTTTCTGGCACAAGTAACTGAGACGATGAGTGTGCTATTCATGATGATGTCATATGAAGAAGAAGGAACAAATTACAAAGAAAAAATATCAAGTGTACAATAAGGTCAATAATCAAGAACTTAATAGAAATCTTAAATAAAGGAAAAAGACCCCTTAGCCAAAGAAATGAGGTCTGCAAAACTCAGGGCTGAGTCCACACAGACTTTGACGAGATTCACTCAGCTCAGAATGGCTCTTGACTGACCCTTAGGTGGAAGGTATGATGTTGCATGGTTTTAGCATGTTGGAAACAGCACATGAGAGAGGAGAAGGCTTCATGAAACTGACATACTCACAATTAAAGCAGTGGCTTAGAGCCTGAAAGGAAATCTGCTGTATTATAACATGACACAATAAATGATATTCATTGTAAAATTCCCTTCATTGGGTGAGGACCAAATGAGGCATTATTATTTTGAACCTTTAAGAATCACAGTTCACCCTTTCTTTTAATATGCAAGGCAATTTTGTGTGGTCAGTAGATGCTCAGGACTTTACAGGTGAGCTCATGGATGCTCATAGTACTTATGCCACTTGCCCAAAACCACCAGTCAGTGACTAGGTTGCCATTGTGATGAAGGTATGCCTAACTCCAAAACCTAGCTCTCTCTTTCACACACTGAGGCTAATGAAAGGAATTTATGGATGATATAGCTATCAGCTCTGCTCAAAACAAAAACTCTCCTGAGCAAGTAGAAATGTGCTTTTAAAATACTTGGCATCCTAAAGTCGTGGGCTCCCTGTTGTCTGAATTCTTAATGGGCAAGTAACTTCACGTGTCCATTAGGTTTTTAAATGAGACTCTTGTGTTGGATGGGAAGAGAAGGTAAGTAAATTCCTGTCAACGGCAATATCCTATGAGTTTAGAGTCCAGGTTCAAATGAAACTGTGGGTAGAAAAGTGCTGCAGATATTGTCAAGTGATATTTGGATGTTAGGATCTTTGTTACGTGTGCCAACGTGGGCACATCAATGACCCTATTCTACCACAGGCTGAATAATCTGATACTTGAGTACTATAATGAAATAAGGCTGAACTTCCCTGCCCACTCTCATCCTATCCCTCTGTTTCTACCTAGGTTGAAAAGCATGTCGTTTCTTTGAATGACCAACAAAATTAGGCCTTTTCTCCAGAAGGCGACTATTGAAATGGACACATGTGCCAGGATGAGGACTGTAGAAACTCAAACAGCTTCTCTCACTATTCTGAGTTATCATATTCACTTAGAGGTAACTGTTTAACAGACTACCTCGTGGTCCCTTTAGGAGCTAGAGACGTGTGGACAAATTATCTTTGATTGGAAGTGACATGAAAATGTGGCAGAAAGAGTTTTACATTATTAATTTATGTTTTCTCTGTCTTTCCCATGTCCTTTGACCCTATTCGAGCAGGCAACAGGCTCAGACCAAGAGAGATTTGTGATTAGACCCCTGGTTTTTATAGCCAAGAGTGTAAATTCAATAATGGTAGACCTTGAGGTAAGAGAGATACCCATCATTAAAAGAGATTTTCCTGGCTGGAAGAGAATTGGTAGAAAAAAAAGTCACATGGTTCTACATACTGGGGATACATGCACCCTACTTCCTGTGATGTCAGATGGTAGGCAAAAATTCAGTGACTGACCACATAGTGTCTCAGAAAGGCTAGGGCCCAGGGCTCACAGTCTTACCAAAGATTCCTTAAATGGACTGCGGACAGTGGAAGCCAGGACCATGCGCTTCTCAACAGTACCGGTGTATCGGTACTTTGTACTGAACCCAGAACCTTGGTACAGCCTCAGGGAAGAGGTCACGGGAACCCCCAAGAATGTGTAGCTCAATTTTCCAAAGGAAAAGGTCAAAGCTCAAAAGGCAGAAACTTCCGTTGCTCTAAAATCAAAGGATATGAAAAACCTTTTGCTCCTCTAACAAGAATGGAGATGGAGACTCACATCCACTCCAGGATTTAAAGCCTAAAAGCAGGTGGAGAAAACTCATGGAGGGTCAAAGTGGAGGCACCAACTCTGGTAAGAAAATCCAAGGAAAGTCAGGACTTCCTAAAAGGACAAGTGCCCATAGATGACAAGCCCTGAATAATGAATAAATCTGGGTCCAAAAGGAACTGAGTGCTGCCACAGAGGGAGAAAACCCTCAGAGGGAGAGGGCATCCTATGTGTACTATCCCAGCCTCACATGGTTCCCCAACAGCAGCCTTACCTGTGAGATTCAAATTCTTACATGTTTTCATGGCAAATCCTAATTTTACCATCTCCCAAAAGGCCAAGCAGAGCCTAATTTGGTGTGACACTTTCATGTCCAAACCATTTTTACTCCTCAGAGTGAACTGAGTCTGAACAGCAAAATGAAATTTCAAATATGTTAGTTTTTTTTTTCCTTAAGCCCTGAAACTTTTGCTAGAAAATCCATGGCACTATGAAAGAATTTATGCCTTCTAGAAAAAATACTATATTTCCCTCTATGGGTATGAAAACTTCATCCATAAAATAAACTCCAGCCAATAGCCTCTGGGCAACTGAAATCCTGGGTTTTCTCTTTGTGTACCAGGAACATGGATTTTCTTCTCTCCATCCTGTTGTAGTGGAGAGTCTCCAAAAATGGCTCTCATCAATTCCCCTTCTCCCTGTATACACAGCCTGTGCCTTCATCAAGAGGGAAAGTCTATTTCAATCATTCTCTTTGAATCTGGGCTGGCCTTGTAATTATCAGAAAGTGTAGAACTGAGTTTGTTGAGTTTCAGTCCTCACTTTGAAGAAGTCTGGCAGCTTTTCCTTCTGTGCCCTCAAGGGAGGCTAATCTCCATGTTGTAAAGAAGGTAGCAAGATTTTTAAGTGATAACACTCAATGTGGAGAGAGAGAAAGAGAGAAGGAAGGACAGGAGAAAAGAAAGGGAGAGAGAGTCAAAGAGACACCATGTAGAGGTGTCAGACTTGCAAATGAATTAAGCATAGGCCTTCCAGCCCAGTCCACATTGAATGGAAGGTAGTCAGATGAGTAACCCAGGTAATGACATTTCACCAGAAGAACTATCCACTTAGACTTGTCTGAATTCCTGGCCATAAGAAGCAGTAAATCTCTGTTATTTTATGCCATTTGAGAAAACCTAAGGTATATGATGGGTAGAAGATTATGTTTTTAGATGAGTCTTCAAGAAATCAAATATGAAGGGTAACATAGAAATAAGGGAGAGATTGAAGTTGGATATAAAGTGAAGAGAAGGTTATTTCTCATACAAGAGAGACTTGTTGGGCAGATAGATTCGATATTGCTCAGTCCTTCAGTGAATACCTATTGTCTTTTATTTATTTATTCTTTGGCTTACTGGGTCTTCATTGCTTCACGGGCTTTTCTCTAGTTGCAGCAGAAGGGTGCTACTCTCTAGTTGCAGTAAGAGGGCGTCTCATGGCAATGGCTTCTCTTACTGCAGAGCGCAGGCTCAAGGGCATGCGGGCTCAGTATTTGCAGCCCTCAGGCTCTAGAGCACCAGCTCAGTAGTTGCAGTACACAGGCTTAGGGGCTTCATGACATGTGGGATTTTCCTGGGCTAAGGTTCAAACTCATGTCTGCTGTGTTAGCATTCAGATTCTATACCACTGAGCCACCAGGGAAGTCCAATACTTGTAGTCTTTGGGACAAATTTAATTTCTTTAGTTTTGCAAGTGAGACTCATCATAATCTCGCT
The DNA here is from genome assembly GCA_007570785.1 of Antilocapra americana. Classification (NCBI taxonomy): domain Eukaryota; kingdom Metazoa; phylum Chordata; class Mammalia; order Artiodactyla; family Antilocapridae; genus Antilocapra; species Antilocapra americana. The sequence continues at coordinate 189,750 of ML662438.1, forward strand.
CCTCTATTGCTCTAGCTATACAGCCTATTTCCAACCTCTAGCTTATATGTTCCCTATAATACACCTGGCAATATTTTTTGCACTTTCTTCCCACCAATATATACACAAAGTATCTTGTTCTTTCACACATCAGTGCCTGTTCAAATGCTGTTCCTCCCACCTGGAATGCTTTCCGTTACCCATGATATTCTTGTCTACCTGGTGAACTTCTCATCATGCTCCCAAATCCTACACTGATGTTAACATTTCTCTGATCATTTCCTCAATTTTGTCTTCATGCCCATGCTAACAGAGAAGAAAAAATTCTGTATTTACTTTAAAAATAACTACAGATCTCCATCTTCACACTTGCCAATGGTGTTGCATGGGTGCATGCTAAGTTGCTTCATTTGTGTCCAACCCTTTGAGACCCTATGGACTGTAGCCAGTCTGGCTCCTCTGTCCATGGGATTATCCAGGCAAGAATACTGTAGTGGATTTCCATGCCCTCCTCCAGGGGATCTTCTTGACCTTGGGGTAGAACCTGCATCTCTTGTGTCTCTTGCATTGGCAGGCATGTTCTTTATCACTAGCTCCACCTGGAAAGCCCCCCAATGTTGTTATATTTGACTATCGTCTCTATCTCCCACTAGAAGATAGGTTACTTTCAAATTTTGACACATATATTTATTAGGTGCCTGCTTTTCTCAGACTATATCATTGAACAAGCAAAGATCCCTTTCTACTAGAGATTACATTCTACTGTAAGACACAATAAACAATAAACATAATAAATTAATAAATTTTGTAATATGCTAAAAAGTACAAAGTAAAGGAAATCAAGAATACCAAAGTTAGCTAATCCAACATTGTAAATCAACTATACTTCAATAAAAATTAATTAAAGATAAGAATGTCAGGGTTAAGGGAGAGGAGAAGACTTGATTTCAATCTTAAACAAGAAAGTCAGTGGTCATTGAGGTGAGATTTAAGCAAAGCCTTTTTGCCCTAAAGGCTCTTGAGAGTCCCTTGGACACTAAGGAGATCAAACCTGTCAATCCTAAAGGAAATCAATCCTGAATATTCATTGGAAGGACTGATGCCAAAGCTGAAGTTTCACTTCTTTGACCACCTGAGGTGAAGAGACAATTCATTGGAAAGACCCTGATGCTGGGAAAGATTGAGGGCAAGAGGAGAAGAAGATGACAGAGGATGAGATGGTTGGATGGCATTAGCAGCTCAATGGACATGAATTTGAGCAGACTCCAGGAGATAGTGAAGGACAGGGAAGCCTGGCTTGCTGCAGTCCATGGGACTGCAAAGAGTCAGACATGACCGAGCGACTGAACAACATCAAGAAAAGTCTTGAAGAAGGTGAGAGTCAGTTATTCAGATATTGAGGAAAGAGCCAACAAAAGAGCACAAAGTTGGGAGGGGAGTTGTCTTGTCTGGGAGAAAGAAGGAAGAGATAAACTCTGCAAGTTAACAGAGAACTGGGCCTTATAGGACCTTATATCCTCTGCATGGGCTTTAGTCTAGACTTGGGTAAAATGAGAAGCCAAGGCAGAGTATTTTGCAGAGGAAGGGTATGAAGTGACTTGTGTCCTAAAAAGATGTCTCTGTGGGCAGAAATCTTTAGGGGCAAGAGTAGAATTAGGGAAACAAGTTAGGAGTTTACTGCAGCAATCTAGGTAGGAGGAGTAAAAGAAAGCATAAAGAAAGGAAGAGGAGTAGAGGAGAAGGCAGAAAGTGTATAAAAAGTTATAAAGAGGAGAAATAATCAAATGGAAACAGAAAGAAACAAAGCCTCCATGTGCAAACTCTGAACCATTGGCTAATCCATCAGTATGATATTCTATCACTTCAGAATCAGGAGTGTGTTGTTTACTGGTCTGTTACTAATCCAAGGGTATTTACTGCTGGCTGAGCTATCCACCCGTAGGTATATCTGCTTCTTGAAAATGAAATCAGCCTCTGGGACAACAGTCCAAAAGGAATTAGGATAAAGTCTGCGGAAATCAGGCACCTGGCCTAAATATAGTGTCCTGCTTCTCTCGTCAATTAATCTTTGCCTTGTTTTCTTGTGAATCTGTGTTTGGGGAAAAATTCTGTCTTTGCTTCAAGAAAATGTTTATGTTCTGTTAGCCTACTAGGATGCTGAGAAATGGAGTGATTCAACAGTGACTCAAGGTATGACAGGAGGAGCTGAAAAACAAGATGGTACAAATCTCATTTGGGAAGCAAATTGGTCTCCTGCCTTGAGAAAACTATTTTAATTGAAGTAATATTTTTAAATCATTGGAAGAAAAGCTTGTTTTAAAATTGTAAGTTGTACTATTTTAATAGCATAACTATTTTCTAAGTACACTTTCTTGTAAGACATCAACTTGATTTTTAGCTACAGAAGAATAACTCTCCAAGTTTCTATAAGTCTTTATCTGTTTCCTATTTTCTACCTAGTAGGCATTTCATCACAATGTTGTTTTGCTCTGACAAACCTTGCTAAGCTATTTAATAATTGCCCTTCCTGTGTTAGAAGTTGTTATATTGATCACTTCGAGAGATAATATTTACTTTTTGGTCCGCATCCATTTGTTCAGTGCATTTCTAATGCAGTCATAGCAATTACCAGAGTTAATTCTGGCAAGTTGAGCACTCCCAGTCCTTGGTTCCTATCCATAGGTTTTCCTTCACTTTTACAAATAATGATTTATGCAAAGTCACCAAGACAGCTATTGCTTCAATGCAAGGTTTATTATCTCCAAGATGAACAGATAAGTCATTAAGCACTCATGGACGGGTTAGTGTAGAGAAAGATTATCACAGTGTGATTTTCTGGTTACATGGTTCAATACAATGATGGTTTAAGGAAGTAAAAGCCAATTTCAGCACTGCCATTGTAGAGCTGTGTATATCATCAATAGGCAGTTATAAAGCTGTGACTGATGGGAATTTCCCCACCATGGAAGTTCCTTCCACCACATACCCACTAAGTGAGCCACATGGATGAAGAACTTCTAAGCAGTGTGACTGATTTCCCGACTTTATTTTCTGATATATTTCTTATATAGGAGCCAAGGATAGAGAGTAAAAAGAGATTTCACAAGAGCCTTGTGAAATTAGCCTCATTACTTTATAGCCACATTTTATATGTGTTTCTTCAGGCACAGTATACGTGTGTGTATTTGAGTCTGTGATTATGTCTGTTGTCCTAGAATATCTAAGACCTTTTTACCTATATTCCTAATTGGACACGACTGAAGTGACTTAGGATGCAAGCATACATTGGAGAAGGAAATGGCAACCCACTCCAGTATTCTTGCCTGGAGAATCCCAGGGACAGAGGAGCCTGGTGGGCTGCTGTCTATGGGGTCGCACAGAGTCAGAAGAGACTGAAATGACTTAGCAGCAGCAGCAGCAGCAATGGGTCTTAAAGTGGATGGGGTGTATGGATGGGTGATAAGTGAATGAATGAATGAATCAACATTAAATGTGTATTACTAATCGGTCTCCTTGTCTCTCTTTCCTTTCCCTCCACTGTATTCTAAACAGTGATGCAACTCAATCATGCCCTTATCAAAAGAGATTTAAAATCCCTCATTTTTCTCAGAACAAAGCTCTATCATGTTAGAATAATATTAAAGATCATCTGTGGTCTGGTGCCAACCTCCTTCTTCAACCTGATTACCTATGTTTTCACCACAAAAGTTTTCCAAAGTAGCCCAACAGCTCTCTATCAGGCCATATGGATCTCCATCTTTCTAACTTTACCTCACTCCCCAATGTACCCCACTTCATCTTACTTTGTTCAGCTTTCCTAAAACCGTAGTGGCATACAATATAAACAATAACCACAACAGCAATCGCAAGAATAACAACAAAAATAGTAGTAGTGGTGGTGATGGTGGTAGTACTGGTAGCAATAGTAGAACTGATGTCTGTACAGTTAGTATAGATGAGGAAAGAACATGGGCTTAAGGCCAGATACCTGGGTTTTAATCACAGTTCTCACAATTCCAAATTGTGTGAGTTAAGGCAAGTCATTTAATCACTCTGGACTTTGTATTCATATCTTTAAAATGAGAACAATAATACATGACATCATGGGGTTGCTGTCAAGGTGAAAAGAGTAGACACATGTAAATAGTGCTCAGAACATGGTAAATGCACAAAGTTATCTCCATTCGCAGAGCGTTTAACATATATTAGGCAGTATACTATGTTTTTTTTTTAATGTCTTACTTAATTTTGTCAACAAGATCTGAGGTAGAACTAATTATTTTCTTCCCAGCTTACCAATGAGAAAGTTTAGGCTCAGAGTTACTTAACCCAAATTCACACAGCATGGAAGTGGTTGAGCAGTAATTCAAATCCAAGCAACAAAGCTCCAGAGCTTGGCTTTTAATCACTGTGACTTTACTTCTTCCAAGAGCTACCGAAAATCTTGCTCACTCTACTGAGATTTCCTTGACCACTAAAGGTTTCAATATTAGATAGCTTTTACTGTTTAGACACCTGTTTGATAGTGACATTATTTGAGTTTTCATGAAATACGGAGTATCTAACAAAACTGTGTTAACTCATTTGATTTGATATTTGTAATTTGCTATTTCAAATCTCCTCTTTTACATTATCATGAAATCATTTGCATGATACTTGAGTGGCAGGCCTTGACCCCTACGTGCCTTGTATACCCAGCGCTCCATGCAAAACAGCCCTTAAACGTGAACGTCATAAGCAGTGCCACGTCCTGTTTGGGGCGACAATGATAACGACATTGATGATGGCTAAGCCTGTATGACAATTTTAGTTTATATGAAGCAAGGCAAGCGATCCAGTGGGTTTGGGAAGGATAAAATGACAACAATGTTGTTAGATGGCTCTACCACCAAACTAAGACATGGGATCCTTGTTTCCGATCCCTGCTTTGTCACAATGCTGTGTGTGATCTTGGTGTCACTCACTGCTATGTTTCTCATTTGAATTATCTGTAAAAATGTGTTAACAAAATATCCAGCTGGTCAGCCTCACAGAGGTAATTAAGGTGTGAATAAGACAACATATGTGAAGGAGTTCCCTAAACGTACACGCAATGAAACCCTGACATGGATGAGAATTTTATCTGAAATGAGAGCTTCTTCATCCCAAATTGTGAACATCTCTGTAGCATATATTTCTTCATAAAAGGCATTCAATTACAACTATAAATTTAAGTTGCTTCTTTAAAACCTTAATTAAAATTACTAGGCATATAACAATAAAAGGACAACAACAGAGCTACCTTGAGCTGTGATTTATGAGTAATCCATCAGGTTCACTTGCTAACTAATCCTCATCATTTAAACTATGCTCTTAGGACCAGTATCATCAGCATCCCTTGAGAAAATGCAGAATCTCAGGCCTCTCTGTGGGTCTAGTGAATCAGAACATGAATTTTCATAAAATCCTTTGGTGATGTATGTGTAAAGTAAATGTAAGTCACTGACTTACGTGCCTCAACCCTACACATTTGCCTTCAGTGATAGCTGATTTGAACTCAACACCAGAAAAAAAAATGAGTTATTACTGAATTCAGCTATCCATTCAGAGATACCCAAGATCACAGCCAATATGTCAAAGCTACAAATCTTAAGTAAGTCCCAGGATTCCCAAAGGTTGTAGGTAATGGAATACACACCTAAAACATGCAGTCACTACCAGTAATGAGGTAGGTGAGTACCAGGTCTACTAAGTGGTTCTTGGGAAAAAAAACAAACAAACACAGGGACTAGTCTTAGATCTGAAGATCAAAAATTCTTTAGTCTTCTTCTGGGAATAACTCATCTATGAGCACCTAGAGCCATGTGAAGGAGAAGGAGCAATTAGCTGGTGAGTGCAGGATGTACAGATGGCCAGGTTTCTCTATGAAAATGAAAGGTTTTTACCCAAATGATGGTCATGGCATGTCTTGGTGAGTCACTGACCTACTGTGTCCAGAGGGGTTCAAATTCTATGCACATTTTTAAGACTATTGTCCACACCTGTACAATCAGAGTGAGTTACTGAAGTGAAATTTAATTCACTATATAATTCACACTTTTGAGGCACAATTATTGCCAACAGTCCTCTTGTTGTTTAGTTGCTAAGGCATGTCCAACTCTTTGTGACCCCGTGGACTGTAGCACACTAGGCTCCTCAGTCCTCCACTATCTTCCAGAATTTGCTCAAATTCATGTCCATTGTGTCAGTGATGATATCTAATCATCTCATTCTCTGCAGCCCCCTTCTCCTTTTGCCTTCAATCTTACCCAGCATCAGAATCTTTTCCAAAGAATTTGCTCTTCATATCAGGTGGCCAAAGTATTCCAGGTGGTTCAATAGTAAGGAATCTGCCTACAATGCAGGAGACCTGGGTTTGATCCCAGGTGGGGAAGGTCTCCTGGAGGAGGGCATGGCTATGCACTCCAGTATTCTTGCCTAGGAAATCCCATGGACAGAGGAGCCTGGTGGGCTACAATTGATGAGTTACAAAAAGAGTCAGACCCTATATAAAATTGGAGCATAGAGGCTCATTAGGGCTACCCCGGTGGCTCAGGTGCTAAAGAATCCACCTGCAATGCAGGAGACCTAGGTTTAATCCATGGGTTTGGGAAGATTCTCTGGAGGAGAGCATGGCAACCCGCCCCAATATTCTTGCCTGAAGAATCCCCATGGTGGGCTACATTCCACGGGATCACAGAGTCAGACACCACTGAGGGACTAAGCACAACAAGAGGCTCATTACCATTTACCAAAGCAGAAATTATATTACTTCAATATTGTCCACTGAGAAACAAAGTACAGATCAAAAAGCAATTTTAAATATTTAGCTTTATTCTCCATTCAGCAAGTTAATCTTTTTCTTTCGGCTGCACTGGGTCTTCCTTTCTCTAGTCGTGGTAGGTGGGCACCACTCTTCCTTCTGGTGTGTGGGCATCTCATTGTAGGGGCTTCTCTTGTAGATCACAGCCTCTAGACACGTGGGCTTCAGCAGTCGCAGCATGCTGGCTCAGCAGTCGTGGTGTGCGGCTCTAGTGCAAGCAGGCTTCAGGTGCTGCAGCACTCGGGCTAGTAGTTGCGCCTCATGGGCTTGACTGCTCTGCAGCATGTGGAATCTTCCCAGACCAGGGGTGGAACCCATATCTCCTGCGATGTCAGACAAATCCTTATCCACTGCACTGTCAGAGGAGTACCTAATTTTTCAAAGGACTGTTTACAAGGGGTTCCAATGGGTGTTTAAGGGTAGTTGAGTCAACGGGAACCATGAAACGGAGTAGAGAGGCGAATATCTGTATAATTTGGAATAATTTGCTTTCACCTGAATTGTAATTGAGACAAGAATGGGAATGAGAGTTCCAGAAGATCATGGAATGTGTCTGTGTTGCTCACTCACATAGCTCAGATTTCCTGAGAGCATGGATTTTGTTCAGTTCTACTATGCTCAAGCTCCCAGAAACAGATACACAGTAGGTGATCAATAAATGTTCTCTGAAAAAAAAAATAGAATTTCTGAATCTTTGACTCTCTAATTTTATTATGGAAGAATATAATATTTGGTGATATACCATAAACATTTCACAAGATTTTCATAGGTGAAGAATGAAGGCAGCTAACTAATTTTTCTGATTATTAGACCAAATCAGTTCCATCTATCAAGAATTTAATATCATGAGAGACAACATGAAAATAATTGAAAGAACACAGAAAATGAATCTGGTGTGAGTTCTAACTCAAACGCTTACCAGGCACAAAACCTGGGGCAAGTTAAAAAATAGGGATGATAGTATTTTCTTCACAAGAATATAGAATTTCAGTGTGATAATATCACTGAAAGCACTTAGCCTGGCATTCAAATATATCAGTTACTATTATCACTAATATTAAACTTATTCATGCAAACACAATTTGGATGCTGCAGATCAATGAGTATGCGTCCCTAGGGCTTCCCTTGTGGCTCAGCTGGTAAAGAATCCGCCTGCAATGCCAGAAATCTGGGTTGATCCCTGGGTTGGGAAGATTCCCTGGAGAAGGGAAAGGCTACCCACTCCAGTATTCTGGCCTGGAGAATTCCATGGACTGGATAGGGGCTGGGTCACAAAGAGTCGGAGACAACTGAGCAACTTTCACTTTCACTTACTCTCTTAGCATATGGTGCAAATTAGAAAGGATGAGAAGTGGAGATAAACGCAGTGGAAATCTTTCAAGATGGGCAAGGAGAAAGGCTTTTACTGAAAGCAGTAAGTTATCTTTCTACCTGAGTCGACTTATCCAGCTTTACAAGGAAATTCTAAGGTCATTAGACCTCACATATCCTAGTTATCCTGAAAGATTTGCTTTGATATTTTCTCCTTGGCCACAATGAATAATTTTCACTGCATTTTCTGCTGAACTTTGTTTGTGGTATTTTGACACAGATACAGATATGAAGGAAAAATCAATCTCAGGAGAAGGTCTTTATGATACTAAACTTTTCTACAAAATTCTACAAAATGAAGGCTATTTGCACTTGAAATAAAGATCATAGTTATGCCTGGAGCTTAACCTTTCTGGCTGCTCAATATTATCATAACCTGGGGGATATCGTAGACTATCTGTAACCATCAGACTTTCAGCAAAATGTGAATTCATTCACTCATTGACTCATTCATTCATCCAGCAAACACATATTAAGCATTTACTATGTTTCTAGTTCTGTGCTGACTGCTGGAAATGGAGAGATAATTGAGACTTCCTTCCTCCTCTCTCAAAAAATCTGACTAACCAACTATCCTATTATAATACAGTTACACTTCTTACACTAGAAGTAAGCGTGGTGCATGTGGGTGCACTCAGTCATGTCTGACTCTTTGGGACCCCATTGACTGTAGCCCACCAGGCTCCTCTCTCTATGGAATTTCCCAGGCAAGAATACTGGAGTGGGTTGCCATTTCCTACTCCAAGGGATCTTCCCAGCCCAGGGATCAAACCCAGGTCTCCTGAGTCTCTTGCAATGGCAGGTGGATTCTTTACCACTGCTGCCACCTGTGAAGCCCCAGAGGCAAGCATAGACACCAGAGAAAACACAAAGGGAAGTCCCCTCAACCAGAATGAATCTGTCCCAGTTGGAAATACCGGTTTTTGAGTGGGCTATTTCCAACCCACACTTAACCTAACCTAAAATCCTGACTCCTCAGGACATCAAATGAGGAAGAGTGATTTAAGGGGACTTTGGTTTGTGAGCAACACAATTTTGGACAGTGACTTAAGAAGGTAATGAAAGGGCAAGAAGGAGGTGACTCCACCAGTGAAGCTGCAATAAGCTAGAGTTCTGTACCCCTATTTCGCCTCGCCATGCTTTTAGGCATCCATCACAGAAGCGAATTTAAAGTACTTACTCATCAATCCCACTTCATTGACAGATGAAGAAGGCTCTAAATAATTGACTGGTTAAGACCACAGAGCCATTCAGTGGGAGCCATCCTGCTCCCAGGCTTATGGCATCCATGGCCCTAACTTCCTGGCTCAACAGATTCTTTGAGGAGAGGATGACTTTTCATCACTCTGGGACTCACACTGAACACATGACTTTCTACTTAGCCCTCACCATCAGTCTGGTTACCTGAGGAGTTCCTACATTCTGTAATTATAACAAGAATAGGCCATTAGTCTATAGGTAGATGGGCTAATGTAGACATTCCTTCAACAACCTACAAACACAAACTCTTAAAGGACAGTATAGATTCCTCCTAGTTGTTTTGTTGTTGTTTGGTCTTTTATTTTAGTACCTCCAGTGCCTAGCCTATTTCAGTAATCGTTTGCTGAAAAAAATCAATGAATGCTTTCATCTAAATTTTGTTACTGATTTCCTCCGCCTCCTGGGTTCAGCCCATGATATATAGCACCCTCAAAATTTCTAGAACAACCCCTTCCCCTGTATTTCACACAACTTGGTTTGAACTCTCTCTACTGGTGAAGAGAGTAAAAATCCCTGTGACTCCTGATGTACCTTACAACACTTATGGAGAAAAAGAGAACGCTACCATGCAGGGGAAAAAGTCTAAAATGGACAGTATTTCCTGAGGGAGCATTAAACTTCATCTTTAAGAGATCATTGCTTTGTGCAAGGAAAACTATAAAAAAGAGTGAACCTTATCATCAGTTTCACTGTAGTTGAGTCTGGGAGTAAAAAGCAAGAGATTGAGAAAACTCCTGGGCCGAGATAGGAGGGTGACTAATGAACTAGAAGATATCTGGGGTGTGTAATCCCTAATTGTACATTTCATTGCTTTTACTATTTTCTATTACGACTTTATAGCTGGCTAACCATGTTTTCCAAGAGCCAATACTTAGCAGTTAGAATTTGTTGAAGAAAATAAAAAGAAACCTCTCAACTTCTTTGGAAACTTTTTCCCTTTAATAGATTTTCACCTTTCTCCCGTAAAGCAGCAATTCTTTCAAAAACAAGCACACTACATTTATTTTAGAAATGCACAGGGAACTTTTTAATATCTCACACTCATTTTCTCCCTACCTTGTTAAGAATTTGTCTTCCTTATATTTCAGTATAAGGCAATATCATGAATTATAAGGTTAGTATCTAATTATTGCAAGTGAAATAATTGGAAGTAATGGAAACTTATTTCTCTCTCAGAGTGTTGAGGAAATTCAAGCATTTTCTATGTGGTGAACAGTTACTGGTCTGAGCCATGTAAACTTTGGCAGGTCTGCATTCCACTCAAGAAGTTCTCAATTAGATGAGGCCAGTTGAAGTACAAAAGCTCATATAAACTAAATTCACTCCTACAAACTTAAATGGAAAAGAAAACAAAATGGAAGGTCATAAACATTTGTTTAGTGTTCAATATGCATGAAAGATTTTCATGAATGTATCTCATATTTATGTCAATTTATCTTTATGGAAACCCTGTAAGACTTCCTTTGATTTAACAAAAGAGAGAATAGGCTTAGAGAGGCTAGGTAATTTGCCTAAGGTCACACAGAATAATAATAAGAAAGCCAGAATAATAATTCAACTCTGTTAACATTGATGCAGAGAATGGAATAGTTATTGCCAGTGGCTAGGGTGGGGGAAGAGGGAAAGGAAAGGTATTATCCAAAGGATTTGAAGCAACTGTATCTATACTGTAGAGATACAGTAGATCTCTAGGACTTAACTTGTATAGTGAATAAGTCCTAGAGAGCTAATGTATAGCATAGTGCATACGGTTAACAAATATTACTATTGTATACCTATAATTTTGCTAAGAGGCTAAATCTTATCTTGTGCTCTTATCACAAATAATATTAATTCTAATTTATAGGAGGGTAGAAGAAAATTTTAGAAGGTAATGAATAAATTACATTATTTATAAATTATGACGGCATAAATCATGATTATGATTTCAGGGAAGCATACTTACCTCCAAAGGCATCAAATTGCGTATGTTAAGCATTACAGCTTTTTGTATGTCAATCATAACTCAATAAGGTATTTTTAGTGTATGACATTTATACCATTCTCACTAAATACTTTTTATTTTGCACAAGTCATTTTTCCTTAAAAGTTATCTCTGTAAACAAACTGAAAAGCCCTTTATTTTTAAGTTGACTAAAAAAACAATAGTATGACACATCAAATAAATGTGTTAACAATGACCTCTCATAAATCTCAAATTAGAAAAAATGGGTACTGTAGAAGTAATGCCTGTTCATCCTTTCTTGCTCAATGCAAAAGTTCTCCAAACGTTTCTAGGCAGGCGCTTATAATTTGCTCTTCTTCCTGTAGGTAATATGCACCCTAAAATATTTAATCTCCAAAAAAAAAGAATTCAAATCTTCTGGACTCTAACACCTCCTGATAGTGGTTAAAGAAGAGGTAAAATGACTTTTTGGCATCCCTTCTTTCTAGTCATTTTAATGATAGGAAAGAGTGAGGACCAGAAGATCTTAAAACCTGTTTGTTTCAGGTCTAAAGGACACCCATCCTGACAGTCTCTGTTTAGAACATGGATGACCTTTTGCTTCACTTATCTGATATTTCAGCTGAAGTACTTTGAAGATCTGAATCATCTCAGAAAGTGATCCAGTTCTGTTTCAGCAAGCACCAGCTGTGTCCACATATGGTGACCGAACTGAACTAAGACTTTAAATAGAGTCAAGTTGGTGAGCCGAGCTGCCCAAATGATCCATTGCGCCAGTAAACACAGCAGTGAAATGCATTCTGGCTCAAGTGGTCAACACCACCCTTTAGTCCTATTCTTACTTGAGGAGATAGTGTATCATTATACTATTTTAGAACATACTTTTAAAAATATGCATTCTGGTCACTGAGAAAATTTTTCCTTCTGAGACTCTATTTGAAAAGTATGCTGAACCTTCCCAGAACTTCTGAATAAATAATAACAATAAAATTGTTTCTTACATATATAAATAAATGTGTTATGTTCTCTGGCTCTGCTGTCTCATTTGAACCTCACAACCGCCCATTAGATGAAGAAAATTGAGATTCAGAGAAGTTAAATGAATCACCCTGCAAGGTCCAATTGTTTGAATCTAAGTCTAGGACTCTTTCCACCGAGCCAGTTACCAACTAGAACATTATAACTGGACATTCAAGGCCCTCACAGACCTTCCCACAGCTTGCATGCAGACAGGACTCCTTTAGTCTACCACTTCTTCCTTCATCAATTCTGACAAGGCTGAGGAAGGAAAATGAGAGGGTAAGAGGATTGGCATCAGGAAGGAAACCTTCCTCCTTTCTTCTTCACCTTTAGGACCAAGTTCTTAGGGTGAAAGATTTCATCTACAGGAATCTGAAGCACAGAAGGTGAAACCACCTATGAGGGATAAAAGAAATAACCAACGACCCAACCTCTTGTCTAAAGAGGGTGAGGTTGCTGTGCTCTGGTGCCATGTCCCTTCTCACCCTCTCAAGGATCCTTGAGCAGGTACCAGCTTCCATTTGGGAAATGCTCACCTTCACCAACTTCTCTGGGCCGACAAATACCTATAGTTTCTTCAGGTCTCAGCTCCACAGCAATTTCTACAGAGAAGCCTTTCCTGGTCCTCCAGGGTCAGTCAAACCTCACTTTGCTAAGCTCTCCTGACACCATACACCTGTATCCCTGGCACTTGTCATGATTACAACTTTACATTTCTACTAATATGACTTACAGATTAACGTCAGCTTTCTCTCTTGGATTATAGCATCCATCAGAGACCCATGTGTTTCTCTAGTGTTTATTATAATATCTGGTATATAGCAGATGTCTATAAATATATGCTGATATGTTCAGTGAATAAATGAATGAACCAAGAGAATATGGAAGAAGAAAAAGATGTGCATCCTAGGATCAGATGTAGAGCTAACTGAAGAATTTTCAATTATACAGTATTTTGAAGCTTACCTGAATGAATGCAATGAATTATTTTAGTTGTTATTATTATATTACCATTTGACATAATTTTATAGTTCTTTTTGTTTTTTAGGGGGTGGGGTAGAAGGAAAGTTTGAGGTGAGTAGAGAAAGAAGCAAAAGGGGAAATTATTTGATGTAATACTTCTGGATTTTTGTCCTAATAAATTTATAGTTAGGTTATGGGTACAATGAGGCACTATCAAGGATTGAATTCCTTACCATTTACCCAGAATAAAAAATCCAAATAAAGTGTATTTCTAATTTACTCTTCGAATCCTTTAAATAGCATGATTTTGAACTCTGAAAGAATTTCTACAATCCAATTCACTTCCATCATCAGACCCTATACTCAGTGTTTAAACATTTTATTCTCAATGCTATTGTATTACAGTTCACAACAGAAATGTTTAATTCCCCCAAACACCTGTTTTTGCTCAAACAAAACAAAAACCATCAATATACTTCAAGTTCAGTAAATCCTATCTACAATCCCCATTATTTTCATTGGGAAATAATAACAATTCCTGAACCTGAGAATTGAATACTCCATTCCACTTCTGTAAAGATTTTCATCAGCAAAACCCAGAGCACTCAAGTATACAATGATGAGATTAGAGTCTGCTGAAACTATTGCATTGTTGGAGCTTCAGATAACGCTCATTTGACAATCTCTGTGTTTTAAACCTAATGAAGTTGTGGCCAGAATATACTCAAATTAAACTCTGTTGAGAAATCCTACATTGTCCACATGATCAGAAACCCTCATGTGGAAATGTATCATGTCTGCAGCTTCGGGTAGCTAATTATTCCTGGGAAAGCGAGGGGTGGTAGTCAGAGAAAGAAGTGCAGGTGAAGAAACGGGACACCTGGAAAAAGCAGAGAGTCAACAGAGATAAAACGGGGCACTTGACTGCTGAGCTGGAGAAACAGAAGAGCCAAAGTCGCCCCAGTCTATCTCCCAGCTGTAAAAAAAGCCCAGGATCAGATGAAAAACATCATTAATTTCAATGTAATTAAATATCATTAATAAGATGCTCTGGAGTGTGTGCTGCTTAGAGATAATGGAAGCCCCTGGGCATGACCTATGGGAAGGCTGTATCTCAGAGCACACAGGCTCTCGCTTCAGCGCGGAGCTTGGGAAGTAAAAGTTGCGCAGTTAGTTAACTTTGTTTATTGACTTCACAGCTCTTTCAACACCACCTCCAATAAAAGAGATCAGAGAAGATGGTGCATGGCAGCCATAAAATTTATCTTCATCAAATCAACAGAAAGAATTGCACTTCCTAAAGCCAACCCAGGCAACCAGGTCACCTTAACGAAAACCCCTATGGATAAGTACGTGGTAGGAATGTCTTAATAAGTGGAAGAGTGCCTTACAGGGGTTTCAGTTCTACACTTGACTTATAAATTCATGTATAATCAAAACAGTTCGGGTTTCCCTAGCTTGGTGAGATGCTAATCCCATGCCTGTGAGAGATACTGAGAGCTATGAGGTTGCCCCTCTTACTCCATGAATGCAAGACTCAGTTATGACTTCCTTGGGCTGGAGAGCGATGTACATCACACAAGCCCAGTCTGGGAGAGCAAGAAGAGTCACACTCCATGTGGAAATTTATCTTCTTCCTAATTCTTTCCCTCCCTTCCTTCCACTCTCTATCTCTGTCAATAAATAAAGAAATGTATGACCATCCGATGTTATTACACTATACTCTTTCCTCTATCTGGAAGATCATTTCCCTCATCTGTGTTCTCACTCCACTCTCTATACAGCCCACTCATATCCAACACACCCTTGGAGACTCACTCACGATGATTCCCCTGACTCTCAAAGTCTAATTTATCTGGCCCTCTTCTGGGTTCTTGGAATCCTTTGTGCCAGTCTATGCAATCATTTATCATGTCTAGAGTAATAATTGGCTTACATCGCTCCAGCTGCCCAAGAGGAAGAGTTCAGCAGTCTTGTCATATGTCTCTTTGTATCATTAACAATGAAAACAGTGCCTGACATCAGGGAGTTATTCAGCCAATAAGAAATGGAGGAAGAGAGGAAGAAAGTAAGGAAGAAAGAATGCACTGTGTGACTAGAGCAATTTTTCACCCCAATGGGCATCAATTTCCTCATCTGGAAAGTGATGAGGTGGCTATTTCCAACTTTGGAGATTAGTATTCTATGATTTTAGACTTGGAACAACCTCACGGAGACCTACCATTGGGCCAAAAAGAAGCAATTAAAGGAAATACTTTAGATAAGAAATAGGCTTTAAAAATAATCCAATCAGCAGAATGCGTCTCAAAATATGTGCACAGCTCTGAGCCACTATCTTGAACAGTTGGAAAGTAGCATGTTCAGCAGTGAAAAAAATCTCTAGGGACTTGGCCAATATGAACTCACAGATGTTCCCGTTGAAGTCAGCTGATGAGTTTCCTTCAAAGCCATAGTTAAGCGGAGTCCTCAGTTCACCTCCAGGGCACAGCCCACTCAGTCTCTGCACCTTTGGATTATGAAAGAAAAAAAAAATGAGAGGAAGAGAGGTAGGAGGGAAGGAGGAAAAAGCATCATCCAACAGAGAGTACAACTTGTATCTATTAATATGTGTTCTAAGAGTTGATGACATTTCTCTTTCTAAAGAAGAGTCTTCATTTGAAGTAAGAGGGCCAAAGTAATAGATTTATTCATAAGTTTATGGTTTCTCTTCACTTATCATTCTTCCCTCCATGCCAGAATAGCCCTACCACTATCCCCAGGCAGTGAATATAGAGAACAGAAAAGGCATGGGTTTTATTCTCAAGGGATTTTAAATTGTACTTAGGGAAGTTAAAAGGATGTGGAAAAAAAAATAATTTGTTGAGTGTCAGCTCTGCAGCAAAAGCTTTATATACAATATCTCATTAATTTTAAGGTTCACAGGATCCCTTCCAGATACTGTCAGCATTTTAAAAAGAAGAGGAAATGGAAGCAGAGGGATTTCAAATATGCTGCTTAGGTCATCCAATAAATAAGTGACAAAACTAAAATTTGAATCTCAGCCTTGTACTATGCAAAGCCACCAAAATTCCTCCTGACCTAGAACCCACCAGTGGAATCAGGGTTTCCCCAGTTACTCCAGAATTTTCTTCTGTATGCCAAGGGTTGTCAGTGAGTGAAGTGATACACTAAGATCTCGGAGAAGTCTAGTGGGCCCTGGAGAAGCATGAGTCCCTAGGTCCACAAGTGGCCTCATCTGTTTAACCCAGTGTTTCAAACATGTAAGCTATATATGTGCCATGATGTGAAAAAGTTGAGGAAACAGTGCTGTAGCCTTGTCTTCTGTTACCCTACACACGTGATGCTCCAGTAACACAAAATAATATAGTAAACTTATAAATGCATACTATATCACACCTGCATGGATTAACTTATTGATATATCCATTCTACTGGATGCCTGCCCCTTCTTCCCTGCCCAGTAAGTCCCTACTTACTTCAAAGGCTATTGAAAATTGACTTCAAAAAGAGAAAGTTACATGTTCTTTTTTTCTCAAGCACTTTGTACCTCAGTTAATGTACTCATCACATTGTACGGTAATTTACTGGTTTATACAGCTGTCCCATCCACTTAAAACACATAGGAGATATTCAGTAAAGATATGGCAAGTGAATAAATGCGTGGAGTGTGGAGGGCAGAAACTGTATTTTAATCATTTTAGTATTACCATGAACTTGCTGAGGAGTAAACAAACTATGGCTCTTGGACCCAATCTTGTCTGAGGCTTGTTTTTTTTGTTTGTTTTTAATTATGAATTTATTTTTTAGAGCAGTTTGGGCTCACAGCGAAATTGAGGGGAAGGTACAGATATTTCCTATATAGTCCTACACCTACACATGCATACCACCCCCCATTATCAACCTCTTCCACCAGAGTGAGTACATTAGTCATGACCAATGAATCTACATGGAAAAATTATAATCACCCAAAGTGACCTGCTTTGTATAGCCATCGGGCTAAGAATGGTGTTTACATTTTTTAAGGCCCTGAAGAAAAGTATTATGTGAAAGAGACCACTGTACATGACCAGCAAAACCTAAAATATTTGTTATTGAGTATTTACTGATTCCTTGTAGAAACATTTGCAAACCTCAATATCTAAATCAAACAATCAAGGTTAATTGTTTGATTTCATTTGTAAATATACTATGCACAAATAATTTATCTTCTGAATTCTTTCTTGTTTTTCACTCAACTCTGTTTTTGTCTTCAATTATGCCATTTTTTCCCTGTTATCCCTTTAGTCAATATTTCTTAATCTATTATTGGACTATAACACACATATAAAAGAAGTAAAAATCATATCTTTGTAGAGTTCAAAGAATCATCACTAAGTGGGCACACCTGTGTGATTCCCACCCTGGTCAAAGAACAAAAGATTGCCAACAAATTAGAAGACCTATACCCCTTCCTAATCATTATTCTCTTTCTTAAAAAGCAGCCGTATCCATTACTTACGCCTTATAAAAGTGTTTTTGCCATTTATATATTTTATATAAATGGAGTAATTCAGCATGTAATCATTTATAGCATACCTCAGTTTTTTGCTCAGTACTATATTTGTGATACTTTTCTACTTGATTATAGTCTCTTCATTTTCCTTACTGTATAGTATTCCACTGTTTGTTAATCTTGTTTCCCTTTTTAATTTATTTCATTGTTGGTAGACATCAGTTTGTTCTTCTGGCTTGGGATTAATGTGAATAATTCTGCACTAAACGCTCTTAAATATGCATTTTAAAGGCATCTCTGATCAAGATCACTACTTCATCACTCATTCTGGTCATCTCCTCCTCTGCAGTTACAGATCCTGGAATCATCTCAGGGAGACAAAGCAGTTTGAAGTTAAGAGCTCTGAGTTTGGAGCTAGACCACTTGGGTGAAAATCTGGGTTTCCCATTACTACCTATGTGTTCTTGAATAAATTACCTACCTCTTCTACATCTTGATTTCCATATCTGTAAAATCAGAATAATTAGAGTTGAGTTCATATTTATAAACTACATAGACACCGTTTCACACATAGCAAGTGGCATGTATGTATTTCCTCGATAAATAAATAGCTATGTGGAAACAATTCTGCATTTAGAAATATGCCTTTGGTTCAAACAGTTTACATGATACAGGTTAGCTACTTTCTTCTATTTGGGACTTATTTTTTTTATCTAGTTGTTCATAAGTTGGAATCAAAATTAAACACACCCATACACAAATGACCATATCCTCATGTTTTTGTCTAGGAATACATTCTTTACATACTCTACCTCAATATACAACTGAAAAGTCAGGTAACTGATAGGTCCTCAAAATAAACTTATTGAATAAATGAAATAAATACCATTACCCCACTCCAAAAAAGGAATCAAAAACTCTGATCATTGTAGTCTTGAAATTAGAATTAATTAACAAAATAGCTAGCTTTTTCATTTAATCACAATTTGTTATACTACCTGAGAAATCCAAGCTAAAAACCAAGTATGTATTTATTAAATCATATTCTCAGTACTGTGATAAACTCCTTGAAAGAACACAGAAATATAATATATCATATTTTCCCTCAGATGCTTGCAATTTTGGTATTCATTCATTCACCTTACATTTATTGATTGTCTATTGGATTCTACTCACTTGAAGGCTATTCTTACACATAATAAATAATTAAGGAATATGAAATAAGAACTACTCAGATACTAAACAGGGCTGTCTTTGGTCCCAAACCAAAACAGAATGCCTTTCTGGAATCTTTTTCAGAAGTGTGCAGATAAAATAACACCCCCAAACCTCATTTTAATTAGATGTTTGGTTTACATGAATGAAATTAATTTTCAAATAAAGTAATATGTTGACTTATTTTCATGTTTATAAAATAAAATTTTTACTTTCATCAGACAGTTTTCATAAGTTAGTTGAAAAACCCCATTTTCCTTGATTCTGATGCAAGGCCAGCCTATCTGATATGGGATACTATAGAAAATACCAAGTGGAAAGATGGAAAGGGTATAGGCAATGGAAAGCATGCAAATGCTTAACAACCCAGCTCTCTGACGGTTCTCTGAAGAGAAAGGCTCACTCACTTACTCTCTGACTTTGAGTCACTTGCTCACTTCCGCAGTGTAAATATTATTAGCAGAGCTGTTTTCAAGCCCCCAGGGATGTGCCCACTGAACAATGAGTTGGCAAACTGTACCATCAACTATCATGAGCCAATGTAAGTTGGTTCCAGCACACCATTGAGGGCAGAGTAAGGGAGCTTCAAGTTTTCTTTAAAGAATAACCCATCCTCCATGGCATATGACAGTGAAGGCATCCCACCCTGCCTTGAGGAGTAATCGTAAGAACTGAGATGGGTCAAATCTACCCACTCCAGTATTCTTGCCTGGGGAAGTCCACAGACAGAGGAGCCTAATGGGAACTAAATACCATCCTTGGGGTTGCAAGGAGTTGTACAGGACGAAGTGACTAATACTTTAATTTTTCACTTTCCCAAAAATCAGAATCCTGAGCAGAACACAGCAGGGAACGCTGCTTGGAAGAAATCCCTAAAAGTTCTTGTTATCCAAACCCAGCCCGCACCCTGTGCCCAAGCTCTAGTCCACCTAACTTATGACTTGGACTTTCCAGGTTTCTCCATGGTTCTATGAGCTTTTTGAAATCCTTCTAATAAATTCATTTCCCCTTATTCTGCCTAGAGTCAATCTCTGCTTTAGGGGAGGAGTAAAGTAAATGATTCTATGTTTATTAGTTTGGTATAATGTGTATTCAAATAGTTGCTCCACAACCCTCTTCTTCACTCTGAGTCTTAAAAGGAAGGAGATGGTATGGAAGGAGTCAAGTGTAATTTACTGACAAAGGCACAAGGTGACACAGCTTCTTTCCCACCTTTTCTCATTATGCCAACTAATTACATCTAATATTAATAGAGAGTGGTTTGGGTGGTGGAGGAGTCCTGCATTAGATTAAAAGCTAAGATGCTATGACAAGGGGATGGGAAGCAATATGGGGGTTTAATGGATAAAAGACTTCATTCCTCTGTCTCACGGTAGTTCCACTGTAGATGATCTGGATAGGGTGAGCTGCTCTGCTCCACTTGGTCAAACACCCAGGCTCCTACCTCTTGCTGTTCCATCTTTCCTTAGGCATCTTGTTACTCATATGATTGAAGCTGGGTTTCAACCAAACCCAGTTTCCAGCCATCAGGAAGCAGATGGAGAACAGAGAGGAGGCATGCTTACATTCCAAGGGTAAGAACTTTGCCACATGAGAAAATATAAGTAACTGGTCATCCATATTCTCAAATACAACTCAGTTACAATGAAAAAGAGAAAGGAAGAATTGACTAGAAAACAAGCTATCTCCCTGAGAAGAGCCTTTTAGAACCACTTGCTGCTGCTGTGTTTTTTAAGAGCACAAACACAGGTTATAAATGTGAAATGCATTCCAAAATATTAAACTAGAGGTAGTCCAACATTCTATGTTTTCTATGTAATAAGTTTACATAGGTCAGCAGTTCTAAACTAGAGTGAAATAATACACTGTAACATCTTAAGTATTTGTACAATCTATCATAAGGAATTTGTTACTAATAATCTCAAAGTATTAACAGTGGAAAATAATTTATTTTCAAAAAGTTAAATCCAACTCAAGATTATTGCTGCAGCAATAATGGATAAAAGACTTTATTCCTCTGTCTCACGGTAGTTCCATTGTAGATGATCTGGATAGGGCAAGCTGCTCTGCTCCACTTGGTCAAACACCCAGGCTCCTACCTCTTGCTGTTCCATCTTTCCTTAGGCATCTTGTTACTCATATGATTGAAGCTAGGTTTCAACCAAACTCCCATTATTCAGTTAGCATTATCAGAATTTTCTGTATTATTATTGTAGCATATCTGTATTATTATGCATTATGAGACATATCTTTACTGTTGTTTACTTAAAACCTTTCCTTTTTAAATAGATTCATTTTTGACTTAAATAAATGTATTTATGAAAGAAAGTTTATGTCACTGACATAAATGGAAAACCAGTATCACTTGCCAAAATAGAAAAAAAAATTTAAAATGAATAAAATTACCAAATGGTGTTGTTAATTTTTTCTTAGATCCTGTTACTTACTACAGACTGTTGCTAGCTGAGAAGCCTGAGTCAGAATTGGTTTTTGATCTGTTCAAAAGGGAAAAAGTAAAAGCTGATAGTAAAAGCTGAGATGTTTAAAGAAACATGGGCAACAAATTGAGTAGTTCTCCTTGATGTTATCTAAGAATTGAAAGAAAATTTAAATAGGATTAAATGACTATGTGCATCAATGTTATTTGATTCTTATCTATAAACTACCTAAAACCACTCTTCATGGAAACCGGCCCATAGGAAAATGCCACTTCCCATTTGCACATGGACACGACTGAAGCGACTTAGCAGCAGCAGCAGCATGCTTTCATAAGGGGGCTGGAGTAGGTGAAGTTATAGTTAGCACACAGAAGTTCTAATAATCTTGCCAATGCCAAGGGTTGTAAACATCATCACCCATCTGTGACTAGAGGGGACAAGGGGTCCCTGTCTTAAATCCAGCTATTGTCTCAGAGCTGTGAATTAGGGGAAAAAATTGTCACAAAAGATTAGTCATCCATACCCATGGGCCTCAAATTTGAACTATCTTTCCCTCCCCAGGTGTTATTTGGATAAAGTTTGACTTCCTGACTTCAGAGAGCTGTTTTCCACTACCAGATCTCCTTGACATGCTCTCCAGAGTGTTTGTGTCAGATGCTGCCTCAAATGTTTTAATCAACCACACTCCTCCCATGAAAAGAAGATGATTTGAATATCTGGTCGGGAAACCTAACCTATAATTATGCTGAGTATCTGACTGCCTTTGATATTCCTAAACTTATGCTGCACTCTAGGAAAACATTTTCCTTTTAGAAACAGACAGTCATGAAGCATGAAAATAGTTGTGGCAGCCAGTCTGTCTCCTCAAATGGCATCCAGCTATTGCTAGTTATCAGGGCTATAAAAGGGGAAGACTTCAGTACTCTAAAATAAAACTGGAACAATGGAACTATATGGCCACAGATAGACGAGACAATGCAAGAGAAGTGTGGCAAGATGCACCACCCCAAAATATGCCACTTTGACATAAGGATCATTCTGAGTTGAATTCAACTGACAAGAAGCAGATACTAGAAAATGCTTTGCTCTCCCTCTATTTGCCTAAAAGTGGGACATAGATTTTAAAGGTGTCTCTTCTACCCTAACAGGAAGGACAGAAGTAAATCACTAGAGAAAACTTTAGGACCTTATCAGCAAGACACACATCAGAGAAATCCACAAACAAATCTCCCTAAAAGTAGGCCTTATCTACCTTTAAATTCCCCATACATTTGCCAATCCACAATGTGCCACCCCTAGAAGCTTGAAATTCTTTGTCTTGTCACTGCTCTACAAAATTATTATTCTTTGCTAAGATGCTAAACAATCTCAAGTTCTAGTGACCACCCCCACCTTTGAGTTACTCATCACTGAGTATGCATGACATGTATGTGTGATATATGTGTTGAAAAAAACTTCTGTTTGCTTTTCTCCTATTAATCTGTCTTCTGACAATTTAATTTACCAGGCCCCAGCCAATGAACCTAAGATGAGGTAAAGAGAAAAGAAGCTTTGCCCTCTCCTACACAAGGATACAAAGGCTAAATGTACAATTTCTTAACCATAGAGATCAAAGTTTAACTTAAAATATATGGTTATCATGGTGTAGATTTAAAAAGTGCTTGCAACCTAAAAGTTGAGGGCTATGTTTTATATGGTGGGAATGTTTAGAACTTCAAGCCTAGGAGGCAGCATCTCAGGTAAATCTGAGAGAACTGCCCTGAAGAGGCGAGAGGAGGGGAGGAGCCAGGTCATATAGAAGTTTTTCAACAAAGAGCAGGTCAAAAGTTATTGTTACTTAAAGAAAACCAGATAACCCAAGTTAAATGATTTAGCATTTTTCTTTGTATAGAAAGATGCAAGAGTCTAGGTTCACTGAAATCATTCCTTTGATATGCACCTCAGCTATCTGGGGCCAGTATCCTGGTTTCACATCCTGAGTTTCCTTGGGGCTCACCATAGAGGGTGGCTACAGTCTGATGGCTCTTAGATGGAGGGATTCTTTCCCTTCCTGAGTTCCATCAGGGCTCGTGAGCTCATCATCCCTGGTGGCTGCAGTCACTGATGACTGTGACATCCCTGTTCACTAATATGGCAGGAAATATTCCACTTCTCAATAGTGAGACACAAATTCAAATGTGGCAATGAGACACATTCAGAGATAACTGAGGAAATCAAATTGATGATGGGGATAAAAGGGAATGTTCTAGTCATGTGTGTGCAGACTATAAAGGTTAGTTCATTTGTTTCACTCAACTCTTTGAAAACTTGCAGAAGAATATGAAGCTATCTTAGTCCAATTTTTCTCCCAGTCACAGTCAGCAAACTGCAGGTTCAGGAACTACCTCAATTTCAAACAGCCATCATTTGCCCCCTAAACCATTTAGTCTCAACTTGGGAGTGAAGAGGTATAGTGAGGGAGTTACATCAAGATTCTATGGAGGTGATTCTATGGATTCTCCTGAATCCCCAAGATTCTGATGTCCCCAAGTATTCCCTTTCCCCTCCATTGAGAATCATTGTCTTAGTAAATTGTTGTTACTAAGGACAGTTCAAAATATTCTTTAGGTAAATTTTGCAGGTAAGTTGAGAACCTTTTCAATATCTTGATCTTAAAAGGTCTCTGAAGATGTTACATTTCAGAAACCTGGGTTACATGTCTAAGATTGCTCCTTACAACTATAAATAGGAGGGAAACTTTTTCAGAGCATATTATGCTCTCTGTCTTTCTGTGAGTGGAGCCCAGCTCTCAAAATTTTATGTGTCTCTCCATTTCATCTAAAGTAATTTTCTTGGTGTCCAAGAGACTTATATAGGAGGACGTCTCAACATGTCCTACACCTTGAGATATCTATGATCCTGTAATATAATCAGAATAGAAACCATCATTAATACCTGTCAAGTAACTGAACCCAAATATCTCAAAACTTTAAAGAATCCTATTATAGCCTTCCTAATACTTCTCAAATGAGAAGAAATGACCTTATCTGGGGAAATTGTTTTCAGCTATATTTTTTAGCCACTATAAACCAGGCTCAAAACTCAGAGCAGTTGGATAAAGATCCTTAATTTACATTTGGAAAAATATATTTAAATCTCTTCACGCATGTGTATGTATTTATTGTGTATAACTAAATTGCCTGATAACAGAAGGCTTAAAGAATGCAAGCAGTGGGGAAGAGTTGTAAGTGGGAAAATGTTGCATTAGTCTGGTTCTTTAATTACAATCTGTTTGCACTGTGGGTTACTTATAGATGTATTTTTGTTTGAGTATATACAGGTTGATCCCAGATATTTGCACATAAACTTGTGAATAGGAAAAGTAAAGATGGTTTCGTTACTCCTCCTAAAGAGAATCTCATGATTTGTTCCTTTCTCCAAAAATCACAGAGGTGTACAATTTCAGGGGTAGAAAGGAGGTTATACCATCCAATTACTTACTCAATTATTCTTCCTACAACATGCTTGACAAATAGTTACTCAACCCCCATCCGCATGCCCTGAGTCAAAAAGAATTTCTGGAACAGTCTATGAATTTGCAGCAGATGACTAATATTTTAGCTCTGCATCTTGTATTTCCTCTTCTGAAGGAGATACCTTTGGTTTTCCTTTGGGAAATTTGTCTTCCTTGTTTGGTGCTGAGTCACTTCCATCATCTCCAACTCTTTGAGACCCTATGGACTGTAGCCTGCCAGGCTACTCTGTCCATGGGATTCACCAGGAAAGAATACTGGAGTGGGTTGCCATTTCCTTCTCCAGGGTCTTCCTTCTTTAATGCTGTCTTAATGGTACCATCAGTTGAGGTGTCCTCTTCTTCCTTAACCAAGCAGTGCTCATGTGATCCATATCTATCTCCCAGGAATTTAAATTCTGAGTGTAAGGGAGTAGGAAATAAAAATAGTTGGAGCTAATATATCCTAATGGTAGTACCTTGAAGAGCCTGGTTCCCTGAAAGGCCAAATTCTTCAACTTACATTTCAAAATGGTGAGCACCCAACAGTTTCTCATAAATTTGATTTTTGCCTAAAACTAAAGTTGATTTGTATTATTTTTAACCAAAAATACTATTTGTTACCCTACTGGTCTTGTATTTATTCATCTGGAGAAATGTAGCTAGGCATGTGTGTGCACGCTCAGTCACTTCAGTCGTATCTGACTCTGTGACCCCATGGACTGACTGTAGCCCACAAGGCTCCTCTGTCCACGGGATTCTCCAGGCAAGAATACTGGGGTGGGTTGCCATTTCCTCCTCCAGGTGATCTTCCTGACCCAGGAACTGAACCCATGTCTCCTATGCCTCCTGCATTGCAGGTGGATTCTTTACAGCTGAGCCACTGGGGAGGGTTGTATAGCGGCATTCTCCCTCTTTAATATTACAGCCTTTTCTATGAGGGACTCATGAGCATGTTCTTCAAGTAATTTTTATTTCCTTATATGACTTTTCAAGAGGCCAGCTCTCCTTTCCTCAACTTCTGCTATGTGTCATAAGTTGCCTTTCCCTTCTCGCTCTCATTTTTCTCCCCCCACTGTCAGATATTCCTGAAAAATATCTGAAATACAAGACTATAAATGCTTTCTGCTTTTTATTTCAGCACTTTTGCAGTGGTTTGTAAAGGTTGTACAGGAAGAACTCTAAAACTATGAATACAATAACCAATGAATTTGCATATGGTGAGTGGAAGCTAGAATCCTCCACACCACAAAATTTCACCATTCTGCATATCTTTATTTTTCCCACTCTCAATGACCAAGTTATCTCAAGTTTCCTTCATTAATTTATACTCTGACTTTCATTATATATGGTGCAATGTTTCTGGCCTTCATCATCCTTGGAGCTTCAGTCATTGGCATCATTTTCAAAGCCTCAGGAAAATGCTTCCATTTCTGGCATAAATTCAGCAAGATGTTTCGATACCTGAATTCTTTTGAAAACACATGGACATGTGTTGCCAAATGGCTGGGAAGAAGGAAGAAAACTTGTAACTTCTTTTTTTGCAAGACACAAGTGCTTTATCCCTTTACATGTAGCTTTCTCATTCTGCCTCCTAAAATAAGGTAGAGAGGAGCTTCTGGCTTCCCCTGGAGTCTCTCTTCCCAGTTAGCTCACAGGCCCTTTCCATGGTACTTCCAATGAGGAGATGAGCCCCTTCTCCCCTATAAAGAAGAAGCCCACTACTGGTCAACTTGCTAACTTAGCCTGACCTGATTTCAGCTGGGTTTCAATATGACTTCGAGTCCTTCTACCTTCCTACTTGATCTTCACCAGACATGCTCCAGTGATCTGTTCCTCTCAATTCCTTAAATATGTGCTGAGCCTCTCCTAAATGCCAGGATCACTAAGTAAAAAGTCCAATTAGGCATTGATCCTGCCCTCCAGAGCAGATGGACACATAAACAACATGGCAATGAAAAATTATGAAGGTGATAGAACAACTGAGCCTGCACAAGATGGCAGTGATTAAATCTGGTGAGCATGGGATCAAGAAAAGTGCCATAGAAGATAAGAGGTGACCTTGAGCTGGCTTTGGAAAGATGAATAGGAATACACCAGGCAGATGAAGGGGCATGCGATGCACTTAAATGTGAATGTGTCACACCAGGTGTGTGGAAAAAGGGGAATGATCACTTTCTTCTATCCTCTATAATTGCAGCCTATGATCATATTAGTCTTTTTGGCAGCCACAACACACAGCTGGCTCACAGAGGGCTAAAGCCACTATCTTTCTTGCATTGTTTTGCCACATCGCCCCTCATCGTTCATGCCAGTGACTCATTACTCTTAATCAAGGAAACAAAAGCAAGCCCTGAGCTCCTTCATCTGTCCCTCCTTGATCACCACTCCTTGGTTCTGGAAAACACAGCTTCATCTCCCACATTCGGTGTGAGAACCCCTCCACCTCCCTCAGTCTCCCCATCCTCCCTCCCTCACACAGCTTCTTCAGAGATGACATGCTCCTAGCTTTGCAGGAGGTAGAAATCATCTTTCAACAAGTTTTACAGAGA
Source organism: Antilocapra americana (assembly GCA_007570785.1). Classification (NCBI taxonomy): domain Eukaryota; kingdom Metazoa; phylum Chordata; class Mammalia; order Artiodactyla; family Antilocapridae; genus Antilocapra; species Antilocapra americana. The sequence goes on from ML662438.1 coordinate 217,315, forward strand.
GTTAGATGCAGTTTCTGCCCAGCTATTGTCCAGCGTTCTCTGAAACCAATCAAAGGAAAAGAAACCAAAAACATGTTTGCAAAAATCAAATTAAAACCAAGCTCTGATGGAGTCACAGCTTTCTACACCCGTACGGGCTGTCTGCCAAGAATGTTTTTAATGTAATAATCGCTCATCCATAGACCCATAATAATTGATATTTGCAATACGATAATGCTTCTGAACAATTTTTTATTTGTTTCCAATCTCTCTGGTTCCCTCCCCACCTCATCTGCCCAACAACCCCCTGCGTCAGCACATTCGTGGCCCTTAATGACCCTCTCAGCAGCTACTGATCAAAGTCAAATTTTAATTACGAGTCTAATTTTGGAAGTTTGCTTCCTTTTAATCAGAACTTTTAGAAGGGAGTCAAATCTGTGCTTGCAACAGCTCACAGGAAACACAACAAGCTCTAGGACCATTTAATTAGAAGTGGCCAACTAGTTTAGAGCCTCACACTTCCTACCAGTTTATATCTAACAGGTGATTGCACCCAGAGAATGTAAAATACATCACTAATGACTGCAATATGACCTGGGAGGTGGGGAGACTGGAAACAAGATGCAATTGTGTGACCACAAAACTTTACTCTCATTGTTTGAGAATAGCTGCTTTTTCTCTAATGCTCTTTTCTTCCCACAGTTTGGTCTGAGCCCACCTCAAGACTTCTCTGAGTTTCAGCCCTGTTACCACCATCCCTTCAAGGAATATCTTAGTTCAGGTTTTGTAAATCCTAACCATTCTTATAAGATCACCTCAAAAACGCCATCTTCTGGGATTTCCCTGGTGGTCCAGTGGTTAAGAATTCATCTTCCAATGCAGGGGACACATGTTCAATCCCTGATTGGGGAACTATGGAGACCATATGCCATGGGCAGCTAAGTCTGTGTACTGCAGCTATTGGACTTAGGTACCTCAACTAGAGAGAAGAACACCGCAACAAAAATCCTGTATGCTGCAACTAAGATCTGACACAGCCAAAAAATAATAAAATAACTCCATCTTCTGTGAAGCTTTTTTTGAGCCCTCACAATAAAAATGACCCTCTCTGGAAATCCCAGAGTACTTATTATCATCATCAGTATCAAATGGTAATCACAATGATAATTAGCATTCATTGAATGCATGCTATATCGGTGCATAGGAAACATTATCTTACTTTATCCTCCCAACAATTCTATTCTATTTCATCCTCATTTTATAGATGAGGAAACTGAGTCTCATACACATCAAAGGTGTTCAAAATGAAGTAACCATTTAGTGACAGAGAATTTGAACGTCAGTTCTGTCACAGCAAACCATAAGGATTCATATTCCTTCTACACTCACAAATATAGTCTCCATTATAATGTAAGCTTGTGCAAGAAACTTACATCTCCTATTTTTTTGAATTTTCTAACATTCACCAAGTTGTCATTTAATAAATATTTGGTGGTTGGATGAGTCTCTCTTAGAACAAATGCAAATATATTTAGAAACTGGCTCATGAGGGAGAATAAGTGACTTTTTAAAAATTATTTCTCCACTTCCCAACATCTTTAGAAATTTGGCACTTAAATAAGATCAATAAAGTGATGCCCATATAGCACCATTAGCAAATTTTTAATGAAAAAATAAAAGCACAAGCTTATGCATTAATAGTGTCATTATTAGACAGCAGTTATTATGGATATAATATGTGGGAAACACCATGCTAGGTGCTGAAGAGGGCATGAAGATGAGCATAATTGTTCTTGCCATTAAAATAGTTTACCACCTAGGTTGGGGCACAACAAAGCAAAACAGTGTATGCTTTTACTAATCCAGATTGTCTCCTGAAAATGTTAGATGATGACACAAACAGAGTTTTTGTTCTAGAGCTTATTTAGATGAATACATGTGTGTGTGTGCATTTAGAGCAGAAGCCAGAGGGAGAACTCAGTTGTTACAATAAGAGTAGAATTCCAGATAAACTCTGGACTAAGTTGAGAAGAAGGCAAGAAACAGAAACTGTCAAGAGCAATGTTTCACGAGGAAAACAAAAATGTTAACTGTGAATTTCAAATTGTTTGCCAAGTGGTACATGGTGCATGCCTTCCCCTGTGAAACCTTCAGTATGGTTGAATGTTGTATGTGTGGGTGCTCAGTCGTATCGAACTCTCATGGCCCTGTGGACTATAGCCAGGCTCTGCTGTCCTTGGAATTCTCTAGGCATGAACACTGTAGTGGGTTGCCATTTTCTATTTCAGGGGATCTACCTGACCCAGGGATCCAGTCTGTGTCTCATGTCTCTCCTGCTTTGGCAGGTGGATTCTCTACCACTAGTGCCACCTGGAAAGCTCTGGGTTTAGCGTTGATCACCCAAACTTTTATGTAAAAAAACTTTTCTGGGAAATAAGTAGTAGCAATAGTAGTACTGTCAGTTGCTCAGTCGTGTCCAACTCTTGCGACCCCACAGACTGTAGCCCACCAGGCTCCTCTGTCCATGGGATTCTCCAGGCAAGAATACTGGAGTGAGTTGCCATGCCCTCCTCCAGGGGATCTTCCCAACCCAGGAACTGAACACAAGTCTCCTGCATTACAAGCAGTTTCTTTACTATCTGAGCTACAGGGAAGATCTCTGGGAAATAAAAGCAGGCTTAATTTTTCATCTGTGTTAAAGCAGTACAGTCCAGGGACACCATGAAGGCTGGAGGGACCAGATACCTCGAGCAAAGCTACGAGTAAAGAACAGGCGCCATTCAAGATGATCAAAAGATCTGTGCCCCATCCCGCCCACTCTTTCCTATGGAGGTGCTGCACTCACTCTCTTCTCCCTGAGCTTGGCTTCCCACTCCTTTATCACAGGGCCACTGCCGGACCCTGGACCCCATTGGTTTGATGGAATTCCCTGTTAGCTTCCTAGGCTCTGTTGAAAGGTAGAGAAAGGGGGTCTTCCAAATACTGGTATCCAACATGAACCTCAGAATGTGACCTCATTTGGAAGCAAGGTTTTTGTAGAGGAAATCAAGAAAAGAGGAGGTCATGCTGGATTAGGGTGGGCCCTAACCAGTGACTGACATCCTCGTAAGAAGAGAGAAACCTGAGCACAGACACTCAGGGAGAGTTCTGTTTAATGATGGAGGCAAAGACAGAAGTAGTGTGTCTACAAACCTAGTAATGCCAAGATTGCCAGCAACCCTCAGAAGGTAGGAAAGGAGCAGAGAATAGATTCTCCCTCAGCATTTCCAAAATGAACAAAACCTGCCAGCACCCTGGTTTTAGACATCTGATTTCCAGAACCATGAGAGAATAAATTCCAGTTGTTGTAAGCCACTGACTTGGATCCACCCTAGGAAACAAAAGAGACTTAATTTTCTGACTGAGGTTTTGGCATCCCTCAACACTCAGTGAAACATTCTCCCTCTGTCCCAGGCCCGGAGCCTAATTCTAGCCAGATGTACCCTGAAAAGTAAAGGGATTCCGTGGAAATCCTTCAGAACGTATTCAGTTTTTTTTCTAAGATCCTGACAAGGAAAAACCATAAGACATATTTTTTCTATCACAACCCTTTCTGATTCTCACTGTCATAATAACTCGAGACTCTTCAGAGGTTTAGGCTCCTGAGTGATAAAATCACCGCAGGAAGTCAAGAGCCCAGTCATGTTAACAGGCAGTAAATACAACGTGGCAAACTTCATTTATACTTGAAAACACAGATGATAGAACTGTCACCGTCCATGAACTCACATGTGTGCGCTCCATGCCCTGCAGACAGACAATAGTGCACTCTGGGCTAGAGCCCGGATGTCGCTCTGCCACGTGGGCATCCCCTTAAATGACCTGGTCCAAGAATTGTTCCCTGAGATGAGCACAAGGTATGCTGCTCTGTTAAGTGACTCCATTCATCTCTCTGACAAATATTTTTCAGTGCATATCATGAGCACAGTATTGAAGATTTAATTTTTTTTTAATGAAAGACATAGGACTCAAGGTATGGTTAAGAAGGAAGAGATACACATACTCATTTGTAATACATGGAGGTAAATGCTAGGACCTGGACTCTGGGAATTCTTAGACTTCACTGAAGTTTCACATATTCAGGAATTGAGCTGAAGATGCTTTTTACACAAATCTGGATTGTCAGTTTTGACTCTTTGGCAGATGAGTCTAGCTAACTGGCCAACATCAGCATCTCAACATAGGTTCGCTGTTCTCTATTCATCTTGTGTACATAGCTACTCCAGTGAGTGATAAACCCTTTCTTTCTTTGAGAGAAATGATCCTCAAGTGAGAGATAAAACTTTAGAGTGAGCTGAAAAGCCATATTACTTGCCTTGTGCTTCTAGAAACTCCAAAACACCTACAGACATGGAATTTCAGAGAAACCAAGTTACCTATTCAGATATTGTCATTGTAGAAACTAGGGATTTTAGAAAAATGCCATAATGGACTATAGTTAAATAGCAAAAATCCACTTTTGTGAAAATGAGAAAGAAAAGAAAAGAGAGAGAGAGGCACTCTTGAATGACAATTAAGTAATGAAGTTCTGATGCTTCTTAGTCTTGTTTGGGGGTGAGAAGTTTGTAAAAGTGTTGGAAGAGAACCTCCATTTTCCTGTCCTTCTATTCTTATGCGAGAAATTCAGTTAGAGTGAAAATGCTGGACTCTAGTCTGTATTCTTATGCATCCTCCAGAAGGACAGACAGGGGATTCATACAAGTGGGCGAAGACAAGGCAGGTGTGGCTTAGCCCTTCCTGTCCTGTTTTTCAGAACCATCTTTCTTTAAGATGCACTTCTATGAGAAACCCGACCCTAGTGAGCAGAGGAAGACGGAGATGACTGCCCTTGCCTTTCACTCAGCAGGGAACTGTAATTCAGTAAAAGTTAAGTCTTCGGAATTCAGCTGAGGCACAGACACCTAAAATGCACCTCCAATCACCTTTATCGTCCGCAAAGCTGATCCTATGCTTGCAAGTTTTCTAACTCCCACATTTCCTCCTCAGTTGACTCCAAACTCAGGAAGGAAAATATTTATCAAGCGCGATGTGTCAATGCCTCAGACATTCACTGCTTACTGACTCACTTCTGCACTATCCACTGGGATTCCTCCATGCCTCTATCTCCTTAACTCTGCAGCCCTCCCTGCCAGGTTTCCATTATGAAACACATTTAGGCTCTTTTTAATGCTGGGAAACTGTGTCTAACCACATGGGCTTTCCCCTTCCACTGATCACTGTGGTGCATCATGAATGTGACTCTGCGGCAGTTTCCATTCTACCTTGAGATGTAGGTTTGTTTTTTTTTTTAAGAATTGATTTTATCTGCCCCGCTAAACTCTATCCACACACCACCATGCTGTCAGCTCCAACTTCATCCCCTTCTTCACACAACTGAACGTCAAGTTCAGGGATGACAGGAACTCAGATTAACTTAGCAGTTCCTAGGCCACCTGTGGCATGGTTTGTTGAAAGGAAGTATATTTGGAATGTACTGCTCATTTCATTAAGACTCTTTATTCTGGTGAACTTCCCTAATGGCTCAGACATTAAACAATCTACCAGCAATGCAGGAGACCTGGGTTCAAGCCCTGGGTAGGGAACATCTTCTGTAAGAGTACATGGCTACCCACTCCAGAATTCTTGCCTGGAGAATCACATGAACAGAGGAGCCTGGGGGGCTACAATACATAGGTTTGCAATGAGTCAGAGACAGGACCCCAGTGTCCTGCTTCCCCAATTTCAAGGAATAAATATCTTCACAGATCCAATCAACTATTCAATTATCCTTTTGCCTATACCAGCAGTGAGCCTGGGGTCTCCTCTGGAGACTCTCTACCACCCTCTTCAGTTTAGAGAGATGTACTCATCTGTAGGGTGGTTAGGCTCTGCTTCCAAGCAACAGAGAGAGAAATGCAAGATCTTGCCAGTCACAAGGCAACATCTAGGCATCAGATGATTCCCATCACTCATCCATTTCTTTACTTGTGGAAAATGTGGTCCCTTTGAGGGCTGTGGGGTTCTTTTCTGCCAATCAGTTGGGATCATCTTAATCTGTCAAAGAGATTCTAGCTGCAATCTATTTTTCTAGGAGACACCTTGGCTCCTATGCAAACGTGCTGCCCCACACTTGTCTGATCAAATCTGCATTAGGAGGGGGTAGCCTTGATCAAGACTCAAAATATTCAGTGTGCCCACACTCATCTCACAGTTTCAAAACTAAGTCTTCTGAAAAATACAATGATTCTCTAAACTCACGGACTGGGTTCACCTAACAAAGCAATTCATAGCCCTTATAGCTACAATCTAAAGTTAAGTAAAGTAAAATAAATTTCACCTTGCCAAGAACATTAGAAAAATTACTTATGCCCAGAAAATATGCGTATGTATCTGTCTGTTTGCCAATGCAGCGTTTAGATTCTTTTTCCTATAAATGCCTTCAGGAAGGACAAATGTACTCCTCTTCTCCACAGGATCTAACCTAAATGTGGAAATCAGTTTTCTGCCTGGTCTCTGTAGGCATTTGAGTGTGTGCAACCTGCTTTATGAGTCCACATGGTTAGTTACACCTCTGGAGGTATGGGGATGAAGATACACACACACACACACACACACACACACACACACACACACACACACAGAAGGCAACATGAGCAGAAGGAAAGCATAAACTTCACAACACTTATGTTTCTACCGTTCATCTTGGTGCTCCTTTTAACAGCCATAGGTAAAGGGGTAGAAATTGAAACGTAGCAGCACAGGGAGAAAAGATGACCCTACCATCACCCACAGAGCTGAGACTTTTCCCAATTATGCATATTATTGTAGTGGTCAGAGTGTCTATTGGATAGTTTAAAAAACTACTCCATGGAATGTATTGAAATAGCGTGGTCATTGTCCTGTGGGTGGGTATAAGGGCCATCTGCAAGGAATGGGTGGCTTAAGGAAGGGGTGATATATGGGAGTCAGGCTCCCCCACAAGCACCTTATTCTTTGATAAAGGAAGCTCTGTTTTCATCCATTTTACATATTGGTGACTCCACTAGGAGAAAACCACTGGGATAAGTTAAAACAATTTTTCTAAGAGTACTCTCTTTAGAGAACCCTACACTTGATTTATTTTGCTTAAGTGAAGTTGAAGAGTAGTGATCCTCAACCTTGGATCTGCATTAAAATCATCGGGGGAGATTTTTAAAAACACTGATGTCTAGGTTTAAGCTCCAGAGATTCTGATTTTTTAGCTTGTCTGGGGTGTGACCTAAGTATTGAGGTTTTTTTTAAAGCTCCCAGAAGATTTTAGTGTGCAGCCAGCATTAAGAACTGCAGGAGGCACTTTCCTGGTGATCCAGTGGTTAAGACTCCATGCTTCCACTGCAGGAGGCATGGGTTAGATCCTGATCAGGGAACTAAGATCTCACATGCTGAGTGGCCAAAAAGTAAGCTAAAAATAAATAAATAAATTGGGCCAAGATATTTAAAGTAAGACAGATTTTGGAGTCAGGGAGATAGAGTGGACTCTTGACTCATCTCTAACATAAACTTTGGAGAAGGCAATGGCAACCCACTCCAGTACTCTTGCCTGGAGGATCCCATGGACAGAGGAGCCTGGTGGGCTGCAGTCCATGGGGTCGCTAAGAGTCAGAAACAACTGAGCGACTTCACTTTCACTTTTCACTCTCATGCATTGGAGAAGGAAATGGCAACCCACTCCAGTGTTCTTGCCTGGAGAATCCCAGGGATGGGGGAGCCTGGTGGGCTGCCGTCTATGGGATCGCACAGAGTCAGACATGACTGAAGCGACTTAGCAGCAGCAGCAGCAACATAAGCTTATCACACAAACTCTCAGATCTTCTGTTTTATGCACTAACATATCTAAGTATATGTATGTTATCATTCACTTGTACCCTTTTGTCCTTAAAGTAGTTCCAGCTGTCTTAAAGAAATACATGTAGCATAGCAAGGTGCTTTGAGGAAAAGGAAATGAAGCAAGAGTAGAAATATTCCCTAACAATGAGCACAGGTATGGAGGAGAAAAGGGAGGGAAAGTCCAAGAACAAGAACAGGAGTAGGATGAAAGCAGAAAAAAAAAAGAAGAAGAGAAAAAGGAGAAGAAGAATGAGAAGAAAAGGAGAAGGAGGCATCCTCTATCTTCCCATTTGCTTGCAGATGGTGGTGGCCAATGATGTGTAAGAAGGCCTTGAAGATCAAGTTTTCAAGGACATTCCTCAGCTGGGAAAACTACTCTTGTTCTTTATCCTTTTCATTTATAACAAGGTCCTGATACTGGACTACAGCAACCACCTCAGGACCACAAAGAAAAGCACAAAGGACTGCAGAAGTCTTGGTCCTGAACTATGAGTTCATAAACTATAGCCAGTGACAATTGGACTCCTGGTGACTTTAAGCCTTTGTTGTTGGCATCATTATAGTCAGGTAGGTCTCACCAACTTGCAGCCAAACTCAATTCTTAACAAATATAGGGATACTTATAACTTAAAGTCTTGTGAAAGATTGAAGGCAGGAGGAGAAGGAGATGACAGAGGATGAGATGATTGATGGCATCACCAACTCAATGGACATGAGTTTGAGGAAACTCAGGGAGATGATGAAGGACAGGGAAGCCTGGTGTGCTGCAGTCCGTGGGGTCGTGCTGCACTCCAGAGTCAGACACAGCTTAGCAACTGAACAACAATAAAATCTTGTGAGACTTGAACATGAGAAGAATTTCTGGAATTTTTTTGTGTAATTATGTTATTCATCTATTCATTCAGAATTTATGAAATGCCTCTTCTGGACCAGGCACCATTCTTAGTGTGGAGGACATGACCCTACCCTAATGCAGATGACTCTCTACAGAAGCATTAATTTTGCTTGCCCAAGCACTCCTGTTTTGATCTCTCTATATCTTATGCTGACTTGTTGTCTTATGAAAAATCTAGGTTTCACCACTTACCGTGGCACAGTTTTAGCCTTAGATCCATTGATCAAATAGGATTTGCAAGTATATGTGAGTGTTGTTATGTATCAATAGGTAACGAATATCTCTAAGCCATAGTCTGTTTTCAAGAATCAAGATTTTTACTGGGAGAAATAAGACTTGAATGAATAAAAGCAAAGCCATAAGATCCAACAGACAATAACGCTAGCTGACATCTACAGACAATAATGCTAGCTATTATCTACTAATCTAACTTGTATGTGCCAGACATTTTTCAAGCATATCACATGAAGTATCTCATTTATTCCTAAAACCAATCTCTTGGGATAGTGATTAATATTATCTTCATTTGTACCATAAGTAAAGTGCCCCCAAATCATAGAACTCCTAGGTGGTAGCCCCAGGATTCAAACACACTTGGTCCAATACTAGAGACTGTGGATTCCTAAACAGGCTCAAGTAACCAGAGATGGCAGCCATGAGGGGAAAGTTTATGCAAACACTGTTCATGAAACTCCTTCTGAAAGCCAACATTGGTTGGGATACAAACAAGTCCATCAGAAACCAAACCAACAAAATTAGAAAGGGAGAAAGGAAACCTGTCCATCAGAGTGGTCATCACTTACACTGTTACAGTATCAGAAATCACTGGCAAAGGCAAATGCTTTATGAGGGGAACAAAGGAGATGCTTTCAGTATTGCTTTTAGTATTTCAAATACTTGCAGACAAAAAATTAGACCACATTCCTCAGTAAGCCCCCTGGTCACTGAGAAATCTCACCAACAGAGACTCTCTCCCCCCGCTCTTCCCAAACCGCTTGTGGAACAATTCATTTTGTTTCCTTTTCTTTCCCTCCCTGAGTGGTGACTGATTTTTTATGTTTAACCTCCTAACATTTCCTTTCCTTTTCCCCCTTAAAAAATAGGTGTTAAAATGACAGTCAGTAAGGGCTTGCCCAAATTTACTATGTTGTGAGAGGCAGTGTCCAGCATGACAAAGCAGAATGAGGAGGGAATCATCTGCAGAGAGTGTGGTCTCCAGTGAGAGAAAGGCCCACAAATGCATCCTTAATAGAACCCCTTAGTCAGGGGATGTGATCACGCTTTTAATCCTGAGGGCTCTTCACTTTCACAAACCCCAGTGAGCCAAGTTGAAGTATGGTTCATCCCTTTTTTAAGAGTAAAGAATACTCTTAGCTTCATACCTTCTCTCTTTGGGAAAGAAAACAAAATGAAGCCATTGTGTCTTTTTTTTTCTGTAAATAAGTCAATCTCTTAGGTAAATATGTTATATCCATTACAAATAATAGCCACCATTTATAAGGCATTTACTCTGCATGTTCCCGCCACTGTGCTCTGTGAGCAGTGTTTTCTCACTTGGTCTCTCCACAACCTTAGGAGGTGGGGTCTTTTGTGTACCCCATGTTACAGATAAGAGTAATGAGGCTTATGAACTGTAGAAAACAGTTTAGTGGTTCCTAAAAATGTTAAACATAAAGTCGCTGTTTGACCCAGCAATTCCACTCATAGATGTATACCCAGATGAATTAAAAACGGGTTCTCAAACAAATACACCTACACAAATGTTTATAATGGCATTATTCACAGTAGCTAAAAGGAGTGGAACAACTCAAGTGGTCATCAGTGGATGAATGGATAAACAAAGGGTGATGTAAGCATATAACAGAATGTTATTCAACCAGAAAAAGGAACAAAGGACTGATAACAAATGAATACAATAAGAATGAATATCAAAAAACATTGTGCCAAGTGAGAGAAACCCGTTATAAAACACCACGTGTTGTATTATACCATTTATATGAAACGTCTATTATAAGTAAATCCATTAAGACAGAAAGTACATTTGTGGTTGCCAGGGACTGGGGGAGGGGGAAACAGGGATTATCTGTTTCCTAGATACAGGATTTCATTTGTGGATGAAGAAAATGTTTAAATGTTTTGAGACTAGCTAGAACTGATGGTTGTACATGTGTTGACAATGTACTAAAATGCCACTGAATTATATACTTTTAAATGGTTAATTTCATGTTTGAATTTCACCTCCACTTTATTTTTTTTTAATCAAACTTCTATGAAGTAGCAATTATGTGCATGCTTCATGATCCAGGCACGCTCTGAAATTGCTGGGAATGCAATTTTTCTTTTTTTGTTAATCTATTTATTTTAATTGGAGGCTAATTACAGTATTGTAGTGGTTTTGTCATACATTGACCATTGACATGAATCAGCCATGGGTGTACATGTGTTCCCCATCCTGAGCACCCCCTCCCACCTCCCTCCCCATCCCATCCCTCTGGATCATTCCAATGCACCAGACCTGAGCACCCTGTCTCATGCATTGAACCTGGTCTGGCGATCTGTTTCACATATGATAGTATACATGTTTCAATGCTATTTTCTCAAATCATCCCACCCTCACCTTCTCCCACAGAGTCCAAAAGACTGTTCTATACATCTGTGTCCCGTTTACTGTCTCACATACAGGATTATCATTACCATCTTTCTAAATTCCATATATATGCATTAGTATACTATATTGGTGTTTTTCTTTCTGACTTACTTCACTCTGTACAATAAGCTCCAGTTTCATCCACTTCATTAGAACTGATTCAAATGTATTCTTTTTAATGGCTGAGTAATATTCCATTGTGCATATGTACCACAGCTTTCTTATCCATTTGTCTGCTGATGGACATCTAGGTTGCTTCCATGTCCTGGCTATCATAAACAGTGTGGCGATGAACATTGGGGTACACATATCTCTTTCAGTTCTGGTTTCCTCCGTGTGTATGCCCAGCAGTGGGATTGCTGGGTCATATGGCAGTTCTATTTCCAGTTTTTTAAGGAATCTCCACACTGTTCTCCATAGTAGCTATACTAGTTTGCATTCCCACCAACAGTGTAAGAGGGTTCCCTTTTCTCCACACTCTCTCCAGCATCCACTGTTTGTAGACATTTGGATAGCAGCCATTCTGGAAACTATAAAACTCCTAGAGGAAAACTCAGTAGGGTTTTCATGTATTCCTGGTGGAATGGTTCTGACTCTCTCATTAAATAGCTGTGATTTGCAGCAAATTGCTTGCCTTTCTGTATCTCTATTTTTTTTTTTAATGTAAAAATGAAAAGGTCGCCCACTTACAACTTATAAACCGTTTCTCCCTTAGGTGTCCATGGCTGAGCTCATTAATCCATCCCCAGCCTTTCTCACACTGAGGCTCCAGGCAGCTATTCTAATTGATTAGAGCTGGGTATAGATGGGGCTTCCCAGGTGGTGCTAGTGGTAAAGAATCCACCTGCCATTGCAGGAGACAAAGAGACACGAATTCAGTCCTTTGGTAGGGAAGATCCCCTGGAGGAGGGCATGGCTACTCACTCTAGTATTCTTGCCTGGAGAATCCCATGAACAGAGAAGCCTGGTGGGCTATAGTCCATAAGGTCACAAAGAGTTAGACATGACTGAGCACATTGGCATATATATATATATATATATATATATATATATATATATATATAATGATGAAACACGTGCCTCAGTATGTAGGGTCCACTGCAGCTAGCCCAGCCCAACATGACTAAGTCATCACTTTTTTTTGCCTTGGCACTACCCAGCACAATGAGATCCTTAAGCAAAACCTCCATTCCTTCCTGCCCAGCATCCTCACTACCATAATCAGTTGAAACCAGAACATCCAGATGAACTGATCTTACCCTATTTCCATAAGTATGTCAGTTCACACCAGAGGCCTCATGCCCAGGTCATCCTTCACCATCTGATAATTACGCATATATTCTAATCTGACCCCATCTCCCACTCCTCCCCATGAGCCTTCTAGAATTCATGGTCCAATTTCCTTCCACTTCTCTTATTTATTCTAACTGAAATACTTCTGAAAACCCTGGCTCCCCCACAGCATTCTCGAGTACTTTTACCTTTCTCTCCCATACCTCTTATAACATTGAACCTCAGGAAGGATGCTGTCTTTGCACCTCTTAGCCATTTCTAGATCATTGTCTCTTCCTCTCACTGTAATTCCCAGCTTTGAACTTAACCCAGTCAGACAATACATTGCCACCCTCCTTCTTCATCACTAGCCCTTAGTCACTCATCTTTTAACAATTTTAGTACCAGGCTGATTATTAGTTTGCAGTATTCCTCCTGTTATGATTCTTGATGACTCCCATATCCACTTAGTCTTTGTTACTCTAGCCTCTTGGTTAGATGTTTCTTGACCTCCCTTCTTCATGCTGTTGTCTACTCAACTTCAGCCCCCCAGTCCTTGGGCTATTTCTTGAACTTTGTCATCACCATCATCTGCATTTCAAGTATGCTCTTTTCATAACACACATCCTCTCTGTGCAGCTTACTTACTTTTTCTGCAAAACTTGAATAATTAAGAAACCCCACAGGAACCAGTAGACCATCCATCCCAGGACCATTCTACATTTGTCCTCATTTTCCCACTGTCCTCAACTTAGATTCCACGATCCTTGGCAAACAAGCTCAAGTCCCTTCCCATTTCTTCCTCCATTATGATTCCCTGGTCAAGCCCCAATCTTGAATAAATGTGATTCCCCACTTTCTTTATGCCTACACCAGGGTAATTGAATTTAGCTAGAGAAAAACATATACAAATTCTCACTCATGTCACTTACAACCATTACCGTGGCTCTCAAGAGGGTCCTGAAAGCTACCTGAGAGTTCCCAATTCAATTTTCTCTCTCATGATTCTAGGTGACAATTTTATATCTTCCCTTTAAAATTTCACCACCTCCTGCCTCTACATTACTCCCCACAATGATGTCACTTCCAAGTGCACTGAGGAAATGGAAGCAATCGGAAGAGAACTTCCTCTTCCCCTACTATCACATTCACTCCCTCCTGACTCTTTTTCTCTTACTCCCATGTTGTCCCCCCTACACCTGATTATTACAGAATGATTATTTATGCCACCATTTCTTCATTGCTTTGCCATCCATTTTCCCCTGTAAAATCATATTCCCAAGATAACACAGATTTGTTTTTGTTCATTGCTATATCCTGAGCACCAGAGCAATGCCTGGCATTATAGTGGTCAATAAATATTTGCTAATTGTGTAGCCATTATGTTAAACAGGCAAAATTCATGTGTTCAGTCACCAGCAACCTCGCTTTTTCTCCCATTGTCCTATTATGCCCACTCTTATGGTTTCTAGTCCTGCCAGGAAACTCTGCAAGGTTCATTATGTTTCTTTGGTCACCCTCAGCTTACATCTAGTTTTTTGTTACTTTCAGTAACCAAACACCACCTCAGTTCAGAAATTAAAAGGTGTAGTTCCATGTAACAATATATCTTCAATCAAAATGAAGCTTCTCCCTCCCTCTGGCTCAGTCTTATCCTTTTCCTCATCATCTTTTCTCTTCTTTTCCCCTTTCCCTAATTTGCTATACAGGGTTTCTGATGGCTTCTCACCCAAACCCAACACTGAGGGAAGTAAGAGAAGAAAGTAAAGGGAGGACATCTCTTTTTAGCTGACATTGTCATGTTGACTTGTCATTGACTCTTTCTGTAGTTGTCAGATGTTGACAACAGACTCTCGTTACTATCCTTCCATCACTGAGACTCTCACTTGCCTCACCTGCAGTTCCATAGAACAAGGTGAACATGTTTCTACTGATTCTTACTCCCTCCCTGAGATCCTACGAATCCAGCAGCATCTCCAGTTCCTCTCTGCTTAGATCTGCTCACCACTTTTGGACGAGACTTAAGACCCCTCCTTGCAGATGTTTATTGTGTATAGGCACATCAATTCATATAAAATATTCATTGTTCCTTTACCCTTACAAACTCTAAAGTGCCTGCTGCCTAATGCGGCAAACTTGCCTTTATTTTACCAAACTGATCATTCAGCTAGCCAGCCCATTCTTGCTGGAACTTAATAGCAAAGCTGAGTCTCCGAATCACCATGTCATAATAACTAACAATGTGGTACTTAATATATACCAGCAGCCTTTGAAGTACTTTAAGTACTTTAATTTATTTAATCCTCTATAGTCATTAGAGGTAGATATTATAATTGTTTCTATCTTACAGATGAGGAACTGAAGTCATCTTCTCTGTGGCAAGTCCTGCATGAAAGATTCTAGCTTTGGAGCATGATTCCTAGTATGTCTAGCCTTACCAAAACAACTAAAGTCATTTACTAATAATTCTAGAGTAGGTAATTTCTAGTATTCTTTCTAACATAATTAAAATTCTTTAAATGATATCACTCTTCCATCCACCCATGGAGAAGAATAGGAATGGGTTAAAGTTGTGGTGGTCACAGCAATAGAAGATTGGAGAAGGATTTTCCTGGTCTAAATCCCTGTAGGTCCCCCAATGTGGCTCTTGTTATGACTTTGTAGCTCAGCAGAAGACTAACATAGCGTAGATGGTATTACTCATGGAACCATGGAGTTATAACTTCCCAGGTCCTAGTAACAGATGTGTAATTGACCGTTCACATTTGCACCAAACTGCATGAAGCAAATGAAAGCATAGTGCCAGAGACACTAGATATAAAGGCCTGCTTTTTTTCAAATGTATATACTTAAAACCAAACTCCCAAGTGTTTATGCATCTCCACCCCCATACAATTCCAACATCCCTTATTGAAAAGATATCAGAGAGTGGGAACCAAAATTAACTCTGTAACTAGTTGGAGGTTTTCTGACACAGGAAAAAGATGCAATAAACATGAATTTTATGACAATATTTTGGTACTCACTGCTGGGGCATCTCCTTCCTGAAAGAAAAGAAACTGAAGAACTTAAATATGCATTCAAGAAGACACTTAAATTGACTTTCTGAACTGTGATCTTTGATGATCACAGACGTTGGGTATGTCATGTTAATGTCCAGTTGAAGAGCATCACCAGTTGAAGAGTAGGAATAAGGAAAGCAAAGAGGTATTAAAAGTTAGAAAACTCTTACGCCTCCTGTCTTAGATTTTGAAGGCTCTTCAGAGCCCCTGGAAAGCAGAGTCCCCTGTCTGCCAGGATGCAGCTGTAACTGGTGAGGCATCTGTGAACTCATAAATAAAAAGCCAAAGAGAATCCATAAAAGTAAGTATGTAACAGTAAGGTGGATGCAGAAATAAAAGGATACCCAGTTCTCTTCTCTCTCGCCCCACTACCATTGTCTTGAGTTCATTTCACTGCAGTTAGTCCTAAGTCTCTTCTCTCCTTTCAGCCTTCCTATTCTTATCCACACTCAACCTCACAGCCGGAGTCATATTTCTAAAATGCAAATCTGATCATGTCACTTCTCTGCTCAAAATGTTGCTCCCCACTGCCTACAGGCTAGAGTCCAAACTCATTAAAATGGAAGTCAATGCCTTGAAAAGCTGGCACTGACCCACCTTCTGGCCTCATTTCTCAGTGTAACATTTCCAAACCCATCATGCCCTCTTCTCTGCGAGCCTTTGCAAATGTAGCCCTCCTATCTAGAATTCCCTGCAGTTTGGGATAGATTAGTTGCAAGTAACAGAAAACTCAGCTCAAACAGGCTTCAATAATGAAGTGTATGTATCAGCTTACAGACTAGAAAGTCAAGAGGTTGACAGGATTCAAAGTTGGCTGAACCAGTGGGTCACCAGCATTATTAAGGGTTCACCACTTACCATCCTTTTCCTCTGCCTTTTTACAGTACCTATTTCAGTGCCAGGAAAATTCATCTTGGGGTAACAGGATGGATATCAGCAGCAATCAGGTCTACATGGGATGCAGGATACACATCTCGAGCAAAGGGTGACTCCCCAGAGAAAAATCTGGATGCTAAAAGGAGAAACAGAGAAATCAGTTAAATGTATCTCTCAAGTCCCAGCTTATCAACCCTGGGGAAACCCCCTATGCCCCAGGCTAAGCTAATAGTTTCTTCCTTAATGCTCATCTGACACATTATACATAGCTCTTTCCTATTTATTAGTACTCCTACAACTCATAAAAGTTTTCATGTTGGCCTATTGTACGCTGACTATTTGATATATGTTAACATATTTAACACTAATGGCAAAACTTTGAAATAGATACTGGTATCCATGTTTTATTTATGAGGAAACTGTTCTGAGATGTTAAATAACTCTCACCAAACCCTCTAACTTCTGAGTTCATATTCTTTACTCTAAACTATGTAAATGAAAGCACATTACAAAATATTCACTACATGGCAGTCACCCGAAAGGTGTTTTGAATGAATCATAACACTTATCACACTGTCTTATATTTATGGGTCTCTCTTCCACACCAACCATAAAACCCCTATAAAAAGAGATTGTATCTTATTCCAGTTGAGAGCTCCAGGGTGTCATGATTAAAACCATTGGCTTTAAAGATGAACTTCCTGTGTTAATATCTGAGTTCCTTCATTTCCTTTGAGACTTTGGGCAATTTTCTTAAACTCCTTATGCCTCATTTGCCTCATCTGTAAAATGGGGATGATAATAGCACCTACATCGTGGAATTGTTATAAGAACTGAGTAAGCTACAGAAAATCCAAACAATTATGCCAGAAGCATTGAAAGACTTCAATAAGTATTACCTAACAAGTATTGTTATTTATCTGCTGTCCCCTTAGGATGGTCACTGTTACACTGCAAAACAGTGTGATCAGAGCCATGAGGAAAATCTTTACGCTGCAGAAAAAAATTTACCCTTTCCTCATATTTTCCTCCCTGTCTTGTAACTTTAAGGATACAGAGCTATTTTGTTGATCTGCAGAGGAACCGGCCCTGTTTAGCACAAAACAATGACTTTTTGATGTCCTGGACAGCGCAACATGGGGGAGGGGAAATCATGTTACAGTGAGATGGAAATTAAGCCTTGTCTAGGAATCAGCAGATTTCAGTTCCTAGAGCTGTTTCTCTTTAACTGTGTGTGAGATTGAGGTGAAATCAATAGAACTAGATGACAGTCTGAAAGTGGGGATTGAGAAAGAAGGAATTAAGAATCCTTCTCAGCTCTTCTGATCTAGTTTGTTCTTTATATCAGTGAGCGTGTTTCTATTATATATGTTCTTCTATTTTTTTAGAATTCACATGTAAGTAATAATATACAGTATCTGTCTTTCTCTTTCTTATTTCACTAACCAGAATAACCTCAGGATCTACCCATGCTGATGCAAATGGCAAAATCCCATTCTTTTTATGGCTGAATAATACCATATATATATATATATATAGTATATATATATATATATATATATACAGTGCAGTTGATAAAGAACCTGCCTGCCAGTGCAAAAGATATAAGAGATGTGGTTTCAATCTCTGGGTTGAAGATACCCTGGAGGAGGCAATGCTAACCCACTCAGTACTCTTTCCTGGAGAATCCTATGGACAGAGGAGCCTGGCAGGCTTCAGTTCATAAAGTCACAAAGAGTGAGATATGACTGAAGTGACTTAATACTATATATATCTATATAACATCTTTATATATAATAACTATATATACATATATAACTATATATATATAGAAAACATCTTTATCAAATCATCTGTTGATGGACACTTAGGTTGCTTCCATATCTTGGCAATTGTAAATAATGCTATGAACATTGGAGTGCATGAATCTCTTCCAATTACTGTTTCTGTTTCATAGAAACCTTATTTAAAATGGAGTCAAGAGGAGCTGTCAAGCCCTACCACTCCACCTGGACTGCAGATTCATCAGGAAGAAATACCTTACACCTGCAACAGAAAGGTTACTACTTTACTACTCAGCAGAAGCAAGACTTTCTTCTTGCCTGGCAACATGCCAGCCAATGAGAAACGGCCACAACTCTTGATGAAAAGAATAAGTGGCAATAAAACTTGTTATTTGTTTTGCTGTTCTACGTTTGTTCACATTTCAAAACCAAGTAAACTATAGCAGAGCCAATCCTTGGTATCCACTGATGATTGGTTCAAAGACTTGCTATGTTATACTCAAATCCAGAGATACTCAGGTCCCACAGTCTGTCCTCCTCTCTCTGCATATCTGTTGATTCCACATTCAAGGGTTCAACCAACCTGGAAGAGATTGTAAGTATAGCACTTTTTACAATTTACAGTTGGTTGAATCCATGGATGCAGTAATAGAACAGCTGATAGGGAAGGCCAACTTTATAATACAGTTAACCTTTGAAAAACAAGGGTTTGAACTATGTGAGTTCACTTACAAGTGAATTTTTTTCAAATCATGTCCTACTATGTCAATAGTTGGCTGAATCCCTGGATGCAAAATCCCTGGATTGGAAGGGCAGACTGTGTGTTTTGACTCTCCAAGGATTTTGGTAGCCATAGTGCATTATGGAACCAATACAGAGGGATGACTGTATAATATATTGTAAAGATACATATATATGTGGCAGAACTATAGAAGGAAAAAAGAGGATTGTTAACAAAATGTAGGATAGAGGTTTTCTTGGGAAGCAGGGGCACATGCTGTGAAGATGTTGGTGATTTCTAAACCTTAAACTGGTCAGTGCATACAAGGATGTCATTTCATTATTATCTTTTAAACAATACATTTAGGTCCTCTAAACTCTGCTGTTACACAAAATAGAATGTGTGTATGCTACATTTCACAATAAAAACAAAGATTTAAAAGAGTCTATTGTCTTGGTCTGGGCTTCCCTGGTGGAGACTCTGCCTCCAGTGCAGGAGACCAGGGTTTGACCCCTGGGTGGGGAAGATCCCTTAGAGAAGGGAAAGGCTACCCACTCTAGCATTCTTGCTGGAGAATTCCATGGCCAGAGGAGCCTGGTGAGAGGTTCATAGGGGCCCATGGGGGTCACAAAGAGTTGGACACAACTGAGTGGCTAACACACACTGTGTCTGTCCAGGTGTTGGTGGCTTGGGCCAAGCAGGTGGGGACTAAGATACTGGTCAGATTGGTCATATAGCGTAGAGGCAAAAGGGACAGGACCCTGTGACTGCTTGCATGTGAGTGTTGGGGGTGGGAGTGTCAAGGATGACTCCTAGGAATTTGGCATGAAGACTGAGGGGACACAGCATTAGACATTATTTCTTAAAATGAGAGGACTTAAGTAAAGTGAGGCAGAATTTGGTCCTGAATAAGTTTGTAGTGCCTGTGAGATACCTTATCAGAGATGGCTTTAGGCATCTGAGTGTGTAGGTCTTGTTCAGAAGAGAAACAGAGACTGAAGAACTCAGTCAGGAGTCATTAACGTGAAGGTGACCATGAAGATGGTGCTTGATAAAAGGTAGCACTTAGTTAATATTATTACATCATCAAGGTCACAGAAAATGTTGACCCAGTGAGTGGGAAGGAAGATGTGATGGTGGTTTAGTCGCTTAGCTGTGTCCAGCTTTTTGTGGCCCCATGGATTATAGCCCATCAGGCTCCTCTGTCTGTGAGATTCCCCATGCAAGCATACTGGAGCAGATTTCCACTTCCTTTTTCAAGACTGTCCCGACACAGGGATCAAACCTGTGTCTCTTGCATTGACAGGCAGATTATTTACCACTGAGCTACCTGGGAGGTCCAGAAGACTTGCCACCTGGGAAGTCCAAAAGATTTGCTGTACAATTCTGCCCTTTTCATTCTTGCTGGGGAGAAATATCCACTCTTTTACCAAAACTGTATCTTTTATTCCCAGCCTAAGGAGAGTGGAAAGCAGGGCAGAGAAACCAAGGAAGAAGGAACACTGGCTCACCAGATTAGGCTTCATTTTAAAACAACATATTTCCTGCCTATTAGCATTGCATTCTGCTCTCTGTCTGAGTAGGCTGCCCAAGTTCCTAAATGTATCTGAACCATGCATAAACTTCATTTTCCCTTCCTCTTTTCTTTACTTTTCATTGAGCTCATCCACCCACATCATTGTCTCTCCATGAAAGTCACCACACTCATCTACAAAAAAACATTAAGCTCTCAGTTTGGTCTGTCATTGGGAAACATTTTCAGAAATTTGGTATGAAGATAAACAAATTGTGTTCTCTCCTACCTGCCAGAATGATTGTTGCTATACCAAATTTAATGAAAGATTGCCATCAGGTGTCTAAATGCTTTAGTGACCCAAAGGTCAGAGTATGCCTTTATCTGCTGTTGCAAAACCTAATGCAAATTACAGACTCCTAGAGCCAAGGGAGGGAGAGTAAACAACAGATATCATCAGGAAACTCCTTCTCCTTCTCCTTTGTCTTGTCCATATTTTCATGCAAATTTTCAAAATACTAATAATGCAATACCTTTTCTATGAAAAATGTGAAATTTAAAGCTCACATTTTTTCAAAGCTGACTGCAATGTCATAGTTCTGAAATTTAAATATTTTCTAAAATCATCATTATTAGGAATAATCTCTTTAATTATAAATATATTAACCAAAAACATCATTCCTTTCAAGCAAAAGTGAAATAATATAAAATATTGAAGTGATTTTAACTCAGGAAACTGCAAAGCTCTACTTCAGTTTCAAACATAATAATTCACTCATTTATGCATTATTCACTTTCATTTATTTAATGAACAACTACTCAGTGCTAGGGACTCTTATAGACTCCAGGGAGAAGCAATAGAACAAAATAGACAGGATCTATATACTCTTAAAGAGTTTGTATTATAATCTCGGGGCAGGAAGTTGAAATGGGAAAGACCAACAAAAAGTATAAACAAACAATTCATCAACTACAGAGCATGAGAAGTGCTTTGAAACAAAAATAAACAGAGTGGGGACTCAAAGAGCATAGAGATAGAGTGTTCAAGAAAAGGGACAACCCCTCTAAATGAGGTAGTATAGACTCGAACCCCAGAAGAATAGGAATGAGCCATTCGGGTGATAATGGGGGTGAGGAAATACTCTTCCAGGCAGTGAGGTTTGGAAATGTAAAGGCTCTGACTGGGAAAGCACTTGGCATGCTCACAGATCACAAAGTAAGTCAGCGGTTGGGTTATATAAAGGAAAGAAGTGGAGGTAAGAGTGCATCTTCAAAGCTTTATGGGTAGTGAGAAGGTTGTATCCAAAACCAGTCCAGGACCTTTGGACCCAGGATTCGTACTACTGACCTAAAACAGTAAAACAGCTCCTTATTTTCACCAGCAAAATGAGTTTACTCAGCAACAGCTAAGAATTGCAACTCAGGATATGCCATTTATGGTGAACCACAGGCAAGTCTGGAGAACAAAGGAAAGGACCCTTCTTGACAGAGGAGAAAAGGGAGTTGAGAAGGGCTCTTACGAGGAGTCTATTGGAGGAAACGGGGAGTTTGCAGTGACTGGGTTGTGACAGACTCTCATTGGCGAGGGATGTGGCCAGGCAAGGAAATTCTTTCTTCCTCCTAATGATTAGTGCGATAGTAACCTTCTTTCTGTTGGAGATGCAAAATTTATCTCCTCCTGTTGGGTCTGCTACTGAGATGGAGTTGTAGGGAATGATGGTTCCCCCTTCTGGCCTTCTGCCTCCATTTTAAATAAGGTTTCTATGAAACAAAAGACCCTAATTGGAAAAGATACATGTATCCCAAATTTCCTGGCAGCATTATTTATAATAGGCATCATATGGATGTAATCTAAGTGTCCATCAACAGATAAAGATGGGCCATGTATAAACGCAATGGAATACTACTCAGCCATAAAAAGGAATGAAATCCTGCTATTTGCAACAACATGGATCAAGAGTATCCTTCTTAGGGCCGCAAGTCAGACAAAGACAAACATTGTATGTTATCACTTGTATGTGGAATCTACAAAGTAAAAGAATGAACATAACAAAATCAAAATGACTTACAGAGAACCAACTAGTGGTTACCAGTGAGGAGAGAGAAAGGGGAGGTAGAGGATTAAGAGGTACAAAATACTATGGATAAAATAAATGAGCTACAGGGATATATTGTATAACCCAGGGAATAGAGCCAATATTTCATAATAACTTCAAGTGGAGTATAATCTACAAAAATATTGAATCACTATGCTATATTCCTAAAACTAATACAATATTATAAATCCTCTGTACTTCGATTTCAAAAATTGTATCCACAAAAATAAATAAATAAGATTTCTGTGTCTTAATTTTCACATTACCCGCTTGTGAGCAATCTGAGGAGAAAGCTATCTGGTGGCTGTTTTGATTTCTCCCTTTTGTTGGCTCTGTCCTATGGCTGATTTATTTATTTATTTATTTTTGTCCTATGGCTGATTGCTTTACAATGCTTTACAAATCCCACCCAAAGCTCCGAGCCTAATTTAGACCTTCACAATTTTTCATCTGGCCTGTTGAAGAAGCTCTGAGCTCTGGAGTCCTGCTGTTACTTTAGTCCTTCAGACTAAAGTTTTTTCAGTCTGCTGCAAAGTAAGCTCATTCAGGTACCTCTGACCAGGCCACTCGAACTCACACAGCCACAGAAGCTCCCGGCTGCTCAGACTCGCTGGACCTGCAGTGGGAGGACTCTTACAATCTCGCCCCAGTTTGCATTTCCTGCTTCACCTCCTGTGTTAGTTTCCTAGGACAGCACTAACAAAGGACCACCGACAGGGTGGCTCTAACGACAAATTTTATTGTACCACAAGTTTGTGGAAGAGTTGGTTCCTTTTGAGGGCTGTGGGAGAAGGATCGTTCCTACCTGTTTCCTTGACATATAGCTGGCCGTCTTCCTCCCGAGTTTCTTTACATCACTTTCTCTCTATGTACGTCTGTGTCCAAATCTCTTCTCAGAAGGGCACCTGTCATACTGGACTAGGGCCCACCCTAATGAGCTAGTTTTAACTTGGTTACTTCTGTAAGGACTCTCACTCTAAGACACTTTCTAAACTACTGGGGGTTACAACTTCTACATATATATTTGGAGGAAAACACACTTCAACCCATAACACCTCCCATCTCCCATCCAATATTTTTTCATCCTATGCTCTGATCCCATTTAACATTCAGGTCCCCAGATCATCCTATGTTCTTTGATACCACCAGGGGTCTCTTGACTCTTTTCTTTCTGCATATGGAACATCCTTCATGTCTTACTCAATACGATAAAATCTTGCTCATCAAAAAATGCCTATCTCAAGTTATGACCTCTATCCTTATCTTCCACCAATGCACACATTTCTACAGTTGGAAGAAATGGCCTCTCCCACTTGTGTTTTTGTACTGATTGGTTCACAGCCAGACATGACTTGTGATGCATTGTATTAATTAGTTTGGGGTGCATCTGTCTCCCCAGATAGAGTGTGGCTAGCTGCTCCATGCCTTCCATGTAATAAATCATCAATAAATGCTTAACGGACCACACTGCATGGCATTGCTTTTATTCTTACTCTCTTGGTTTTCTTTTTAGAAACATTTTTGTTGGAGACTTTTGACAGTGACAAATGGCATTATCAAAATAATGATGGAGACAGTGTGATGAATCATGTGTCAGACTCTACAGTTTCTTTTATATATGAGGTATTGACCAGCTGTGTGATTGAGGAAAAGAAAAGTATTATCTATTGGATGAGTGGTTGGGCTTGACAACCTTTAAGCTCTCTTCCCCACCCCCAACATGTTATGATAGAATTTTCAGTTGGATTTGAATAGCTGTTTAATTACTAACCCATCCCAGACCTCCCATAAACAATACTTTATTACCTAGCTTTTAAAGATGCAATGAATAATAATCCAAAGCATTAACCAATGAATAAAGGCACCCCATGGTCAAATGAGTTTGACTAAAGCTAAATTACAAATCTCCCTCTTAAAGAAGACAATGATGTAAATATATTAAAGACTGAAAAATCAAGCAGCAAAGAAGAATTTTTAAATGTGTTCCAATATTTTTCTCATGTATTTAATTATATAAAATTATATATATACAAATAAATAAGGAATAAATTTATAAAGTGTTATTTGCATGCAAATATGCATGTGTATTTACATACAGTGTAAAATACATGTGTTGTATGTAAATACAGGCATAAATGCAGATAGATATATAGATAGCAATATTGTAAATAAGCATTTCATCTCAAGAAACTAGTGTCTGTGAAGCCAGCTTTAGGAAAAGTGGACCCAACAACATTTATTGACTTTAATAACAAAAAAGGCTGGTTTATTACAAGTGATCATTTATATTTCTTTTTTAATACTATATGATTGCATTTTTCCCCAGTATACACATACATGGATTCAAGGGAGTAATATAAAACTCATTTCTCCACCTAATTCCTGCTTAAAGATATAACAGCAAGAGTTCTGAACTTCTAAAGACAAGGTAATATTAGTGATTATAATTTCAAGATAAAATTGTTAGCACGTTAGGTAACAGATTCTCGTAATATTTGCTCAGCAGACATTGTTATTTTGGAAGAGCTTTACATTAGATCTCTGACTCATGAGAATTTTGCAAATGATGATTGTGATAATCAATTTTGTCTGTCAATTTGACTGGCTCTAGCCCCAGGTTATTCAATCAAACACTAATCTAGGTGTTGCTCTGAAAGTATTTTGTGGATGAGATAGACATCCAAAATCAGTTGACTTTAAATAAGAGACTTTGTCTTAGATAATCTGAGTGGACCTGATTTAATCCATTGAAAGATCTTAATTGCAACTGAAAGTGAAGTGAAAGTGAAGTCGCTCAGGCGTGTTCGACTCTTTGTGACCCCATGTACTGTAGCCTACCGGGCTCTTCCGTCCATGGGGTTTTCAAGGCAAGAAGTACTGGAGTGGGTGGCCATTTCCTTCTCCAGGGGATCTTCCTGATCCAGGGATCAAACCCAGGTCTCCTGAGTCATAGGCAGACGCTGTCACTGTCTGAGCCACCAGGGAAGCCCTAACTGCAGCTGAGGCCTCCCTGATGAAGTGCAAGTTCTGCATGTGTCATCAGCTTCCACTTGAGCCCATGGAGTCCAGCAGGGCCTTCCTGATGGCCCCTCTCATGGACTTGAGACTTGCCTAGACAGTCCTCACAATTGCATAAGCCAGGTCTTTGCAATAAATCTTTCAGTATGTATCTCCAACCAGTTCTGCTTCTCTGACTAAGCACTGATTGATACCAAGGTAATGTGTCTTCTATGACCACCACCCTACACTTTATTTTGCCTTTTTTGATCAGGAGACTTTGAAGGGCAGGGAGCAAGTCTCATTCATCTTGATGGCCCAGTACCCATGGGACTTGGCAGACTAGAGCTCAGTAAATATACACTGAATGAAATAATTAATCAACATAGGCCAAACCTATGGCAAAGACATTTAAATAGGCTTTTCTGTGCCTCTGTATGGTTTTATAATAACCCACTGAGGTCATATTTTTGTGGTTTTGCTGATAAAGGAAAATAATTCTATTTTTCTCTATCCTTCTGTGGAATGAAAGAAAAATATAAAAGCACTATAAACACAAGCCTCAGCTAATTATTAGGGAAATTACATGGAGCAAGCACAACAAACAAAATAGCTTCAAGGGTAATAACACTGTGACATTTTATATAACTATATACTTTTGTAGCAGAAAGCTTTCTTTCCAACTGTATGATAAAAATTCATAATTTTGTAAATAAGACTAATTTCTTATCACACTCTAAAATGCAGGTGTATCATAAGGAAAACACCTACAGTTTCAAAGGGACTGTGTTGGTAAGAAAGAAAGAAAAATAGTATAACTTTTATCGAACATGTATGTCATAGATGCTGCCCTGGATTGGTTTACATTCCCAACAAAAATATTCTCCTTCAACAAGAGGTCAAGTGACTGTGGTAAAGTGAAATAAGCTTATGAATGTGCAGAGGATGTGTGTGTGACGGTGTGGAAGATAAATAAATGTTGTTCAAGAAAAGAGAAATGAGGAAAATAATTCACAGTGGAGTTCTACTATATGACAACCTTGGTGATATTGAGAGAAAATGAAATAAGCGATGCATTTTACTCATGTAATCTTTACATGAGATAGGTTTTGTTTGTGATATATTTCCCAGATGAGGCTTAGATAGGTTGAATTATTGGGATGATAATCGCAGAGTCGGACACGACTTAGCAACTGAAGAACCACCACTGGGTAGTTGAAAAGGCAAGATTTGAATTCAGGGCTGACTCTGAGGTTGACGCTCTTTTCACTACATAAATGTTTTCCTTGCATTTCATTGCACTTTATACTTGATAAACTATTTAATATATGTCTTGGTTGCACACTCATGCATGCTCAGTCACTTCAGTCATGTCTCTTTGCCACACTATGGACCGTAGCCTGCCCGGCTCCTCTGTTCACGGGGTTCTCCAGGCAAGAATTCTGGAGTGTGTTGCCATGCCCTCCTCTAGGGGATCTTCCTTACCCAAGGATAGAACTTGTGTCTTCTGGGTCTTCAGCATTGCAGGTGGATTCTTTCTTTTTACTGTTTAGCCACCAGGGAAGCTGGATTAGGGGGTCATAAAAAAATCACACCTATTTCCCATGCTCATCTCTTAAGAAAAGAGAAAAAAAAGTTAGATGGAGAACAAGTATCCCCTTTATTATAAGTAAAAGTGGAAGAGAGAAACCAGCTGAAATGGGCCTCCATGTTAGGGTTTCCAAATTCTGATCCCCAAATCTGGACATGGGAAGACCACATAAGGGATAATGTAGACAAGCAGATCAGGCACTGTTACTCAGAACTTTTGGACCACATGCCTTCTGCCTTATTAGTAGGAAGATTCAGAACTCCAGCCCATCCTTTAGAAACCAGGCTCAACCTCTGATCACATGTGCTAGCCAAATGGAAGAGCAAAGCAGAAACAGTCATCCTGTTGGTAGGCAGATTCAAAGAGAGAAACCAGAAATGGTTTCAACTCTGAATATCCACTCTCTTTCCAATCAGCAGTCAGAGTCACACTTCTCCACGGGAGAGAAGTGAGTGAGTCATAGGGAAGGAGCAGAAGCATACCTTCTGAAATGTTCCCTCAGGTAAGAGTGGTGGAGCCCCATTCCACCAGCACCCCTCACCTGGCTACTTACAGAAATGTAAGGAGTGAGAATTGAAGACCTTTCTCATATCTTTCGACCATGTCAATCAGAATGTAGCTACCTTACTGGACGCAGATAAGGGAGCAGTGGAAGAGTAGCATTTCATCTGGGACAATCTTACTCCCACTTTTATGAGGTGGTTCCCCTTATCACTGCCTCTTTGGAAGAGCAGGAGGACAGCTAAGCTTTTCCTTAGAGAAGGCTCTGAAATTACATACTTTTTTTTAATGGATTAGTTAAGCACCAAGGTCAAGGACCACACATGGTTGCAAATTCATTCCTTAGTCTATCATCCAAAATTTTGCCCAGTAAATTATCCTACATGGCTTCTCAGATACAAAGTATATTAGTATATATACAAATAATGTTCATTTCCTAAGGCTACCAAAACAAGCAACTACAGACAGACTGGGTGATTTAAAAAATTAATTTTTTTTTCTTAAAGTTTTAATGATGGGAGTCTGAAGTCAATCAGAGCCATGATCCATCTGAAACCTGTGCAGGGAATCCTTCTTGGCTTCTTCTAGCTTCTGGCATTTGCTGGCAATCCTTTAAGTTCCTTGGCTTAGAGATACTCAACTGCAATGACTCTCTCCATCACTACATAGCTGTCTTCTCCATTTGTAGGTTTGTGTCTTCACATGGTGATCTCGTTCCTATAGTCTTTTCTTCTTGTTATAAGGACATAGTCATATTAAATTAAGTGCCTACCTTACTGCATTATATGGGGCTTCCCTGGTGGCTCAGATGGTAATGAATTTGTCTGAAATGCAAGAGACCTGGGTTCAATCCCTGGGTCTGGAAGATCCTCTGGAGAAGGAAATGGCAACCCATTTCAGTATTCTTGCCTGGAGAATCCCCTGGCCAGAGGAGCCTGGTGGGCTGCAGAGCATGGTGGGTTGCAAAGAGTCAGACGTGACTGAGTGACTAACGCTTTCTTTCACTGCATTATACCTCTTCTTAATTTAACCGGCCATATCTGCAGTAACCGCATTTCCAAATATATTTTGTGTTCTGAGTACTGAGAGTTAGAACTTTAAACACATATTTTGGAGGGACACAATTCAGCCCATAATACAAAGTCATCACATGAATACCTAAAGGTACTAAGACAATACAACATCAGCAACCCATCCAAGAGCTCCATATGTGAACAAATATTTACATACCTAGAGAAAAATTAAGGCTTCAAAATCAAATGTTCTTGCCTTTAACATGACTGTGCAAAACTCCTGAAATTAAGGTCCCAAATTTATCTCATTCTGCTGCATCTCCACCAGAAAATTTATACTGTGTTCCTCTAGGAGACCTCCAGCACAACCTGGAATGAAGGTGAGTGCACCATTGAATTGTTCACAACAAAGAATTAGTTCAATACAGCTTCTTCTGTGTTTTCCTTTCTCAAAGTCTGAAGAGTCTGTAGTACACACAGATAATTACAATACCCCCGAGTCCACATAATTTAGAGAACAAGACAAACCCCAGTACCAAAAGCAAGGTTAATTCTCCCAACTCAGCATGGGTACGATCCTAATCAGTTCAGTCACTCAGTCATGTCCAACTCTTTGCGACCCCATGAAGTGCAGCACGCCAGGCCTCCTTGTCCATCACCAATTCCCAGAGTCCACCCAAACCACGGCCATTGAGTCTGTGATGCCATTCAGCCACCTTATCCTCCATTGTCCCCTTCCCCTCCTGCCCTCAATCTTTCCCAGCATCAGGGTCTTTCCAATGAGTCAGCTCTTTGCATCAGGTGGCCAAAGTATTGCAGTTTCAGCTTCAACATCAGTCCTTCCAATGAACACCCAGGACTGATCTCCTTTAGGATGGACTGGTTGGATCTCCTTGCAGTCCAAGGGACTCTCAAGAGTCTTCTCCAACACCACAGTTCAAAAGCATCAATCCTTCTGTGCTCAGCTTTCTTTATCATTCAACTCTCACATCCATACATGACCACTGGAAAAACCATAGCCTTGACTAGATGGACCTTTGTTGGCAAAGTAATGTCTCTGCTTTTTAATATGCAATCTAGGTTGGTCATAACTTTCTTTCCAAAGAGTAAGCGTTTTTTAATTTCATGGTTACAATCACCATCTGCAGTGATTTTGGAGCCCAGAAAAATAAAGTCAGCCACTGTTTCCACTGTTTTCCCATTTATCTGCCATGAAGTGATGGGACTGGATGCCATGATCTTAGTTTTCTGAATGTTGAGCTTTAAGACAACTTTTTCACTCTCCTCTTTCATTTTCATCAAGAGGCTCTTTAATTCTTCTTCACTTTCTTCCATAAGGGTGGTGTCATGTGCATATCTGAGGTTATTGATATTTCTCCCAGCAATCTTGATTCCAGCTTGTGCTTCCTCCAGCCCAGCATTTCTCATGATGTACTCTGCATATAAGTTAAATAAGCAGGGTGACAATATACAGCCTTGACGTACTCCTTTTCCTATTTGGAACCATTCTGTTATTCCATATCCAGTTCTAACTAACAATCCTAATAAAGAAGCAAAAATCTTAATAAGTGAAGACATCCAAGTGAAAGAGGAGACTGGATGGTAAAAGTTTGATGCTTTCCAGCAGGTCCACTACTTATAACTATGGGACCTGGAGCCAGAAGACATGCCTTCACACTGTTGTTTAAATGTTCAAAGGTAATAGATCAAACTATGTAATACAATATGTTCTATCCTCCTAAGTGAAGTGAAGAAGTCGCTCATTCATGTCCAACTCTTTGCAACCCCATGGACTATCAAGGATACTGAGGTGGGTTGCCATTTCCTTCTCCAGGAGATCTTCCCGAGCCATGGATTGAACCCAGGTCTCCCACATTGTGGACAGACGCTTTACCATCTGAGCCACCAGGGAAGTCTATCTAGACAAAAATATAACCTGAAAGTCAAATTAGAATTTAGAATTCTCTGTGTTCTTATTCTAATCATCTTTTTAAGAACATTAGACCCCAGGGCATCCCTTTTCTCCAGTACCCTGTGATCATAGAGTTAGTCTCAGCAGTTCCCTCTAATTTATTTTCAGTTTTTGGTTCTACCTCAGTTTCTTTGTTTCCAGAGCTACACATTTCACCTGAGTTATGGTTCCAAGTTCATCTAAAATATTTTCAATTTGTTTAATTTGCTCTTTCAGGTCTTTGCACGCTTCCGATGTTCACCTGTCTCCTGAGAGAAGACATTCTAGGTAAAACCCATCCTTGGTAAATTTGTGGCCTTTAGGTTTGTGATGGCAACTTTTTCTCCTCCTCTGTTCACAGAAACTTTTCCCATGGATCAAAAACACCACTAATCTCGATCTGTTTATTAATAAAACACACTTCTCTTCCAGGATTGAAGCAAGTGTCCAGGCATCTAGAATAAAAACTATTGTCAGAACTTTCATAATTGACAAGTCTAGAGCCAAAGTGGAGTAATGCGATGGAATGGTGGGGAGAATTAATGAGTCTAGGACTCTGTGAATAACCCATGCACAACCAAGATGTGTGCCTTTCAGAGTCCCATAATCAACCCTCTTTACAGGTAGTTCACAGAAAGGAGAGTGAGAGAAAAGAAACAGAATCGGGGCAGCTAATTTATTACCCTTTAAACCTACCAAAAACAACTTAAAGGCTCAAATCTAAAAATCAGTTTTTGCACATTCCACTAGAACTTAGCTGTCCTTTGCGTTTTCAAATCCTGTTCTGAAGTTTTAGGTGAGAACACAATAAAAGCAAGAACAATAAAGATATTGTGACAAATACTGATAGAGAAGAAGTCAGCATGCTGCAGATCTGCTCATTTGAAGTGAGCTTTAAGGAGAAATAAAAATAGCCTTTTCCTTATAACCTAATCACTTTCTCAGTTAAGTTTGAAAGGTCAAAGCCAGTTTTAGAAGTCAGTTCATTCAATCCCCAGGTGACTAGGCTCAGCATGGCCCAAGTGAGTTTCAACAACAAAAACAACAACAAAGATACACAATTTTAAAACATTGCTCATTGTTCTCTCTAGTCCTTACTCTCACACACAAAGAAAAAGAGGTGCAGCGGGGGTGGGGGAGTTCAATTCCTTCCAAACAAATTAAGATAGGTTGAAGGACTAGTCAACATTGTCCGCTCACATCATGACATTATTTCTTGTGGTTTTATAGGCGAGAAAACCACATGCCTTTGCATCACAGGCTGAACCACACTGATTTTACTGAGGATGAGTAAAGATCTGCACTGGTACTTTGAGCTAAACAAGAACAAAGGGAGGCTTTTTCTTCCCTCAAGAATTATCTTGTGGGAAGGAGAATAGTTCTAAATGATGGCCCTTTTTGGTTCTGAGAATCTACTAATCTATGATTATCGATTTCTCTGAACCAAGACAATAACAATTAGGTTATCTTGGAAATTTCTCTGAGTAAGAGAAATCATTCAACTGAAGGAGTGGGCAGGATATCAGGGAGAAAGGGACACTTGAAATAGGACAGGGTGGATTGAAGTTTATACTCTTTGACTCATGTAGCTATTTCTTTATAATTCAACTTATTTTGCTCAAAAGCCCCAATTCCTACCTTTTGGGCAGCAGTGGATTCAATGTGATAATCTCCAGGTCCACCCATGTTGCTGCAAATGGCAATATGCCATCCTTTTTAGTGGCTGAGTAATATTCCACTGTATAAATGTACCACATCTTCTTTACCCATTCACCTATTGATGGACATTTAGGTCATTTCCATATCTTGGCTATTGTAAATAGTGTTGCAATGAACATTGGGATGCATGGATCTTTTAATATTATGCTTTTCTCTGGGTATAGGCCTAGGAGTGGGATTGCTGTGTCATATGGTAGCTCTATTTTTAGTTTTTTAAGGAACCTCCATGTTTGTCTCCATAGTAGCTGTACTAATTTACATTCCCACCTGCAATGTAGGAAGATTCCCTTTTCTCCAGCATTTATTGTCTGTGGGTGGGATGAAGGGAGAGTAAGAACTAGAGTTTGACTTCAGTTTAGGTTTAAATCATGATTACAGAGCCATGATTACAGAGTTTATTCAATGAACTAGGAGGAACCATTAAAATGTTTGGGTTTGTGAGCAATGTAACTGAACCAAGCCTGGGGGGAGAAAAGTTACTGAAACAGTCCCCCATAGGAACTCAGAATAGATGGGACTTTGGGGGAAAAAAGTCATGATTTCCAGAAATAATATATGGACAAAGGAGTACTGCATTCTAGAAAACATCCCTTCCCAAAACCTGAACTAATAACTTTTACCCAAAAGACCATAGAACTCTCTCAAGTAAAAACTGTTATTTATATCATTAGGCATATCCATAGTCTTGAGAAGTACAAGACACATCAAGACTTTTTTTTAAGAATATTAAATATAGGTCATTCAGAAATTCCCCTGACTGATCACACCAAATGCGTTCAAGTTATGCTTCGATGACTTACACTCTGCCAGCCTGGCGTGACTTCCGAGCAGCAGCAGCTGAGATGTGCTTTAAAAATAGATTTTCTTTAATTGGATTCCAAATCAATTAAAATCCCATTAGGAACATAATTGTAGTGATACAAATCATAAAATGATATCTTTTAAAATAAACTAAAATCCGGGGGGTTCTGGTGTAATTAAGGCTTGATACACACAGACAGCATCATACTTTTCAGTCACCACCTGCCCAGATGCAGGTAGATGTTTCCATTACTGAATAAGGAAAAATTGGAAAAGTGTGTCAGCTGCAGATGTGGGCACCAGTAAAACGTATAGATCCCCACAGGTTCACTTGTAAGAAAATCAAAAATCTTATAGATATTTCATCATGGTTTTGGACACATTCTATATCTTTTCTATCAACTAATTAACCAGTAAGAACATACTAAGCAACACTCTCTACTACTTACTTTTACCCATTATTCAAGATCCAACTCACATCTTATTCTTTCAACAAAGCTAAGCCGCTTTCCTCAGCTGCAGTTATCAGATGGCTTTTTAGAACAAGGATGATACAGTCCTTTGGCTTTTATCACTTCAAAATTCTCTTTAACAAAGACTCTGTCCTTGTTCTCAAAGGGTAGTCACACACCAGCAGCATCAGCATCACCTGGGAGCTGGCCAGAAATGCACAGTCTCAGGCCCCACTCAGATCCACGGAATCAGAACAGCAGTGTGACAAGATGCTCAGGTGGTTTGTCTAGACATGAAAGTTCAAGAAGCAGTAGTACTCTTTGTCCTTAGCAGAGTGCCTTGGAAAGAACTAATTCTCGATGTACAATTTTAAATAAATTCTTTTTAAATTCTGATGTATTAGCAAAATTACATTAAAAAATTGAGCCCATTTTTTTCTATATTAAGGGCATCCTTTGCTTCTGAGTGGTAAGAATTAAATGAGACAATTACATATAATGTGCTTATACAAGGCAATTACATTTAAAGCATTTAGAGTGCCTATCATTGAGCTTATTAAATGTTACTTAATAACATCATTATCTGGACTCTTTTGCCAATTGGTTTCTTTACCCATATAGGCATGATCTCCCTATTTTGGTCGATGTATTCCAATATAACTTGGTTGAATTTTGCTTTCATCTTAAAGGAGGGAAATGACACACTATTGCAGAATCATTATTTTAAAAACCAGTGGAAAAGGCAATGGAAACACGAACTTTTTCTCTTGTAGCAGATGACTGTGAGCCTTAATGTGAGGAATACAATTATTATGATCATCGTATAGAACATTTAAGTAGCCACAGGGTATCTGAGAAAATTCAGAGCCCAGAAAAGATGTATCTTCTACTCAGCGTAGTGCTACAAAAATGATATTTGTGAAGGAGTGGGAGAACTCTTCCTTCAACCAAAGTAAATTTCAATTTTCAGTCATCACCTTGTCAATCTTACTCTTAAAAATCTCTTTAAAAGAAGATATTTAGGAGGAAAAAAAAACTTTGTATTAGAAAACGTAGACATTTCCAGTTTCTGGAATGAGTCTTGAAGTAAAAGCCCATATAAAAATGAAGTGCATAGTTTAACTGTCCTTTTATCAGATTGGGGGTGGGTGTGCCTGATAAGATTCCCTTCCCCAGCCTACTGACTCTTTCAACCTTGCCTCTTGAAACCTTTCTGAACACAGGAGCTGATACTGCAGGTTTTATATTTATAATGATTAATTAATTCTGCACTAAGCAATGTTCTTGACGGCAAGAACAAAATCCACTTTAGAAGGCCTAAATGACAGCTTGCCTAAAATAATTAACACTCATACTGATAGAATTGAAATGTTCTTACTCTACAGAGTAAGATTTAAGCAATTTAATTACTAGTATTTCTAATTGTTCTAAAATTATAATAAAAATAGAGTTTGATAAAACAATAGTGCTAGTTGCTCAGTCGTGTCCATCTCTTTGCGACCCCATGGATTGTAGCCCACCAGGCTCCACTGTCCATGGAATTCTCCAGGCAAGAATACTGGAGTGGGTTGCCATTTCCTTCTCCATATAGAGCCATGGTGTCAATGAGAAAAATCAAGCAAGGGATAGGAAATGAAAAAACAACATGTAAATGTGGACACACTTAAAATTATTATATACACAGCAGGCACAAACAGGTATTTTGGTTGGGTGAACTACAGACAAAAAGATGGTGCTGATTATGATCAAGATTTGGAGAGGAAACCCTGAGAACACCACTGTAACTCTCTGGAACTAGTAACTCTCTGGCACCCCAGTGAAGTACTATGTAACTGTGGCTTCTGAATGTCAGAGATTTAGCATTTCCTTGAAAGTCCTTAGCCCTGACTGTCAGCTTTGACTATTATCTAGTTCATCATGGGACTTTAAAATCTCCAAATTTAAGAGTTCTGACATCTGGTTCCCATGACTTAAGTAAATAAAAGAGGCAGAAGCATGTGATACTGCCTCTTGCCTTTTCCTGTGAATCTCTGAGTAGAGTTCATAAAATTACCCTACAAGTGGAAGCTTTCAACCGAAGCAAACTCAGGGTCGTGCCTGTCAGATTACGTCTCTATAAAGTGACAGCTTTGCTGATAAAACGCTTTGATGGCATCCTCACACTTTTCACTCTCCCATCTCTCAGTTTCATATTCCCTAAATGTGTAGTAAATGAAATCTAAATATTTCCTCCTGTTTCCCATAAAATCCTCACTACCTTTTAAACATTTGCTTTGAAAAAGGTAAAAGCAACAGAGTTCCTATTTTGAGTGAGCAAATCAGTTTTTTTTCTTAAGAGCAAAATAACATAGACCCTTCTTTTCTTTGTAGATTTAGCCAATGTACTCTAGAATTTCACTGACAGGACTGATTCATAATATCTTTGATCACATTTTCCTTTTTGTTAGTTATACTGTGGCAATCTTGCTGTGGCTAGCAACTTCAATGCCTTCCTTAGCTTGGAGAATTATCCAAATTGACAGAGCTGTTGTCTCAAGCTCCCCGATCCAATGTGGTAGCTGCTAGCCTCTTGAGGATTTCAATCACTATTTGAAATGTGGCTACCCCCCTTTAGGGGCTTCCCTGGTAGCTCAGTCTGTAAAAGACCACTTGCAATGCAGGAGACCCAGGTTCAATCCTTGAGGCAGAGAAGATCCCCTGGAGAAGGAAATGGCAATCCACTCCAGCATTCTTGCCTGAGAAATCCTGTGGACAGAGGAGCCTGGCAGGCTACAGTCTACGGGGTCACAAAGATTCAGACATGACTTAGCGACTAAACTGCCACCACTGGCCCCCACTGAGATGTGCTGTAAGTATAAAATGCATAATGGAAAAAACAGAATATGAACTCCTCATTAGTCATCTCCCATACATGGTTGAGTAAAAATATTTTAGATATATCAAGTTCCACAAAATAAATTAAAATTAATTTCACCTCTTTCTTTTTTAAAAAACATCAACATTTAAAGAAAAATGATTTTATGATTTACTTATTTATTTTTGGCTGTGCTGTGTCTTCACTGCTGTGCCGGCTTCTCTAGTTGTGGCAAGCGGGAGCTACTCTCTAGTTGTGTGGGAGGTTCTCACCGCCGTCCCTTCTCATGCTGCAGAGCTCAGACTCCAGGGTGCACAGGCTCAGCTGCCCCAAGGTATGTGACATTTTCTTTGCATTGGCAGGTGGATTCTTAACCACTAGATCACCCACCAGGGAAACCCTAAGTTCTATTTTTTTTTTAAACTTGTTTTAAAGTGGCTACTAGATAATATTAAATCACACCTGTCTCTTATTTTGAGGGTTCACATCCTATTTCTAGTGGACAATAGTGGTATGCAGAGAGCTACACACTCAGTATTTTACAAAATCTACCTCTGTATGTTCTTAATACAGAAAGACCTTGGAATCTGAGAATCAAGGATTTAGACCCTCTTTCTGGGATTTTCTATCAATGAAAATCAGAATACTCACTTCTCAGAGTTATTGTAAACAATAAATAAATAAGCTCTCAAAGGGTCAAAGGTAATGCCTGGCAATGCTGTAGAAGAAAGAGTTTGAATTTGTCTCACTGGACAGAATAACACCTTGGAATATGTGCCTCTTCCCGGCATCATGGTTGTGGGTCAGGTAACCTCCCAGCATCAATTTTTTTCACCCACAAAAGAAAGTGATGACACAGCCTTGCCAGGTCGTCATGGTGACCGCACAGGGCTCAATGAATAGCGATCATTATTAACAGTCTCCATAAACACAATTATATTCCTTTTGCTTTCTACAGTTTGCTGCTTGGCAGGTGCCAGGGATTGCTTTAAAGAATTTCAGATACATTGTACAATTTAGTCCTCGCCGCCACGACTGCCGCTTGTAGAGAGACTTGACCAGGCACTGAGCAAGGTGCCTCATCTGCATCACCTTACAGCCTCACCGGTAAGGAGGATGGAGACGAAGGACATTATTAGACACACTTTCCGGATGAGAACATTGAGACTCAGAGAGGCTAAGTCATCTCCCAAAGTCTCGAAGTAGGAAGCAGAGCTGAGAGTCGAATGGGCTAGTTGTAAGTTGTTCTCTCAGCCACCACAACACTGAGTCTGTCAGCGTACTCTCTCCCTTCACGGCTTTGTTCCTTCCTGCCCCTTTTCCTTTCCTGTCTTCTCCTTCTTCCTCCCCATCCTATTCTTCCTTTCTCTTTGTCTCCTTTTCTTTTATTCTCTCTTCTGTCCAATCCCTTTCAAGGTGCCTCTTCAGACGTGAATACATTTTTTTTTCCTCCCAGCAATGTCTAGTTCAGTGGTTCAAATAACTGTCAAACTTTTCTTAAGCACCTCTATCAAAACCACCTCTGTCTGTGATGTGGTGTTTGTACTTCTAATCGTAAATTAAGATCTGGTGTGTCACTGTTTATACAACACCTTACAGGGGATTCGTGCGCCATGGAGGCGCCTCTGGAGTTGAAGTCAGTGGCTGTCAGATGTCCGGGCTAAAGAGTCCCAAGCACTGCTGCTGGGTCCCAAACTGGCAATGATCTATCTGATCTTACCGTATGAGACATAGAATCCAGTACTAAACCGCATATTGGACACCATCTGGCTTCTGTGTTTTGCACCACCACCATCATCATCATTTCTACATTTTATAAATAAAGTAATTCTGCCCCAGAAAGATTTTGACTTGATTTTCACTTTCATATAGCTATTTGGCCGTTAAGTTCTACAGTTAATCCTATGTTCTTTATAGTATACTAGTCTATACTCCAAGCTTAATTATGTTTAATAAATAGCTCAAATCCTATTTTTAAATAGGGAGTTCCATTCAAGAAAAGAAAATTCAGGGAAAGCAAAGCAATATTAAAATTTTTGTGGCTGAAACCCATTATTACTTTTTTACCTACATTGCTATACTACTATATCTATATTATTATCTAATTATCTATATTACTCTTTATGCATATCTCCTGACCCTATTTTAAACTGTACCTGTGTCCCATAGCCAAGCCTTCCTTTGCTCCAAACTTTAGAGCAGAAAAGAGCAAAGTGCCTTTCCCCGAGGCGTGACCTTTCAGCATCCGATGGAAAATTGGTCACTTCATTTCAGAGCTGCACCTGCCTAGTGTTATACAAATCAAAACAACAAAGTTATCAAGTCTGGCTAATTTCTCAATCATGCCTGTCTCGTTTCACAAATCTCAGCCCTTGGTCCACATTAGGTATTATCATTGTACTTAGGACTGGAGCTTCACCATTTTAAAAACCACTCTGGGAAAACATGTGAAGCTGAGTGAAAGCCTCTAAGCACTTTGGTTCCAACTTTACCAATCATTTCTGTGTATATCTCTAATAAAGCTTTTCAAACGTGGGAGCATCACTCCCTGTTTATCCACTCTCGGTAACAGTGAGCCACTGTACAACACTGGGGGAGCAGTGATTTCTTTTTTTTTCCTTTTTTAAAATTGGACTATAACTGCTTTACCATGTGGCATCAGCTTCTGCTGTACAACAAAGTGAATCAGCTATATGTATCCACATATCCCCTCCCTTCCACCCCTCCATGCATTTTAAAATGCCTTCCCCAGTACAGTCATTTCAATCTGAAAGAATATTTACAGACTCATCTTTATGGCAGCTTACTCCCTCCATGTTTCATACAATTTCCTCACCATCTCTATTCCCTGTCACCTTCCAAAATCAATTATTGTGATTATATCTTCTAAAGAAGGTGGCAGAAATGATCGTTTATTGTTCTACATCTTTAATTTGCTGATGAGAAATGAACTACAAATTTATTAACCTTGACCAGACAGCAATAAATTTGATGGAAATAATGTTAATTTGTAGCAACCACTGTACACATTGACATCTCTCTAATCTCTGAGGCTGGTTACCAGTCCTTCTGATCCATATCTCTAGCAGAGGGATCTAAATCCTTCCCATCTCATGGGGTCATTCGTTCTTAGGAGAGTTAGATATATTTTCCAATTGTGCGTTCTGGTGAGTAAACAGAGAGAAATCACCAGAACCAGTATCTTTAAATAGCATCAATGGAATATCCTTCTATCCCCAGCAGAGGTCTGGGTGGTATATAAAACCAGATAAGCAGAGGCTGCCCTACCCTCCAGGAGCTTCAATATCTATCCATTCTGTGGCTACATAGAGGTGTCAAGCATGCATTTCTGCTTCCATGTGGTGGACACAGTGCTCAGTTATACAGCATACAAATATTGGGTTTCAACAGCACTTAATGCTGTGGTCTCTATCCATGAAGCAAATCCTGTAGAATGGAACTAAGTTTCCTAAGAGAGTATATTTTAAAAACTTGTGTTGACTCCCATTTTGCTTCAAGATGGAGCCATAAATTGAACCTGAATTATAACTCAGTGCCTGTCTACAGCCTCTTCCTCTCACATCAATCAAACTGCAAAGATGCAGATTTCTGAGAGATGTGGGGTGGATGTCCCAGGGAATAAATACTATACAATATATCTGACGTATCCTTTTTATAATGTAGAGAGAATTGTTTAACTGAAAGGAAATAGATCCCTATATCTCCCTTAACCCCGGACATAACAGACTCACTGCGAATGTGTTCCTTTTG
Source organism: Antilocapra americana (assembly GCA_007570785.1). Taxonomy (NCBI): domain Eukaryota; kingdom Metazoa; phylum Chordata; class Mammalia; order Artiodactyla; family Antilocapridae; genus Antilocapra; species Antilocapra americana. The sequence goes on from ML662438.1 coordinate 257,694, forward strand.
AGAGTAATCATTCCTGGATGCCTGATGACCTGACCTACATGTTAAAGGTATTTCACGTTCCTTCCTCTAAAGTCTCTCTTGATTATTTCTCGAGGTCTTCTGGCAGTGCGACATGCCCTCTGAAATGTTTTCTTGCTTTACTCCAGCCCAAGAGTTGAAACCCTATTCTAGAAGCTTCTCCCATTTCGGCTTCCTCCAGGGTCCTCAGTAAGATCAAAGATGTCCACGTAGGGGTTTGAATCAGAATGTCCATCCTCCCCACACAGTGTGACGAGGGGCTGAGGGGTCCCAAAACAGCACTGCCCCCTCTCAGGCCTCACATGGGAGAGACACCACGCCATGTTTCACACAGAAACAAAGAGAGACATCACCCAGCTAGGTCCATGCAAGTGCTGCTGGGAACCCTGACATCCAGAGTACTCTCACAAATCAACAAAAAATAGTTCACAAAGTCGAACCTACCAGGCACTGAGCGGTTCCCTGCCACCCTTCTCTCCCTCCTCAGCTCCCCTCACGCAAAATCAGACTATGAAAAATAGATGTCTAGTTCCTGCACAACTACAGCCAGGCAGGGGCTTCCCAAGACAGAGAATAACAACACACCCTTTCTGAGCATTTAATGTAAGCCAGGAATTGTTTTAAGCAGCTGGTGGGTTTAAATCCTGACTCTGGCTCTGTGACCTTAGGCATATTTCTAAACTCCTCTATGCCTCAGATTCTTCAGCTCTGAAATAAGGTTCACACTAACCATAGTAACAATAGTACCTATGTCATAGGTTCCCCTGCACACCAAAGGATACATACATCAACTAACACCAGACACATAACAAGCACACTATTGTTTGAATTGCTAATAATTCTCACAGTAACCCTCCTAGGACTAACATTATAGTCAACTTGCAGATGAGGGAACCAAGGCCCAGAGAAGTAATGTCACTAGGCCAGGATATCCCAGCAAGCAGGTGACAGACCAGGGACTGAGAGTCAGACATACCACAGCTCAAGCTTTTAACTCCCACATTTGACTTGTATGCAGTAAAATTCAAATCTGCTGATTATCTGGCAAGAGTCTTGTACAATTCCCATTTGAGGCTTCTACTTGATTAGCTCCAGTTCTTGCAGAGTGGGGGCAACGAGGGACAGTAAGCAACGTGCCCCCAAGCACCAAATTCCCTAGCAGTGCCCTCTACAAAGCCGTTTTCCCCTCTCAAGCGCAGTCAGTGTTAAGGCCGTAGCACCCGGGCAGCATCTCTCCAACCCCAGGAATCGTCAACCGTTTCTCTTGGATTTTTGTCTCGTGTTGTCCTGTTTTGTTCTCCTCTAGCACAAGCATTGCCTTCATTCCCAACTTATGCGCTGTGGCTGGGCATCTGCCCTGAACTTTCTCTTTTGTATTTGATTCCATCCAATAACCTATAACCGAAGTTCGGAAGCAAACTTGGGCAGTGCGGCCCTCCCCCTAGTGGTGATGCAGGGAATATCTTCAATTTGCTTGCATTACAAATGAAGAACGTTTTGTTAAAAAACCTACCTACTTCTTGGAAAGATATTACAAAAAGAAGCTGTAGGCGAGTGTAGCATGTCAAATGAGGATGAAACGGGTTTCTTAGGTGCCCTGAAAACTTAGGTACTTCAGTCATCTGAAGGCTAAGTGGAATTAATAACTTGCAGTAGAGGGAAGCTACTGTGTTGCTACTCAGTCGCGTCTGACTCTGCAACCCCATGGACTGTAGCCCTCCAGGCTCCTCGGACCTGGCAAGAATTTTCCAGGCAAGAATAATGGAGTGGGGTGCCACTTCCTACTCCAGGAATCAACCCGCGTTTCTTACGTCACCTGCACTGGCAGGTGGATTCTTTACCACCTGGGAAGCCTAAAGGGAGAGCAAGAAAACTCGGATTTACAGGGGAGACCCTGGTAGCGCATTCAAACTGTGTGCGGGTGTGCTCAGTCATGTCCAACTCTTTGTGACCCCATGAACTGCAGCCCACCAGGCTTCTCTGTCCATGGGATTTTCGAGGCAAGAATACTGAAATGGATTGCCATTTCCGTCTCCAGGGGGATCTTCCCGACCCAGAGATTGGACGTGAATCTCCTGTGTCTCATGCATTGGCAGGCAGATCTTTTATCACTGAGCTACCTGGGAAGAGGTACATTGGAAGTCCCTGATGCAAAAGGGAGTAAGCTGTGTGGGGAAAGTTGGGGGAACTAAAAGAAAAACCAGCGAGGCTAGAATTCACAAAAGAGAAAGAATTAGCAAGACCAGCACATGCAAGCTCTTCTAGGCAAAGTTTAGTATTGGGGAGGTGGGGGCGGTGCTATTGTCTAACAGCAAAGGGCAGCACTTAAAAGTCTTTAGTCAAGGAAATGGCATGATCAGACTAGAATTTTTAGCCAGTCCCTTAAATCTTATCTACCCCATGCTGGAGCTGGGAGTCCTTCCCAAAACAGGGGTTTGTTTTCCCCCTTATCCTTATTTCATATTCCTGGGCATGGGCCCGACTAAACCAATAGCAGAAGAGACCTGCTCTCTAATGAGACTCTAGGAAGGATGCTCTCACTGGTAAGTAAGGGATATTTGTAAGTCAGCATTTCCTCCTGGGGGGATGTCAGCTCCATCTGGAAATGGCCGAAGCACTGTTGGAATAACAAGTGTCATGATTCCTCAGCAATCTTCCCCTCTGTGAAAGGAAAAAGTATAGATGCTTCTCTGTAGTTACAGTACATTTGCTTTTCCCAATGGAAGGGAGTCACAGAGAATCTGGGATTTGATGTTGCCAAAACTCTACCTGTCCTCGAGACACTTTTCCATGAAACCCTGCCAGCTGTGATCTGCCCCTTCTTTCTCTGCTCTCCTATAATAACTGACATCACTATTGGAACTGAATAGTCAAGCCTTAGTTAACATAGTCCAAAGAGAAACTGTGAGATCTCTTCCCTGCCTCTAGCCTGCTCACCATTTAGACATACACACAGAGATGGGGATGATGCACCTACAAGCCAAGGATTACCAGCAAACCACCAGAAGTCAAGAGAGAAGCACGGAGCCAATTCTCCCTTGCAGCCCTCAGAAGGACCCCTCATTTCTGACCTTGACCTAACATTTCTAGTTTCCAGACCATAAGCTTCTGCTCTTTAAGGCACTTGGTGTGCAGTAGTTTGTTAAGGCAGCCCTAGCAAACTCATACAGCTTTCGGTCTCAGTCTTCCACATCTGGAGAAACATCACCCCTATTTTCCAAAAAACCAAGGTCACAAAGTTGAGTCATACCTGATTTGTCCATTTTCTTCGACATCCACCCCCGTCCCATATTCCAACCATCAACAAGCAGTCTGTCAATGAGTAACACTGGCCCCTCTCTCCATTTTCACCGCTATCTTCTGATCTAAACTTGCACCACTTCATTGCCTGGACTGTTGCAAAAGGTTGTATTATTCTCCTGGTCCCCTGTTTGCTAGTGTTAGCCACTCAGTCGTGTCCGTCTCTTTGCAACCCAATAGACTGTCACCCCTCAGCCTCCTCTGTCTGTGGAATTCTCCAAGCAAGGATACTGTAGTAGGTAGCCATTTACTTCCCCAAGCAATCTCCCCAACACGACCCAGAGATTGAACCCCAGTCTCTTGCATTGCAGGCAGATTATTTTTTTTTTTTGACCATCTGAGCCACCAGGGACGCTAAAACCTTCCAGTGACTTCCATTACATTTAAAGTAAAACCCAGACTCCACCCAGGGGCCTCCTGGCCCTCACATGACCTTACCTTGCTCATTGCTCTGGCCTCTTCTCTTATCACCTTTTTCTGATACTTTGACTCACCTTTTTCTATTACTAAAATTCACCAAGTCTAGTCCCACCTCAGGGCCTTTGCACTAGCTGCTCATTTCTGTATAGAATGTTCTCCATCCAGATATTTACATGCCTGGCTTCCTCTTCTCAGTCAGACCTCAGCTCTAATGTTGAACTCTTCAGTGAAGCACTCCCTGACTAGCCAGTCTGAAAGAATCCCTTAGTTCCTCTTGATCACATCTTCAGTTTATTTTCTACGAGGCACATTTTATTACTTGGTGACATATTTCATTAATTGAAAATATTGATTGAACCCCTACCCTGTGTTGAGAACTCTTCCAGGTATTACGGAATACAGTGGTAGAATGATAGTCTTTGTTCTCAAGTTTACCGTCCAATGGTGAAAGACAGATAAGTGACTTATCCCTACCTGATGTTTTTCTGGTTTACTCTGGTTAATTGCCTGCCCCGTCCACTGCTCTTCCCACTAGAATGTAAAGTGTTAGACATCAGGGCACTCTTCTACCTTGGTCATCTCTATCTCCAAGGCCTTAAAACAGATCCAGAAACATTTTTATTTGGATAAAAGTATTCAACAAATAAAAGGAAAAAACACTGTATATAATTCTTCTATGTAGTCTCCACTGACTAGCAAAAATATCTGGACGAAGTGAACAAATCTCTCTAAGACCTCAGTTCCTTTCATAGTGAAATAGATATCATGATATCTACCTTGTTAAGGATTTATATTGTCCAAACACCAGGTTCAGAATATTTATTCCAAAAAAACTTATGGTCTCATTTGCCATAAATAAAAACACTATTATCAAACAGGAGAAATATAGAAAGGATCAACTATGAAGATTCCACAGAAAAGCAAGTGCTCATGATCGAAGAGTGAAAACCAACCAGCAGGAATTCCTGCGGGCATCACTATAACTAAACCTGTAAAACCAGTGGGGGCACGCTTAGATCTCAGGCTTTTTCTCTACATCCTCAAAGCCCACATGGAAGCAGGAATCACTTATAGTTTGAGGAAAATAAACTTTAAAAATGACTGTGTAAAGTAGGTAATAAACATAAGAAACTAGTAAACCTGAGATATAGTATGAGATGACATGGAAACACAGAAATATAGAACTGAATGGAGATTTTAAAACCCGGAGCTTATCTGAAAATCTTTTTAAAAAAAAGAAGAAAAGTCCAGGAAATGGCAAAATCATTGTTACAAAGTTTATTCATCAAAATGTGTGTCTTTTAGTCTCCTAGTGTCTATTTACCTTTTGTTTACATACAATTCTAACAAGTATGGAAATTTAATTTTCCTACTTCCTCTAGATTAGGCTCAGTTACATCACTGAACAAGCACTAGCTTGACAGAAAGAAGATAAATAACAAAAAAATTAGACAAAACCTGAAAAACAATAATAACACCCTGAGGACATTTAATGAAGAGCAAGGAAGTCCTACACAATGCAGTATTATCAGTGCATTCCTATTTTATCGACATACATAAGTATTCTGATTAAACCAAATCTTTCCAAAGATGCAAAAATTATACTTTACATTTCCTCTCTCTAACCATGAAAGTGTGCCGTAACTTCATAAATTTTTATTGCTATTTGGCATTAAAAATTATATACGATGTCACATTTCAGTCATCCGTTGAATTCAAGTATAAATCCCCCTCACTTTGTGACAGCAGGTAAATAAAATACTAAATAAATGCACAGAAAAGGATCTCAGACACCTAATAATCACTGCGGGCCACTGGCTATGTAAAGTAGCCCAAAATCTTTGATTCCGACACCCAGAAAGAGGGGCACATCCAGGTGCCCACGTCACCCGGGACTACCAGACAGAGGGGTCAGCAGGTGAGCATGTAACCGCTTGAGAAGGAAGGTTCCAACTGCAGCGCCTGGACTTTTCATTCTCTGGGCAGTGATGTCTCTTTTACAACATCACACTGTACTTTACAGTATCGACAGCGTCCCTCCATCAATTTGCCCTGTGCTGTCAATTGTCCCATTTGCAAGTCATTTAACCAAGAGCTATTTTCCTACCTAACATTTTTCTCCCCAGTGATTCTTCGAGGACCTCAGGTGGAGTGAAAATGTTCTGTGCTCTCTATTCTCCAGTTGCTCCTATGATCTCTCTCTCCCCATTCTGCTTTGGGCCCCAAAATGCTGACCTCTAAGGCCTGCCTGACAGAACCCCTGGTTCTCTGGCTTCTGGGTAGCTACCTAATCCATGAGAGACAGTGGGAAGGGAGAAAATTTCATTTTACTCCCCTAGTTTCCTTTCTGCTGGACCAATTGTTAGATGTGGCTTCCTTCCTCACTCTCTCTTTTTTCTTTTCTTCAGTCTCTCCCTGTCTCTCTCCCTCCTTCTTTTTATCAACTTTATTTCAGTTCAGTTCAGTCACTCAGTCATGTCTGACTCTTTGCGACCCCATGAACCGCAGCAAGCTAGGCCTCCCTGTCCATCATCAACTCCCAGAGTCCACCCAAACCCATGTCCATCGAATCGGTGATGCCATCCAGCCATCTCATCCTCTGTCATCCCCTTCTCCTCCTGCTCCCAATCCTTCCCAGCATCAGGGTCTTTTCCAATGAGTCTGCTCTTCACAGCAGGTGGTCAAAGTATTGGAGTTTCAGCTTCAACATCAGACCTTCCAATGAACACTCAGGACTGATCTCCTTTAGGATGGACTCTCAAGAGTCTTCTCCAACACCATAGCTCAAAAGCATCAATTCTTTGGCTCTCAGTCTTTTTCACTGTCCAACTCTCACATCCATACATGACTACTGGAAAAACCATGGCCTTTGTTGGCAAAGAAATGTCTCTGCTTTTCGATATGCTATCCAACTTTATTTACCTGTCATAAAATCACTTTCACTCGTACTGTTCAATGCTTTTTTAAATGTATACACTTGTGTAGTCAGTACCACAATCAAGAATTCGGAAAGCATTCCATCCCTGCAGAAGGTTATGTGACAGAGGAGCCTGGCAGGCTACAGTCCATAGGGTTGCACCAACTCAGACATGACTGAAGTGACTTAGCACTTACTCACTTGCAGCCAACCCTTGCCTTCCCAGCCCCACGCCACCACAGATCTGACTTCGTCAGTATAGATTAGTTTTACCTTTATTAGAATTTAATACAAATGGAATCCCAGGGTATGAATTCTTTTGTTCAGTTTAATTATTTTGAGGTTCATCTCTGCTGTTGAGTATCACTAGTTCGCCACGGATTACTGCTTGTAGTATTCCACTGCAGGCCTGCCACAGGAATGTAGGCCTTCCGTAGCAGTCCCTGGAACATAGTACTTCCCTGTACCTGGAACACAGGCTTCCCTGGTGGCTGAGACAGTAAAGAATCCTCCTACAATGTGGGAGACCTGGGTGTGATCCCTAGGTTGGGAAGATCCCCTGGAGGAGGGCACCACAACCCACTCTAGTATTCTTTCCTGGAAAATCCCATGGACAAAGACAGACAGTGGCTACTTTTTTACAGGCTCTCCTACAACTGAAATTGTCCCTAGTTCAACTATCCTTGTTGGTTTCCCTCAAGTCTTTTACCATTTTTGTAAAGAGCTCCCTCATGATACTGTCATCATGATCCCCTGTGGATATGCCCTCTGTCAACTGCTGCGCCTCTGACTGCCCCAACATCACTTAGAAAACACAATTTGAAAGAGGATATACAATGTTCATTGCAGCACTGTTTATAATAGGCAAGACGTGAAAGCAACTTAGATGTCCTTTGACAGATGAGTGGATAAAGAGGATGTGATACATATATACAATGGAATATTACTTGGCCATAAAAAAGAATGAAATAATGAAGTTGCAGCAACATGGATGGGCCTAGAGATTACCATATGAAATGAAGAAAGCCAGAGAAAAACAAATATCATATTGTATCACTTGTATGTGGACTCTAAAAAAGAGTGCTACAAATGAACTTATTTACAAAAGAGAAGCAGACTCACTGATATAGAAAACAAACTTATGGTTACCAGAGGGGAAAGGTGGGAGCAGGGGAAAAACTTAGAAGTTTGAGGTTAACACACCCATTATAATATATAAAATAGATGAACGACAGGACTTACTGTACAGCACAGGGAACTATACTCAATATTTTATAATAACCCATAAGGGAAAGGAATCTGAAAAAGAATATATATATACATACATATGCATAACTGAATATATTTTAAATCAACTTACACTTCAATTTTTAAGTGAAAAAATAGTACGCAAACTTCTGTTCTCTAAAGTGGTGAACATTTCAAGAGACATCATTTTATCATCTTTATTGTGCCTCTCTATGGCAAAGAAAAGTAGGTATCAGCCCTTGTAACTGCAAAGAGAAGAGGAATGTGGAGATACCCAGCTCCTTGCCTGTGGTAGGTCATGAGATAGTAGGCAGAAGCAAGTAGGGGCAGAAGAGTCTGGTGCCCTTGAATTTCTAAGCCTCAGTGTTTATTTAATTATTTTAAAACAGTCTAGTAGAAAAAATAGTCTAAAACATATGGATCTCAAATAAAAATAAAAGGAAAAAATTAAAACCATTCATAAATCCACTTTGCTGAGATAAATGTAACCTAAGTCTTCTCTCCCTCCACCTCACCAGGGGAACGAAGGGTAGATATTTTAAAGAACAGCTTTATGCAACTGTTTTAAAGAAATAGGACAGTTTGGTTTTCTGCCTTCTTACACTTAATTATATATTGCAGCAGTTCCATTAGCATTAAATATTATTCACAGAGATTTTTTTAAAGGGCCATATAAGCCTTATTCTGTATAGTACATGTGTTCAGCTACTTCCCTATTGTTTATAATCCTTGGCTTCTAACTACATTCTGAGCTGTATTTTGCAGAAAGCAAACGAAGTTTCAGTTCAGTCTTTGGCCATCATGATGATGGTCTTTGACATTTAGGGCCAGCCTCAATCCTAAATAGAATTTAAAATCAAAGGATTTAAGAATTGACAGAATGGTGCTTGACAGCTAATGGAGGCATTTGGGGAATACTCACTGGGTCTAACAAGGAAAATAGAGGGGTTCTCAGTCTCCACCTCCAGGTAACTTCGAAAGCCTGCCCTGCTGAGGTTCAATTAAGATGAGAACGATCAGGTAACTTCACAAGAAGACCATAATTCCTGCAATAACAAATGTCATTTTAGCAGTTCTGAGTGACTGCCTTGTTATTTCTGAGGGTTTTACGGGTAGTATTTGTCAATGGTAGTCTCACTGACTTTTCAAAGTAATTAACTTTGTATCCAAAAATAAACTTAATTGTTTAACCACCAGTGTATTAGGCACCATGGGAGGGATGTACCACTTTCTTTGGAAATAAATCTGATTTCTTCAGCCTCTCGATTTATTTCTCCAAGAACTGTGTTATTGTCTTGTAAAATGGTCCACCTCTCCCATTATCTCCTAAGTAGCAGTTAGGCTGGGGAGAAAACAGTTATATTGATATATGAAGTTGGAGGCAGATGCCAAGCTAATTGATCTGAGTAGGTTAAATGGGAGAAAATACTTCCGAGAATCAATAGAGGTGCTAATTCGGCTAATTGTTGGATAGTGTTTCTTTTTTAAGTGAGCGATTTTCCCAATTACTGTTTATCATGTTGATTTTTTTTACACTGAGTTTATCAGTTTTAACTTTACTAAACCTTCTATGATATTGAATTCCAATGCGTCTTGGTCCCAAAGTTTTTATCTGTAACCTGGTGGCAGGTAGTTTTCCTGGATGTGCTGATCTTAAAGTACAAAAATGAGGCTTAATCTTTTACCAAGAAGACCCCAGTAGGGACAAGTTTTTTCCAGTGGCATCTAAAACAAAAATAAGATTTCTATCTCACTAGAGGGGATGGACCAAGAAGTAAAAATTTAAGCACATATGTAAATCTGGGGTTCCCTGGCGGCTCAACAGTAAAGAATCCTTCTGCAAGTCAGGACCTCAGGAGATGCAGGTTCAATCCCTGGATCAGGAAGATCCCCTGGAGAAGGGCATGGCAACCTACTCCAGTATTCTTGCCTGGAGAAACCCATGGACAGAGGAGCCTGGTGGGCTACAGTTCCTAAGCTCTCAAAGAGTCAGACAGGACTGAAGCACGCACACACATGTAAATTTACAAAGGTAACCAATAGACAAACTGGAGATTTACTATCTTACTAATTTAGGGGAAGCATATGTAAACCCATGGTGATATCATGTCATTGTATGGCAAAAACAATAAAAAAAAAAATAAAACTGGGAAGAAAAATGCAGAGGGAGTGGATATTGAACTAATGTCTCACCTTTCCAAAGGTGTTGGGAAGGGGACATCAAGAGATATTGCTCCAGATTGATAGTTCAGGACATTAATCAACAATGGACACAAGGAGTGGACACAGGGGAAGGATTGAATGGGCAAGGAGAGAGAGAGGTGTCTATTTTTATTTAACCCTTCTAGGTAATGACTTAAAATTAATAATAATATGAACACAAAGATGTTAAGAGCTTGAAAAGAATAATGAGCAGATAAGCAGGAAAGAAGAGTCTGGAATCCCAGAATGTCAGGACTTAAAAAGACCCAGGAGAATAGTCTTTTCCCCGCTCACCTCCTTTACAAACAACAGACTAAGAGACAGATGGTTGAATAATAATACAGAAAATCACAAACACTGAGACGCAAAAAGGACAAACCAGAGCACAGTCCATTGAAATTCATGATATTTTCTTGGAATAATACCTGGAAAATTCTCCTGGCTAACTCACACCCCCAACCTGCTCACTCAAACCTGAGATTCTTTAAAGATGGGACTAAGCCTTTTATTTCAAAATGAGGGCTACCCTAGGGAGAAATTTACACATTAACTCAGGGTTTTGCTTGAGTGATTCTGACCTAAATTGGAACAAAGGTTTAAATGTCTGATATTAGAAGAGTACAAAACTCTGAACACAGAGACAGAGAAAGCGCTGTCAATGTGGATTCCAAAAGGGATGACCAGAAGCATCAGATACAAGAATTTTACATCATAACTGCTTCCTGCTGAGTCTCCTGCTTTCTGTTCTCCTTCTCCAGCCTCCTTCTTTCTTTATGTGCAATGGTCCGTGATCTTGGAGTTGTTTTATGGTTAAGATCTGCATCAGAATTGGAATTACAAACAGTTACCATCAGGTTTTGGCTTGCGTCTTTAGCAGATCCTCCTTCTGGAGTGATCCCTGTCATATCAGGGGGTGGTGATAAACTAGAACCAACATATCAGCTGGTGGCTAACCTGGAACAGAGAAGAATGTTTCAAACTCCTTCTCAGGGAAATTGAAGTTCATTGATCAAAAGAATCCACATAGACATCAGGGTACCAACAAGAATCACCCTGGAAGTAATGTGCTATCATCATCATCAACAACACTTCACTTGGGTTGCTGTGTGACCAAGGGCTTATTTCACTTCTCTGAGATCAGCCTGTCCATCTATAAAATGGAAACATTGAACATGGCCATGCCTACCTTGTAAAGAGAAATAAACATGGAAAAAGAAATGAGACAAAGATGCATAAGAAAGCCATGAGAAAGCACCAAGCAAATATGAAACGAATCAGAAAGATTTCTAGGTTGTGAGGTCTTTGAAGACCCCAGAGACCATTGCATGGAGCATTACACATTGTGGATATTCAAATGTGTTTTATATATACCTCACAGAGAAAATAAGGTAAAAACACACAATAGCATAAATGATAATATAATTCCCTAAGGTATTAGGCATATGCTAGTGAAGGGTATAAATAATCAATGCTATCATTTCAGAGGATATGGGACCCACCAGAAGGTTCTGGAGTAAAATTATGGAGAAGAAACTTTAGTTGAGCTTTGAAGTATAGATAAGATTTATATAACTATTGAAGAAAAGATATCCAAAGGTAGGAACAAAATATAATTGGCAACTTAATCCAATTCTTATAATACATCCAGATACAATGGTCTGGTAGCCCTTTAGATGTACTCTTCAGTCTTTCCAAAAACTTTCTAAGTGATCAATGTAAATATTAGTATAAGTTTCCAGCAAGTTCTATTTCATAGATGAACCATGATTCAAAAATGTTGAATTGCCTGAAACTGCATAGCTAATCATGGGGAGGCCAGTATGACTGATGCCAAACCCTGTACCCTTAACCACACTGTTAAGTAGATGTGCACACAGTTTGGAAATTGAAGACCATTATTCACTTGACAGTAAGATGTTCTTGAATCCTTGGGGGATGTTTAGTCTTGACAGTCTAGAAAGGATGCTCTTTTGTAGTCTGAGCTCTGTGAAAATGCAAATAGAACCAACCTTATGGAGTATTTGTAGACTCCATATTTGTGAATTTACCTACTTGCTAAAATTTGTTGGACAAAGTCAATACTTGCAGAGCATTTTTGGTCATTTGCAGACAAGGGCAGAGTGACAAAAAATTTTGAGCTACCGGACATACATGCCCCTAGCGGAGGTCCAACAAGGCAATGCTTTGCTTTCTGCTTTAGCTCTCATCCTATAAATGGATGAGAATCTATTCTCATTTCTCTCTCTAGTCCTTTTCAGAATATATTTAGTGCCATCGTTTTCACATTTTTTGTGCTTTTGGTTGGTGATTTCACCACTGAAAATGGCCCCAGAGTGTAGTACTAAAGTTCTGTTTAGTGTTCTGAAGCACAAGAAAGCTATGATGTGGGAAAGAACGTGTTAGACCAGATTCACTCATGCATGAGTTATGGTGCTGTTGGCCTTGAGTTCAATGTTAATGAATTGACAATAGATACTAAATAAGGGGGTCTTTAGACAGAAACACACATAAAACAAGTTTATGTACTGAACGGTTGACAAAAATGTGACCTAAGACTCGCAAGGACCTAACTCTGTTTTTCCCCTGGGAGTAATGGTTCAATATCCTCTAACTCAATGTTCACAGCAACTTTATGGAATGTAACTACCACAAATAACAGGAATCAAGTCTATTTCCTTGAAAACACAGCCTGTGGCTTGCAGTATCACTCATTGGTTACATATCACAAATTCATTTATTGGATTTGCTAACCCCTCTTGGGAATGGGAAGTAAAGTTGGAGGCAAGGACAGAGGTGTAGAATGGGAAGGGCAGAGAGGGTTTAGAACTAGGACAGGCACAGGTTAGGGTTAGCACAATAGTGAGGAAGATGGCATCAGTTAGAGTAGCTAGAGAGAATTGGGTGTTTGGGAGTACCAATATGAGAGACGAAGGAGGGGACCATTGAGCTCAAGCTTCCTCTGCTCACTACTTTGTCTTGAAAAGAAGGTCCGCTGTACATAGCTTTGTGGAAAGCATCTGTTCCAGCCAATAGAAATTATTCACCATGACTGCCTTCTTCCTGAAAACCCAATTAACTCTCCAGTTAGGGCTCAGGAACTCCACAGTCTCCTTTTCAGCATCTTCAGCTGTCATTTGCCCATCCTGGTCTCTACTTCTAAACCATCCCCCATGGAGCCAGTGCCCATCAAGTCAGAGGAACATCCAGGTCTGGAGATTGCCTGAAGCTGCCTATCATCAAGGTTCAAAGCTTCCTTGAGGGTCTATGTTTTATCACAGAAATTCAGACTTGGGCAGATTCTCTGTTATACTCTATAATGGGCCTTTACCTATATGTGCAACAAAAATTAAGATAAATAAACATTTTAAGGATAGTCATTAATCTGTACGAACACTGATTGTGAGTCGGGCAGTGATCTATGCCCTTTACTTTCATTATCTTTTTTTTAAATATTCAACAGTATGATTATATTGCCGTCATCCCCTTTTTACAAGTGGAAAAACTAAGGCTCGGAAAGAATACTTTGCCCAAGTGCATTCAACCAATCAGTGCTGTATATTGAAACCCAAGCAAGCTGACTCCAGAGCTCAGCTGGATCCTTCAAGAACCATCCAAAGTTCCTCCTCCTGTACCCATCTCTCCATGCGCCCAGGTATGAGCTAAGTGTGCTCTGAAGTCTTGGCATTTACCATTCATCCCCTTTGGTAATCATATCCTCCTTAGGGTATCGGGTATATTGTCATTCATATTTATTACAATATGCTTACACTGGGGCTTCTAGAACTCCCAATCTCAAGAACTTAAGTTTGGGAAGGACAGATCTACATGATTAGACCTGCCAGGGGAAGTTTTTAACATTGTCTAAGCTAAGCAATGGTTTTCCAGTAGTCATGTATGGATGTGAGAGTGGGACCATAAAGAAGGTTGAGCATCGAAGAACTGATGCTTTTGAATTGTGCTGCTGGAGAACACTCTTGAGAGTCCCTTAGATGGCACAGAGATCAAATCAGCCAATCTTAAAGGAAGTCAACCCTAAATATTCATTGGAAGGACTGTTGCTGAAGCTAAAACTCCAGTACTTTGGCCACCTGATTGGAAGAACTGACTCATTGGAAAAATACCCTGATGCTAGGAAAGATTGAGGGCAAGAGGAGAAGGGGATGACAGAGGATGAGATGGTTAGATAACATCACTGACTCAATGGACAGTATGAGTTTGAGCAAACTCCAGGAGATAGTGAAGGACAGGGAAGCCTGGCATGCTGTAGTCCATGGGATCACAAAGAGCTGGACATGACTTATGACTGAACAACAATAAGTAGTCGTCAGCCTGTGTCACAGCTTGAAGGCCTCCAGTGAGGGAAAAGAGATAAAAGAGTATAAAAGAAAATGGTAGTAAGAGGGAAAAAATGGAAAAAGATTTTGAAAAATAACAATAGTAAAGTTAGTAGAGGGAAAGGAAGATGGGTTAGAAAGAAAAATAAATACAAGTGGTGTATTAGCCTGAGTGTGTTAGAGAGAAAACAATGAGAAAGGTGTCTGTTACCATATACATCCCATCGGTTACTCATCTCTCACGGGCTGGCCCAAGCTCAAGGCTAGTCATTAGAAAACAAGAGCTCTGACCCTGTGTTCACTACTAATTAGTTGGAAAATCTTGAACCATTCAGCCAGTTTCCAATCAACACACTTCACTTAATCTCAGCTGCTTCTACTCCATTACCTCTTCTGACCACTGCATGAGCTGACTGGAAGAACTCAGTGACTTCACATTGTGTGAAAACACTTGGAGGGGAAAATGTATTTGGCAGAATATTACATTGCACTTCTAGAAAATATTGTAGAAGGCTTCATGATGAATGTTAGAGATCCAGAGATGAACAAGACCTCACCTCACCTTCAAAGAACCCACAGGGCAGGGATGGAGACAAGATGGATTAACAACTGAATTACAGAATAGTATGATAAGTGGTGGGACTTCCCTGGTAGTGTGGTGGTTAAGACTCTGCACTTACAATGCAAAGATGGTGTTAGAGTTACACCTGGTAGCTGCCTTTCTTTTGGGCTTCTCTGGTGGCCTAGATAGTAAGACTGCCTACAATGCAGGACACCTGGATTCAATCCCTGGGTTGGGAAGATCCACTGGAGAAGGGAATGGCTACCCACTCCAGTATTCTGGCCTGGAGAATTCCATGGACAGAGAATTCTGTCAGGCTACAGTCCATGGGGTCAAAAAGAGTCGGACATGACTGAGTGACTTATACTTTCATGACAAGCATAGGGCTTCCCAGGTGGCACTAGTGATAAAGAACTCACCTGCCAATGCAGAAGACACCAGAGACATGAGTGCGATCCCTGGGTGGGGAGGATCCCCTGGAGGAGGAAATGGCCACCCACTCCGGTATCCTTGCCTTGAAAACTCCATGGGCCGAGGAGCCAGGCGGGCTACAGTCCATGGGACCACAAAGAGTAGGACACAACTAAACAACTGAGCATACACGTGACAAGTGCAGTAAGAAAACACATCCCAAGAGTAACAAATGGTTGACTCTATCAGGGGAGGGCAGGGAAGACATCATAGAAGATAATACAGGTATCAGTATTTGTTTTATGAAAAAAAAAATGGAAGGTGATGAAAGGAGAGACAAAAAGTAAATAAAAATGTCCAGTCTAGCTTTAAACCCACCTGATTCACTATCAGAGTAACAATGTATTTGTTAATGTCCGACTTCTCTCTGCAATTGTAATCAAGCCCTAAAAGACACTTGTGAGATTAAATCACCACCCACAAGACCTTGATTTATCCATGGAAAATGGACTATTTCAGCCTCCATTCCCTGAGCGGAACAGACAAGCCAATTTTGCTTTAAAAAATCAACAGGTAGAGGCATAACAAAGGTCATATATTATGAGGCTGCAGATGGAAATTCAGCCCCAGCAGTTACATCGACACAGTTATTACTGTTATTACAGCTAAACCTCCTCATTCCGCTGACATTATTAACCAAGACAAACGTGGCCCTGCAGCTTTATTTCATGGGGCAGATCTCCTATTAAACCAAGAACAATATCACTGTCTCTTGCAGCACTTCCAAAATTGCTTCCTGCCTCTAAGAGGTTTCCTGGGCTTTTTTCCCCTTACCCTCAAAATAGACACCATCTATCTCGTACATGTTGTATGGGCAGAATTGGTTTCGCATACCCCTGCATTTCGCCATGATGTTCAGTCAGGTGAAAGACGTGCAATTGTTGTGATCATTTGTGAAACCATCAGCATGCTCTCTGGTAATATTATTTAGATGCTTACAGACTGAATCCACCTTTTAAAAAGCTCAAAGTTTATCAGGCTATTTTTCTCCTCTAGTCAAAAATGTACACTTCAGGATCCATGAGTGAAACTCACCCCAGAATTTGAGAGTGCTACCTTCATCTAGAGGAAGAAACTGAGTCCCAGACAAGATATATGACTTGACCAAAGCTACACAGCTATATGTGGCTGAAGAGGGATTAAAACTGAGATCATATAAAATGTTTTCTTACTTATTTCATCTAGAAAATAAGCTACTCTTTGAAACAGGATCTTATTATTTTTCTTGTGTGCCCACTCGTGTCTAACTCTTTGCAGCCTCATGGACTGTACCTGCCAAACTCTTCTGTCCCTGGAATTCTCCAGGCAAGAATATTGGAGTTTGTTCCCATTTCCTCCTGCAGGGTATCTTCCTGATCCAGGGATCGAACCTGAGTCTCCCGCACTGGCAGGCAGATTCTTTACTACTGTGCCACCTGGGAAGCTGATTCTTTTGAAACAGGATCACAAGTCCTTATTTGTTATGTGGATGATAACTAAAATTCAAACTACCTTTATTTGACTGAAAGGTTGGGCTGATATTTGCAGGGAAATTTCCCTCATTTAATTATACTTTTTTTTCACCTCAATTAATGTACTGAGTAAATCATTCCCACACTTCATGTCATGTGACTTGGATTTGTTTCAGTTGGAGTGTAGTCCCTTCTGGTCAAAGGGGGAACAAAGCCCCTCTAAGCATTGATGATCATGGAACTGACAATATTGAATCTTTTTAATGTAGCCCTAGGCACCCTATGTAATTGTAAATAAAAACCCAGATAGAAATAATTACAGTAATCACTCAACAGTGTCCTTGGTTCTCTTGTAAATGGTACCCTCAAGAGGCAGAGTCCAGCAAGAAGTTTAGGACAACGTGATCTTTCAGAAAGGGAAAATATCTTCTAGGTTTTGTGAAACTCCAAATGATCAAAGCTTTCCCAGGAGGTTTGCCATATGGCTTGGGCTTTTGCATGTCTTTTCTTGAATTTTCTTCTCTAATAAAACACATCAACATGTTACTGTTGAACGACAACAAAATAGCAGGACTTGATGTTCCAGTGGCATCAAGGTCGGATGGCTGACCTGTGAGGACCTCTGTGGGCTGCCTCTCCCTGGGCCTCCACTCTCCCAGTCAAGCTGGCCGCCGGCAGGCAAGTGTGATGTGGGGGGCAGAGCCTGTCACCTCGCTGGTTCCTCTGGTCTGTGGGCAGCCGGACTGATCCAGGGCCAGACCTGGCTCCCCAGCTCTCTGCCTTTTGGCCACCAGCCACCTGGAGTCTGTTCAAATGAACAAGCTGCCTTTCCTTCCTACATATTGGTTTCTCCTCCATTTGAAAACAAAACTCTTCCCCATCTGCTTGCTTCTGGGATCGCCATAATTGCATGGAGGATAATTGGCGGCAACTCAATCTGAGGAAAACCCTGTTGATTCGAAGCACAGGCTCAATAAACGTTTGTGTTTCATCGTTTTGCTAAATGGAGCCTGTGTCCTAGCCAGCTTTGCTAACACAGGAGGAGAAATTAATGGGAGCCATATGAACAGGAGGGGAAGCATTGAACAATATTCTACCATGACCTCTTTGTTTCTAAGAATTCTTTGCTGTCAAGGGAGCCATTGATTTGTCTGGAAAGTGTCCCCCCCAATCCATAAAGCACAAAGTAAATGACATCAGGATGGAGCCCTAAAAACCAACGGTATTGCCAAGAATAGGGCTATTTACCTGACTCCACGTACTAAACTGTGGTTCTGGATATGAGTACTGAGCTGGACTTCAATAAAAAAAGAAAAAATCATTGCCTTAATGCCTAACATTTGCTTTCTGAAATAGTCCTTGACGCCGTGAAACAAGCCTTGCAAGTTTGTGCATAATCCAAGCAGGGAGTACGAGAGAATAAACCAGTCATTCACACCTGGATTTGAATCTTGATACTCACAAGCTGTATGACCTTGTGCATGTCCTTTAATCTCAGCCTCGGGGTCTCATCTCTAATATGGGGATGAAGAATCATTTCTAATTCACTGGGTTGCTGTGAAGGAGATGATTCACGTAAGCACTACATCAGTATCTGAAGCATAGTAAGCTCTGGAACACTTGGCTATTATTACTTATTACATTTGGTGTCCATTCAACAAACCTGTACTGAGTATTTACTATATATCAGGCACTCTTTTATGTTCTGTATATACAACAGAAGAAAAAAAAAAAAACAATGTTTGGCAGTCATGAATCTTAGAGACTTGTCAGGGAGGCAGGCAATAAAGCAAGGAAATAAATTAGTAAACGAGATTGTTTGAAATAGTAACAATTTCTATGGTGAAAATAAAACAACCTAAACGTCCATTGACAGATGAATGAATAAAGACAATGTGGTGCTGTGCTTAGTCACTCAGTCGTGTCCAGCTTTTTGCGACCCCATGGACTGTAGCTTGCCAGGATCCTCTGCCCATGGAATTATCCAGGCAAGAATACTGGAGTGGGTAGCCTTTCCCTTCTCCAGGAGTTCTTCACAACCCAGAGATCGATCCCAGGTCTCCCGCATTGCAGGCAGATTCTTTACCAGCTGAGCCACAAGGGAAGCCACAGGGAACTATACTGAATACTTTGTAATAACCTATAAAGGAAAAAAATCCAAACAGAGCATGTTGTATACTTGTTGTATACCTGAAACTAACATGAGGTTGTAAATCAACTCCAATTCAAAAAAAAAAAAAAAGAAAAGAAAACAAGAGAAGTAGAGAAAGACTAAGATAGGGACTATAAGCTTCGATAGAATTAAGGAAAAGCCTCCCTAAACAGGGGGGCTTCCTTGGTGGCTCAGACAGTAAAGAATCTGCCTGCAATGCAAGAGACCTGGGTTCAATCCCTGGGTCAGGAAGATGCCCCTGGAGGAGGAAATAGCAACCCACTTCAATATTCTTGCCTGGAGAATCCCATGGACAAAGGAGCCTGATGGGCTTCAGTCCATGGGGTCGCAAAGAGTTGGACACAACTGAGTGGCTAACACTTTCCCTTTCCCTTTCACTTCCCTAAAGAGGAAATATCTGAATCGCAACTTGAAAGCTTAGGCATAGAAAAGAGCTAGGGCGAAGGTCAGTAGTGGGAATGACCCTGACATGTTCAAGAGGAAAAAGGAAACCAGTGAGGCTGGAACACAGTGAACAAGGGATGAGAGAGATGTGAGGTGAAATCAGAGGACTTGGCAGGACCCTGTAGTTCAAGGTAAGTATCTTTTGTACACTGTGGAAGGTTCTATAAGTAACTAGTCATGTAATTTTTCACGTTTAAATGCTCACTCTGGCTGCCTGGAGAACACTGTCATGAGCTTAAGCAGGAGCAGGCCAATAGCAGACAGGTGTCATGACCTCATTGGTAGAAGGAGCAAGATGGAGAGGGATAGATGTGTTTGAGCTATATTCCAGTACAGCTACGTCCATCAGCCTGGTACTTGCTTACTTTCACTGATTTGATTAAGCTGAGTTTCTGAAATTCATTCCTGATATCACCTGTCCAGCAGCAGTCACATAGACGGTGAAGAGGGTTGGTAGAAGGTGTATTCAAGGGACTTTTTCACTACACCACCTAGGCAGGATGGGGTAGTAGAAAGTGCCCTGGGGTTTTGTCAAAAAAGCCAAGAATGAGCTGGACTCCACCACCTACCAGATGTGTCACTTTGATCAAGATAGTCAACATCCAGCCTCAGCTGTTGCCTCATCTGCAAAATGAGAGGGAATTCCAAACTCATGGACTGGTGAGGATAATATATGTAGAAACTGTTCCATGAACTTTAATGTGGTATTAAAATGTAAGAAAGTATTTCCAAACAGAGAGCTGGAACAGATGGTTTCTGCTTTTCTTGATGTTTGGTGCCCAACCAGAGGGCCAACTGGGCCGCATCTTGTTTGAGTTTCTATATTAGTTTCCTACGCCTGCAGTAACAAACTAACACAAACTGGGTGGCTCAAGATAAGACAAATGTATTCTCTCACAGTTTCAGAATCTAGAAATCCAAAAACAAGGTGCTGGCATGGCCATGCTCTCTCGAAAGACTCTAGGGAAGTGCCCCTCCTTGCTTCTTTAAACTTCTGGTAGCCCCAGGTGTTCCATGGTTTGTAGCCACTGTTATTCCAGTCTTTGCCTCCATCTTCACATGGCCTCTCTCCTACATCTCTGCGTATCTCTGTCTTCACAAGGCATCCTCCCTATGTTGCTGTTTTCTCTTCTTCTAAGGACACAGTCATATTAGATTAGGGCCCACCTTAATCAAATATGACCACATCTTTAACTTGGTTACTTCTGCAAATACCCTATTTTTAAACAAAGGGACCAGGTTGCAGAGGTTGGGACTTTAACGTATCCCTCCAAGGAACACAAAGAAGAAAATGTATGGATTTGAACCATCCTGGTATCTTGCTAAACAAGAGAGTAATGTCCAGTTTAGAGTTGCAGGACACAACTTTCCAAAAAGGCAAAATGAAGAATCCAGGATATAGGACCATGAACAGACGGGATAAAATGGGCTGCTTGATGTTATGGTTAAAAATTAAGCTGGAGCCATCTGGTGGGCCTAAGGAGGGTGGTCAAGTTGGAAGAACTAAGGGAAAGAGGGACTATAGAATAAGCCAGCATTGCTATGGATAAAGAAAGAGTTAAACTGGTACAACTGGGGTGGAGGAGACAGTTGCCACACACAAGGGTCATGGCCAAAGCCTTCCATTTTTTCAGGCAAAGGGTGTTACCCAAAAAGAAACAAAGAGAATGATTCAAAGTAAGTAGGTTTCAGGTTCTGCAGGTCATTAATTGAGCACAGGTGGAAGCCCTAAAGAAATTAGACTGTAAGTCACTCTGAACTGTATATGTGTTAGATGGTGGCTCAGTCTGGCAGGTAGCCATGTTTCTAGGCAGACAAGACAGAATTGTTTTTAATTGTCCTTTATCAGTTTCCTTTTTGATTTTTTTTTAATATTTAATTTTAAACTGTGAATATATGCTTAATTTCACTAAACAGAGAAAGTAAGCAATAATCTCAATTTATTAATATTTTTCCTTTCTCAGCTGGGGGAGAGGCTTTAATTCTGGAATTAACTGGGTACATTAAGATATATTCAAATGGAGCTTCATGGGATGTCTTCTGAAAGAAATTAATTAAAGGAATGTCGAATTTTGTGTAGAAAGGAAAGAACTGGAATATTCTCTTTCCACAAGAAATCATAGTGGCTTTCAGGGATCAAAGCTGCAGGCAAATCATTATACTAGTGCTCATGAGATGAAATGTGCACTTTGAATCCATAAAGTGGAACCGACGGTGTTTCTTCCACGGCATCAAGTACTGTCATGTGAATTTCACTATATATAATTCACCCACATATGTCAGATCAAACCACATAAGCACCAACACTGTACCAACCTCTGAGAGAGATTCAATATGCTAGTGTAGCTGTATGTCTCTTGGATGTCTCTGTGTTATATATTTATCCATTTATCTTCCACTCTAGATTGAACGTCCCCTAAAACCCAGGCATGTCTTTCATTTCCATATGCCTGGACCAGTGTTTAATCAAAACTCAAAGAATGAATTTACCTAACATACAAATAATCTTACTTAGCCCTAATTCTAGGAGAGAAAGCTCTTGGGGAACATGACCTTCGAACTGAGGTTTGAAGAAAGAATAAAAGGACATTCCAAGCAGAGAAAATTAGATGAACAAAGGCATGGAAGGAGGAAATCACAATGTGACAATTGGTAGATGGTAAATTCGAAGTTAAGACCAAAAAATTAGCTGGAGACGTATAGTGGCCACATGCAAGTGATCCCAGACTATCTTTCCAGACTTCAATATCAGCTGGGGTTCAACCCAGAAACACAAACCACCCTAGGTGTCTTAGTCAGGAAGTGGTTTAACATAGAGAATTGGGAGTTTATAGGATTCTTGGAGCTGCTAGACTGTACCTCCAGGAATATCTCTCAGTCTACACAGAATGAGCCATCAGGAGAGCTAGTATATCTGAGACCCCTGGAGCTATGCCAGAATCAGCAAGGTGGAACTGCCTCTCATACTCCATCATGATTGCCTCCAAACGCCCCCCGAAGCAGGTGGTGGCCAATGGAAAGCTTCTGCAGAAATGCCCACCAATCCAGGCTCTTGTCCCAGGAGGTCAGGAAGATGGCACCTTCCAAATACTGCACAAAATCACTCATTGGCAGCCCCTAATTCAAACCCAAAGCCCTATCCATAAATACGTGTTAGTCACTCAGTCGTGTCTGACTCTTTGTGACCCCATGGACTGTTAGCCTCCTAGTTTCCTCCGTCCGTGGAATTCTCCATGCAAGAATACTGGAGTGGGTAGTCATTTCCTTCTCCAGGGTATCTTCCTAAGCCAGGGATGGAATCCAGGTCTTCTGCATCACAGGCAAATTCTTTACCATCTGAGCCACCACTCATTGGAAAAGACCTCAAAGATCTAATCATAAGACCAGAAACTATAAAACTCCTAGAGGATAACATAGGCAAAACACTCTCTGACATAAACCAAAGCAGGATCCTCTATGACCCACCTCCTAGAATATCAGAAATAAAAGCATGAATAAACAAATGGGACCTAATTAAAATTAAAAGCTTCTGCACAACAAAGGAAACTATAAGCAAGGTGAAAAGACAGCCTTCAGAATGGGAGAAAATAATAGCCAATGAAGCAACAGACAAACAATTAATCTCAAAAATATACAAGCAACTCCAGCAGCTCCATTCTAGAAAAATAAACGACCCAATCAAAAAGTGGGCCAAAGAACTTAACAGACATTTCTCCAAAGAAGACATAAAAATGGCTAACAAACACATGAAAAGATGCTCATCATCACTCATTATCAGAGAAATGCAAATCAAAACCACAATGAGGTACCACTTTACACCAGTCAGAATGGCTGCCATCCAAAAATCTACAAGCAATAAATGCTGGAGAGGATGTGGAGAAAAGGGAACCCTCTTACACTGTTGGTGGGAATGCAAACTAGTACAGTCACTATGGAAAACAGTGTGGAGATCCCTTAAGAAACTGCAAATAGACCTGCCATATGACCCAGCAATCCCACTGCTGGGCATACACACCGAGGAAACCAGAATTGAAAGAGACATGTGTACCCCAATGTTCATCGCCGCATTGTTTACAATAGCCAGGACATGGAAGCAACCTAGATGCCCATCAACTGACGAATGGATAAGAAAGCTGTGGTACATATACACAATGGAATATTACTCAGCATTAAAAAAAAAATTCATTTGAATCAGTTCTACTCAGGTGGACGGAACTGGAGCCTATTATCCAGAGTGAAGTAAGCCAGAAGGAAAAACAACAATACAGTATACTAATGCATATATATGGAATTTAGAAAGATGGTAACGAGAACCCTGCATGTGAGACAGCAAAAAGAACGCAGATGTATAGAACAGACTCGTGGACTCTGTGGATGAGGGCAAGGGTGGGATGATATGGGAGAATGGCATTGAAACATGTTAATTATCATACGTGAAATCAATCGCCAGCCCAGGGTTGATGCTCGGGGCTGGTGCACCGAGATGTCCCAGGGGGAGGGAATTGGGAGGGAGGAGGGAGGGGGGTTCTGGAGGGGGAGCATATGTAAACCCATGGTGGTTTCATGTCATTGTATGGCAAGACCAACACAATAAAGAAAATTTAATAATAAAAAAAAGACCCCAATACTGGGAAAAATTGAGGGTAGGAGGATAAGGGGTCACAGAGGATGAAATAGTTGGATGGCATTACTGACTCAGTGGACATGAATTTGAGCCAACTCTGAGAGATAATGAGGGATAGGGAAGCTTGGCAGGCTGCAATCCATGGGGTCACAAAGAGTCAGACATAACTTAGCAAATGAACAACAAAAATATCCATAAAGAATTCTAGAAAATGTAATTTAATGTAGTTTTCACCTTTTAACTTCTTCAACTAGAAGGAAGTTGGTGGTTTGAGTGATCCAAACCACAGCATTCAGAAAACCTGCTACAGGATTAAAATGCTGATGATAAAAGTGATGGTTTGAGAAAT
Source organism: Antilocapra americana (assembly GCA_007570785.1). Classification (NCBI taxonomy): domain Eukaryota; kingdom Metazoa; phylum Chordata; class Mammalia; order Artiodactyla; family Antilocapridae; genus Antilocapra; species Antilocapra americana. The sequence continues at coordinate 282,207 of ML662438.1, forward strand.
TTTTCAAGGATGAATTAAACAGAGTCTGAACACAGAGAAACTAACAGAAACAAATGAAAATTTTATTTTATAACGTGTACTAAATATTACTCAGAGATTTTATTGATGACAAAAATCTTTTTAAAGAATATATCTTTCCTGCTTTGGAGTGTGTGTGTGTGTGTGTGTGTGTGTGTTGGCGTGCGTGTATGTGCGTGTGTGCATGTGTGTGTGTGTGTTTTAAGGAAACTGTTTTATGACTGATAAGGGCATTTATCAGTAGGGTACAATGAAATACTGATAAGGAAAAAGCGTCCCTCAGCTCAGAAGGACGGCCTACTGTTGTCATCTTACACTGTAGCCTGCTGAATCCTGGAGCCATCCACAGGATTTCTTGAATTCATTTGGCATTTCAAATATCAGCTCCAGTTTTAGGTCAAGCGTTGGCTTACATTTCTATGGGGTTTGTTCAATATGGTGCCTCGGGTTTGGGTATTGGCAAACTGTCATTGTAATTGTGCATTTAATTTGATGTGACTTCAGTATGTACCTTTCACTAAAACCTCCTGAGCAGCGTTAGGAATCCTTGATTAGTTTAGGGGAAAAAAAAGTTTCTTCATTAAAAGAAAGAAATAAAAATGGCCACATTAGTCATAAGGCTTTCGAGATGTGTGGCTGTGAGAGAAGAAAGTCCCCGTCACAGCTACCTTCCAGGCTGTTCTCCACTGCACCACCAAGCAATGGGGACACATGTAGGCAGCCTAGGCTGAATTTCAACATTACACTGTGCCAGCTAGTTACTTCACCACTCCAAGTCTCAGTTTTTTTCTTCTGTAAACTGGACATAACACTTATTTTATAAAACGGTTGAGGAGATTAAAAAGATAGTAATTTCTGGCCTATAACACATAGTTTGGGCTTCCCAGGTGGTGCTAGTGGGTAAAGAACCTACCTGCCAATGCAGGAGACATGAGAGACGCAGGTTCGATCCCTGGATTGGGAAGATCCCCTGGAGAAGGGCATGGCCATTCACTCCAGTATCCTTGCCTGGAGAATCCCCGTGGACAGAGGAGCCTGGCAGGCTATGGTCTGTAGGGTCACAAAGAGACCCTATGTGACCGTAGCGTCACACAATTGAAGTGACTTAGCATGCATACATAGTTTATATACAAGTATAGTTATAGCTTTAGTAAATATTGGTGCATTCTCTCTTTCTCTCCTTTGCTGCTTAACTGTGTGCTTGAAGAGTGTAATACCGTGTATTCCCTTGTTTCTAGTACCTATGTATATAGCTGGTACATAGTAGGTTCTCGACAACTGGTTTCTGGATAATCAATTAATGGTAGGATGGACAAGTGGGTTGTTTTCAATGGTCACTCATACCATGAGTGACAGGGCTGTACCTACATCTCTGTAATGCCAGGTAGTGGGTTTATAGTGCCGACTCCAGCCCATGCTGAGCAGTGAAGCAACTGTCATTTTCACTCCTGACTGGAACCCGACAGGACCCTCCCCTTTCTGCCTCAGGAGGCCTTTCTTGCATCTGAGGCCCCAGGAGTAATTGTCCTTTCCTCCAGGCTTATTTCACAGTCGATTATCCTGTGGCAGCCCCAGTCATCTCATTTTAAACATGTATAGCATGTCCTTGAAGAACCCAATTGCTTCAACAAGAAGCAGTCACTCAAAATATTAAATATCACTCCATCTTCAAAGCAACTTATCATATCATCCAGCCTCTTTTGCACAAGCCCGGCTCTTATCAAAAGAGAAAAGAAAAAGAAAACATAGTTGCTTAGAGACGCAATCAGTCAATTACCGAGCCGTGATGGCCATCGTGCTGGACATCATTAGAGAAACGTCACCTGGTGACAGGCTCGAATACAGCCATTTGGCCACCAATATCCAAATAAGCACTTTGCACTGAATAACACGGGGCTCCGATTCTCCACAACATGGAAGAACCTAGATGTGCAGTTCCCATGGTCTTGATGGGAGCTCCGTGGCTTAGTCTCGCCTCCTGGATCCTCCAAGTGGGTATTTATCTTGGCTGCCTAAGCCACCTCTGGTGTCATTGCTGACTGCAGAAAGAAGTGCCAACACCACACGGCTGCTTCCAAATCACTGTGGACCACAGAGACAGGGTGGTTTGGAGAACCCCTGAGAAGCAGGCAGCTAGACAAGGTTTTCTCTCCTCCCTGAGAAGTGAAATTGTACAAGTCTTTGATCTCACTTTATTTTCTTTCTCTGAAGTGAATATTTTTTGCCTGTGGAAAGTATCAGACTAGCAGGCCAGAAAAATGAAGGGTTGTACTTGCCAATGAGAAAGGTCAAAGAAGAGGAACAACCTTGCTCTCAGTGGTCAATTTTCCCACCACCCCGTCCCCCATCCCCTATCTAGGAGGGGTTAGAAGGAAACTGTCCAAATATCAGAGGATTCTTGTCCTGGCTTCAGTCTGATCGGAAAGCTTGCCCAGCTTCCTTGCTCCACCTCCGTTTTCCTTCCCATGGAGTGAGGAGAGTCAGTCAAATTTTTCTTCCTCAGAGAAATACTTGAAAACAAAGGTGCTTTCAGGTTTGAAGTGCTTCTGAGTTCACTGGAGCGTAAGTGTGACAGCAACTCAGTCAGAAAAAAACTGGGCTTGTTTCTGGGGTCTATGTGCCTATGTGCTCAGTCATGTCCAACTTTCTGCAACTCCATTGACTGTAGCTTTCCAGGGTCCTCTGGCCATGGAATTTTCCAGGCAGAATACTGGAGTGGGTTGCCATTTCCTCCTCTAGGGGATCTTCCCAGCCTAGGGATTGAACCCATGTCTCTTGCATTGGCAGGCGGGTCCTTTACGGCTGTACCACCTGGGAAGCCCCACGCTGGTCTAAGAGGAATGTACAAAAAGGACACCATTCACCCCCCATGTTCAACTTCCCACTGTGTTCCCTAGGGTGGCCCCACCTCTGCATGAAGACATAGGAATGGGATCCTGCCCTCAATCAAGGACTGTCTATGAAGCTTCTTCTTTTTCTTGAAAATGGAAACATAGGTCTAATCAGAAAAAGTAAACTAAGCCAATAAATAATTGAGAAGGAAAAAAGTTAAACCAAAACTGACTTAGCATAGCTTAACAACTGTGAAGTGTTAGGAAGATAACCATTGTACCATGTAGCTACCACACATATGGCTGAGAAAACTAAGGGGACAGATAAGCATCATTAAAACAGAACAAAGACCCCATAAGGCTGAAACTCAACTCAGATTTCCCAGGAGGGAGCGCTGCATGGCTGAAGCTGGTGTTTCATAGGGGATGTGATGGGACCGGTCCTACAAAAGTTTGAAAAACTTTAACGTGCTTTCAGCTGCTGGGGTGAAGAAGCACCCCTTAAATAATAAGGACAGGAACTGGAGATTGAATAAAGCAGGAAGGATAAAACAGGAACAGGTAGCTTCTCCTCCTAGACTTGCTCACAGTGTCCCTCTAGTGTTTCCTTTCGGCAAGACTTAACAGAGAGTAGTGGGCAAAGCAGATAGGTGGTTGTAGGGTCCCAGTGCCCGAATCACATGAGGGAGAAGAGAAGGGTCAGTTTGGAGTGGGAAGACAATTCCGTAATAACTGGCCTTAGGGAATAAATAAGGAGAGAAAGAGATGTGTACCATTTGGGGGTTGGTGCTATAAAGACAAAGGGTAGAGAGTAAGACGAGAGAAGCAAAAAACTGGAACACAAATAATCAGTAGAAAATGTAAGCCTTTCACAAGAAAAATATAAAAGAGGGAGTAAACATAACACAGAATGTAAGGTTAAGGCAAGGCTGTTGGGCAAGGACGGGTGGCAGTGAGCCAGACAGATCTTAATATCAGAGCATGAACTCTGATTTAAATACAAGTTACATCAGTTGGGCTTTCCTGGTGGTATTCAATGTAGGACTCTGGGCAACTTGCTCAGATTCTGAGTTTCTTTGTCCACATCTGCAACGTAGGGATAATAACACTAGCTATGTTGTAACGTTACTGTGAAGGGTGGGTGAGATAATTTTGTAAAAGGGCTTAATAGAGTGAATGGCATAAACCAAGATCTCATTGTTTTGTATAGTTTTTTTTTTTTAACATATCTCAAATCTATTCACACTTGCTATTCTCTTTTGTCATGTTATGAAAGAAACTGCTCTTTGTGTCCCTATACTCACTTATTATTTCAGCATTGTAGTGGAATTTTTAGCTGGGCACCTGGCTACATAGTAACAACTTCTTTCTCAGCTATCTCTGTATCTGTGCCTCCGGGGTTAAGTTCTGACCAATAGGATAATTAGGCAAGTGATGGTGTAACTTCTGAGTGCTGTCTTTAAAAGAATAGGGCACTGCCTCCTCTTTCCTTCCAGCCTTACTGCTGGCTGGAATGTGGACATCCCAAGGAGCCTTCTTAACTTTTTGGATGAAGGCAGCACCTTAGGGAAGGCAGAGCATCAACATAAAAGGAGCCTGTTCACATGACAACATCACACAACCATCATAGTAGCTCAGACTTTGTGTAAGAGAGAAATAAATTTCCATTGCATTAAAGTCATTAAGTAGACTTGATCCCCATCTTCATGGAGCTTTCATTCTAAAAGGAAAGTGTAGCTATTATAAACATGTGTCCAAGAGCATACTTTTGATTTCAAGAAACAAAATAATCAGAACCTAGGAGGTTTTGAAATAAAGATTTGTTTGTCTCCCAGAAAAAGGAATTCAGGTGGCTCTGGGGTTCATTCAATAGCTCACCAACAGCACGATTCTGTGTCAGCTTCTCTGTAAAGCTCTTGGACCTAGCCTCGTGGTGTAAAAATAGCTACCATAGAACCAAACATCACATCCTCACACACAAAACTATGTAAAGCAAGAAAAATGGCCCCTGTTTGCCCTTCTCTTCCATCAGAATGGAAAGCCTATAACAAATGTCTGATCAGTTTTGGTCTCAGGTTCCACTGGTTAGTACTGGAACACATGCCAGTGCCGTAACAGCTACAGCAAGGAACTGGCATTCTTAGCTTTTACAGGCTTCGGAAGGTGGGCTTCTCAGGAAAGGAGGAAGTAGGCTCATAGTATTGTTAGGCATCAATCTTTTTAGGAACCATTCTTTGCTTTCTGTGACTTTCATGTGGATAGGTTAGTGCTGAAATTCTTCTCCAAATGTGTTAATTTAAACCTTACTGTCTTGTTGAGTTGCCACCTTATAGAGGAAATAAAGTAGGGCTAATTCATCTAAATTTTTTTCTGTACTATTATTTAATTCAATTATGCCATGCATCAGGCTTTGTGTTGAATACTTGAAACACATTACATCATTTAATAAAGTGTGGTTTTTGAAAATTGCTGGTCATCTGCTTGTTACCTTCCAAAGCACTGCATTTTTGTATGAATAAAATAAAGCTGGATGATAGAAGGTACTGTGAATCAATTTTCAATATGTTCAAGAATCAACATTGCAGAAAGCAGACATCTTATTATCTTGGCCAAACTACATAAAGTGTTGGCTTAGCTTTTAGCTATGGTTTCAAATTGATTCTGATAATGGTGACAGAAAACACGGTGAAAAACTAAAACATATCTGGCATTTTCCTGTCAAATAAACCAGCCACTCCCTGAGAAATGAGACATTGGTCAAGAATTTAGATTGACTCACCAGGGTTACTCAGGACTTATCAAAAAGTCTCAGAGTTCTTCTAATTTGCTTAAATATTTGCCGCAGTTGTGCATTCTGCTAGTTACTTGCAATGCATAAATTGCTACACGTTCTCATGTAGACTGTGGACTTGCTTTTAAATCTGCTGAATTTAAGAAATTAATGCTTGGAGACTTTATTAAAACTGCCACTCTCATATCCCCTCACCTTCACACAAATGGTCAGATTGCAGACATGGTAGATGCAGCGAAGAAACTTGTAGAAAGGACTGTCCAATGAGACTAGACTAAACAGCTTCCTCATCACAGAGCACAGCTCAAGGGTGGAGTCAGGACTGCAGTTTAGGGAGCTGTGTAGAATCTCATGTCTTAACAACATCTAGACTTCTATATGTACAGCATCAACACAAACAGAGCCTAGAATAATTGGCTCTCAAATTTGTGTGGTCATAATAATCACATTAAGGAGTGTATTAAAATGTAGATTCTATGTGCTAAGTCACTTGAGTCATGTCCAACTCTTTGCAACCCTATGGACTATAGCCCGCCAGGCTCCTCTGTCCATGGGATTCTCCAGGCAAGAATATTGGCATTAGTTGCCATTACTGATCTCTATTGTTGACCTCCCCTGGAGAAGAACCTCCAGGGGACCTTCCTGACCCAGGGATAGAACCCCATCTCCTGCATAGCAGGCAGATTCTTTACCACTGAAACACTAGGAAAGCCCATAGATTCTTACATCTTATCCCAAACTGTGTGAGTGGATCTGGGCTAAAGAAGGCAAATCGGCGTATCTGACATGAGCTCCAGGTGGCTCTGCTACACCTCGTAGATCAGATCACAGACCACAATTTGAGAAACGATCTAGATGCTGTTTGGTTAGCATCTACTATTCCAACTTTGAGTTATACAATTTAGTCTTTATGAATTTGGCCTAAGGTAGGATCCCTTTAAAACTGAAATTGCATAGGTCAAGTTGTGCAGTGATTAGACATCATAAAAATCAACATGGCATTACCATGTTCACTGGGTGAGATCTGTATGTACACACACACACACAGTCCAGTGACTAACAGAATCAGAGCTATTAAAACATCTAATCTCCATCACTTAGGAAATAAACTATCAAATTTATCAGAAATAGAATGTAAAGAACATAATTATTGTAAGACTACCACAAACTGTTATAATCAAGTTATCTAATAGTTTGAAATCTATTGGCACAAGATTCAACTTGAGGTGTCCTCTTCCAGGATAAACAGTTATATTCATTTTAGGGAGGAAGAGTAAAGATTTGATAGTCAAGGAATTAAGAAACATTCAATCTTAGTCTAACAAATATCCTTATTTCGCCATTAGGTTCCCAGGAGACATTTGAGCAAAATACAGAAGCAGGAAGTTTAGAATAAAAGAACCACTAAATCAATAGAGCACACACCCTCCTACATTTTACTCTGTTACACGGCGGAACTGGAGCAAGTTTGCTTTGGTCTCAAGACCTAGGCAGGGTCTAAGACTCCTGCTCTCTTCCTGTAAGTCTAAATTTTGGGGCAATTATATGCTGTCAAATCTATGTGGAGAGGGATGGAAGAGAAGTGGCGGGATACAGAGAAGAGAGAATGAGACCAGGAATGAGGATGAAGTCCAGAGGGTGGGCCCTGGCCTGAGTAACCTACCTACTTACCACTGAGAGATTGAAAAATAATTAACCAGGAAACCAGGAGTCACTAGAATGGCAGGCCCTGTGGAGATCTGCTTATCATATGAAGAGATATCAAAAGGGCAAAGGAAAGAAGCCCCTCCCCCCTTTAAGGACCCTAAGCCTGCCTATAACAATGGTATGGCTCTAAGGTGTGCTTTCACCTGACCAATCACATTAGCGAGTCTGGCTCAGACTCTTGTGGGGTCACTGCTCCTTCCCCAGGAGTCCTGGAGAAGAGTCTTGAGAGTCCCTTGGACAGCAAGGAGATCAAACCAGTCCATCCTAAAGGAAATCAACCCTGAATATTCATTGGAAGGACTGATGCTGAAGTTGAAGCTCCAACACTTTGGCCACCTGATGTGAAGAGCCAACTCATTGAAAAAGACCCTGATGCTGGGACAGATTGAGGGCAGGAGGAGAAGGGGGCGACAGAGGATGAGACTGTTGGATGGCATCAACAACATCAAACTCAGTGAATATGAGTTTAAGGAAACTCCGGAAGATGGTGACGGTCAGGGAAGCGTGGCGTGCTGCAGAGTCAGCCAGGACTGAGCGATTGAACAACCACCGCCAGCACCTCACAGCAAACACAAAGGGCTGGGGCAGAGCAGTGGCAGGAAAGTTCGAGTTTGCTCCAGCTGTGATTCACTCCATAATTGGTTTTGACCTTGAAATGGATTGGCCACTCTGTTTCCTCACTCCTACCTGCCTTTCTAAATCTTACTCTTGTAGGGTTCAGCTCAAATACATTCTTCTGCCTGATACCCAAGCAGGTAACTCTTTCTCTGCAATCAAATGGTGTACATCTATACCATGGGATAATTACCAGCTCACTTATGGACAGATTGTGAAAGACTTCACTTATAAGAAAGGAAGTGAACCCTTGTATAAATAAATAGAATAATTGGGAAGAGTCTCAGAAATGTGACCACGCCTCCTCTCTGTAACTAGATTCTCTATTCCTGAAACAGAGAATTTTTGTTTCAAATATTTTTCTAATCTTTTGTATCACCTGTAATGTATAATCTAGAAACCCTCTCACTTAGGAGCAGTCAATTTACGAACTTGCATAGTAACAAAGATTTTCACTCGGGTGAAAGGGAAGCAATCTGCCGGCCATCAACAGATGGTTGGGCACAGTCCCTTGAGATCTGGGGATCAAGGCTTTCATTAATTAATGGCGTGTCTGAAGCAGTACCGTGCTATCAACTTATTTTTTATTTAAAAAAATAAAAATGCAAGCATATTGGGAGAAAATGCTTAAGAAGTTTTTAAAGATCATCACTGTCAAATAATCACAGTTCTTTTACAAAACTTGACAGAAATATGCTGACAGAGATTGCTTGTTGGGTATCCTGGGACTTCTGAACAAATAAGCTAATGAACAGCCTTTTGAATCTTGACTTGATCATAAGTTAAAGAAGATTTTGGACTGGCATGTAGTAATTATTCAGTAAATTTTTATCTGATTTTAATTTCTTTGGCTTCACAACTACATTTTTAACCTTTTCAAAGGCAAGCACCTTATCAGCTGCTTCTTTTGCATTCACCACAAAAGAACAAACACGGTGCTAAACAGCACTGCCAACCATAGAAAGAGAACAAATTTTAAAAATCGTCATCCAAAATAAGTCCACAGTACAGACTCATGGGTAAGATTCTACACACTAACATGGATATTTTTCCTCCAAGAAAATATCCCAGGGAAGGAAAGGAAAGGAAAGAATGCAGAGATTTTCAGGTACTTGTGTGCAGCAGAGGATGTGGGTCCAACCGTCTTCACATGGAAGCATTCATTGAGTACTCAAGTTTGGGTACATTGCCTAGTCGTTCTGTGCCTCAGTTTACTCTTCTGTAAAATAGAGGTGACAATCATAGCAGGACCTATCTTATACAACCAGTCTGAAGCTCAAAAGAATTAGAGGTTGGCAGACTAACACCCATGGAGCTTTCCAGGTGGCACTGGTAGTAAAGAACATGCCTGCCAATGAAGGAGATGTAAGAGATGCGGGTTTGATCCCTGGATCGGGGAGTCCCCCAGAGGAGGGCATAGCAACCCACTCCAGTACTCTTGTCTGGAGAATCCCATGGACAGAGGATCCTGGTGGACTATAGTCCATAGGGTCACAAGAGTCAGACACAACTGAAGCAGCTTAGCACAGCACACAGAAACCACCAGCCATAGCTGAAATCTGGCTTACTACCTGTGTTTTTTTTTTAAAATAAATAAAGCTTTATTGGAACACATACACAAGAGTTAATGCATGTGAATGCTTAGAGTTTTCCTGCCCTCTAGCCAATGCTCAGTGAATACTAGCTATTGTTTTTGTGGTGTCAGGAGATGGTAGTCCTAGCTCTGCTGCTATTGCGCCCTTTGATTCTATGTCCTTGTCTGAGAAATGGAAATATTTAAGTATTTAAACCTAATGATCTCTAGTGCTAATTCTAACCTGAATGATTCATATTCATATTATTCATACTCTTCAGAAAATAAAATGCACAAGGTAATGGAAAGAAAAATATAGACAAAGAAAAAAGAAACTAAGCAGAGTAAATTATTTGACAGAAAGCATCCTGCCTCCCCTTCTCACACCCAAAATAAAAGCAGCTGAGAGAAGGAACAGGATACAAGAAGAGATAGTGACACTATAAAAAGAACGAAGAGGCAATATTTCACTCAGGGCTCTATTGCTTTTATTAACTGTGAGACAGATTCACTCAGAACTTTTAATTCTTCAAATAACAGGCATCATAAACACCATTATCTGTTTGCTTGTGCCTGTAGCATTTACTGTAATTCCTCAGACGAAAACCTCAGCTTCTAATATTACAGGACAAGGATGGAGTGAGAAAGGCTTAATGCAATTCAAGATATTCAAAGGTAAAAAGCTGCAAATGAAAATTATCACAATGAGCAAGAATAAAATTATTATAAAACTGTCACATTTCTAATATTTCATATCACTTCTGACCATAAGCTCTGCAGCTATAAAAGCAATATCTTTTACTCCCCAGTGTGCAGTGGTGATGGTTCGCATTCTTCAAGGCTTATGATGTTAAAATGCCTTTAATTATGTTCTGGATAGCTATTCGTAAGGCATTCTTAAACCTCTCCAAGGTCAGCATCTTCCTTCTCACTGATTCTCAGATCATCACTCTCTGAATCTGGCTTCACTGGCATAATACTCATTTTATCCTGGGGAAAGGCACAATTGCTGAATTGGTCACACTGGCATCCGGGACGGGAGCAAGACTGTCCCAGAAGGTACCTTTGCTGGGCACTTGACGTCTGCATTGGTCTCCTCTACCATTCTTTAGAGGTCAGCCAAACAAAATTCATATGGATACTTAATGCAATTCAAATGTCTGAGCTTTGCAAACAGCCACCACCTTTTGGGGCCATTTGGAGACCTGAGTACCAAGCAGATGGTCAGCGGCACAGCCCCTTATAGATTTGTGTTTCTGGCAATATCGTGTAATGGGGAACAGGAAAGCAATGTTGAGTTGCCCATCACAATGTTAAGTATGCACCTTGAAAATTGAAACCTAGGTCTACCCATAGTTTATCCCGAACTTAAACAATTGCTGGCTACGTTGCCTACAGTATTAGACTTTACTCCCAGTCCATCCTTTAAATGCTCAGACACTCAAACTCCCAAAAAGAAATCAACATCATGGATGGCTGGCCTTGTTAACAAGTAGCAATGGGGTAAGTTATTCGGGACCACTGGCTCACCAAATTCTTGTTAAGGGCATGGCAATTTTGGAAATGTCCTTGTTTTCAGCAATTTTCTTTTCATTTACACACATACCCACCCACACAGACCCATACATTTGTTTCCCTATGTGAAATTTCAGAAAGGCTGTGAAAAATAAATGGAAAGGGAATCCAAAGCCCAAAGCTATCAGAAGGAAGACCAAGTATAGAATGGGCTATGGGGTGACTTCCAGGAACCATCTAGGTGATGGGGGATGATTTTATTCTCTTGTTAATAATTTTTAATAGTACGTTTTGTTATTGTTGTTCAGTCTCTCAGTCGTGTTCAACTCTTTGCAACCCCATGAACTACAGCACTCCAGGCTTCCCTGTCCTTCACCATCTCCCAGAGTTTGCTCAAACTCATGTCCATTGAGTTGGTGATGCCATCCAACCATCTCATCCTCTGTCGCCCCCTTCTCCTCCTGCCTTCAATCTTCCCCAGCATCAGGGTCTTTTCCAATGAATCAGTTCTTCACATCAGGTGACCAAAGTATTGGAGTTTCAGCTTCGCCATCAGTCCTTCCAATGAATATTTAGGACTGATTTCCTTTAGGATTGGCTGGTTTGATCTCCTTGCAGTCCAAGGAACTCTCAAGAGTCTTCTCCAACACCACAGTTCTAAAGCATCAATTCTTCGATGCTCAGCTTTCTTTATAGTTCAACTCTCACATCCATACATGACTACTGGAAAAACATAGCTTTGACTAGATGGACCTTTTTTGGTAAAGTAATGTCTCTGCTTTTTAATATGCTGTCTAGGTTGGTCATAGCTTTTCATCCAAGGAGCAAGAGTCTTTTAACTTTGTGACTGCAATCACCATCTGCAGTGATTTTGAAGCCCAACAAAATTAAATCTGTCACTGTTCCCATTATTTCCCCATCTATTTGCATGAAGTATTGGAACCAGATGCCTTGGTCTTTGTGTTTTGAATGTTGAGTTTTAAGTCAGCCTGTTCACTCTGTTCTTTTACCTTTATCAAGAGACTCTTTAGTTCTTCTTTACTTTCTGCCATAAGGGTGGTGTCATCTGCATATCTGAGGTTATTGATATTTCTCCTGGCAATCTTGATTCCAGCTTGTGATTCATCCAGCCCAGCATTTCACATGATGAATAGTACTTTACTGTGTTTTTTGCAGTAATTGAGAGAAATCTATGCCCACTATAGGAAATTTTGAAAATACAGAAATATTACGGAATAAGTTCTACCTTCAGGGACTGCCACTAATATGATTTTGGTATATTTTTAACTGAATCTTTATAAGCATTTTTTATATTGCATTGCCTATTTGTTTTATACCTCTTCATTTCTAACCTCGACCTAATCTCAAATTTTGTTTACTGTCTGTCACCCCCCCCCACAACCCTGAAATATTCCTTTTGCCCTGAAAAGGAAAAGAATTTTGTCCTATTATTTGCTTTCACAGAGCCCAGGATCTCTTGGGCCCAATAGGTTAGTGAATGCACCCAACTGATTAGTGAATGCACCAATTCATTGAGATCCTACTGAACATGTAACTTTAGATCTTATATTTCTCTCCCAACACCACAACAGAGTAATAAGCACATCTTGTACATTATGACACAATCCCTCCAATCTCTCTATTTGTCCAAGTACTTCTGAAGAGGCAGATATCTGTATGCCCTAATGCAGCTGGTGAATGTCTCCCACAGACTTTTGCTTCCAGCCTGAAGGCGTTTCTCATTCCCCAGAGACACTCATGGGAACCCTTTGCACAAACTGGAGGTGTGCCAGAGGCCACCTTTGATCAATGACAGTCAGGAGCCAGCGGATAAATCCTCTTCTTATCCCTGAAGAAGATGGTTCTGAGATGTCTTTTACAAAACCCTCTGAAGGTCCAGATGGGTTTGAGTTCATCAGCCAAGGACAACATGAAAACATATTCTTGTTCTGGTTCTCCTTTCTTCCTTCTCTTTTGCTCTGCAAGCCACCCCCATGGAAACTCATCCTAAAGATTCAAAAAACCTTCATCTCAGATTCTGCATCACTGGAAGTCAGCCTAAGAAAAACATAACTTTTATACATTATTATAAATTATTTAAAACAATTTTAATGGCTGTATAATATTCTATTAACATGAATTACTACAAATATATAATAATTTTAATATTATTGGACTTTCAGGTGGTTTACCCCTTTTAATCTTACAAATAAAATTATGTCAGTCTTCACATGTAAAGCTTGTTCTTCATTTAAGAAATGGAATTGGTGATTCAAAGATAAGAATCTTTTTTTTTTAAGTTTTAGACCATATTGGCCAGTTTCTTTCTGAAAATTATAGTCTTATGAACTTGCTCTTTCATGGCAACCTTGCCAGCACTGAATATTATCTTCACTTGTGTCTGTGGTAATTTGGGAAATTGAACATATTTTTATTTTAAATTGCATTTATTTTATTTTTGGTATTTTATCTTTTGGAAATTGTTTTATGGAAGAATAAGACTGCTTGGAATTTTATGAAATTCTGTTAGACATACCCTACACCACAAGCCAGATCACTCTAGGAGATGACCATTAGGTTAATGAAATTGGAGAAGAGATCTAGGAGAAGTTTTGAGTTGGAAAAAGAAGAAAAAGGGACATTTCAATTAAATAAATATGGTACCTACTACATGCTGGCACATTAGAAAATACTGAAGATCCACAGATTAAAAAGATAGAAAATGTCATCTTGGAGCTAATACTCTAGTGACCATGCTAAAGGGGAAACTGGATGGCTGAACCAAAGTCACCCTAGACGGTGGCTTGACCTGGAAGAGACAAACTAGCTCCAAATTCTCACATTTTAGATTAAGAAAAGTACATTGTTTGGACTGCATTTAGTTTGGCTACCAAAGAAAGTAAAAAAGCCAGTGGTTTAGAACTAGACATGACTGGATTAAGCTCAAATGATAGCAAGCGGGGTAAGTGATAGTATGATATTATAAAAAAATAGTTGTTACATGACTTTAAATTAAATAGGGTATGGAATACTCTAACAAACTCAATAGTACAAAGCAGAAAACTGATAAAAATCATAAGGCAAAAAAAAAAGTTAATGTTTTTTTAAAGTCAAAGACAAAATTCCTCTGAGGATAAGAAGTATATTTTGTCATGTAAAATACATCAATGTCATATGTAACTGTGAAAAGATAGACCTAAAACAAGAGAATAAAAATGAAAGAAAGGCTCTAGAAGATAGAAACTATGAGGAAAGTAAAAAGTAGTAGCCAAAAAAACAAGTGCTGAGAAATAAACAGAGCATCTGTCTCAACAATTTTTTTAACAATGAAGGATATGAAACAGTCAATTAAAAACTGTTTGTTGTCTGGTCACTACAGTTCATAATACTTGAAATCTGCGAAGAGTGTAATGAAATTTGCTGAGAGTCTTCCATGTTCTCAAACCTCGTTCACACAAAAAAGGAATCATGTGAGATGATGGATGTGTTAATTAAATTGACTGTGGCAATCACTGCACAATGTATATGTATATCAGATCATTATATTATTCATCTTAAATATATATTATGTTTATAATCAATTATACCTCAATGAAGTAGGGAAAAAGTGACTTTTCTACTCACTAAAATTGAAACATATAAACTATTATATGTGAAATGAATCACCAGCTCAGGTTTGATGCATGATACAGGGTGCTCAGGGCTGGTGCACCGGGATGACCCAGAGAGATGGAATTGGGAGGGAGGTGGGAGGGGCTTATGGAAGGGGAACACATGTATACTCATGGTGGATTCATGTCAGTGTATGGCAAAATCAACACAATAATGCAAAGAAAAAAGTCTTTCCTGAATTTGTTACAATATAAAAAATAAAATAAAATGATGTTATCAATCTTCAAATTTTGGCATAAGATCAGTTAAATTATTTTATTTAATAATTGTTTTAGGTATTCCACTCCAATATTCTTGCCAGGAGAATTCCATGGACAGAGGAGCCTGGCAAGCTACACACAGTTTATGCAGTTGCAAAGAGTCGGACACGTTTGAGAACTAAACATGCAAAGTTGGGGAATAAAAAAATATACGTCCAAAACACTTTGCTACACACATAGTCTAGTACCAAATGTGTTAATTAATATGCATATGACAGTTTAAGATTGCTACCAGCTCTCTTTTCTCCCACACTCAGGACCTGTTTATGGAAAAAGTATATTAGATATAGGAATTACAAAAGATGTTAATATATACCTAAAATATTTTTATCCACTAATTTTTGCATGTGAATCTAATACCTTCTGTTCAAGTAAAATTCTCTCAGCTGGCTTCCCAGCCATCTTTCTTGCATAAATCTTACCTATAATGCAGCATTAATTTCCATTTTTATTTCATGAAAGTAGAACAAGAACTTAAAGACACTTGTGAAATAATCTGAGTACAGAATCTTTCTGGAGTCTTCCAATATTTTTCTAAATCTTTTACTGTTTTTTCCCAGGTTTAACTGTTTAAACAGCTCATCTTTATTGAGACTTGCCATTATTATCTCATAATGGACAAAAGCTTTTAATTAATTTTTTAATCAGTTAGGATAATATTTCTGTAAATTAATTAGTTATACTAAAAAATGTCTGTAGTAAGCCAGTTTGGTAACAGACATCTCTGATATTACTAAGCATACCACCTAACTCGTCCCCATGCATGAGTGTAGTTCTAAAGGATACCTATAATGGTTTCTATTTTAGCAGTATGGTAGACTAGGTCTTTCTGAACAACCTTCCTGACTAAAATAGCTAAAGTGTCGGATAAGGTATATATATATTCAGTCTTTTAAAAAGAACTGCTGAGTTGGCATAAAGGAAGTAACTCACAGAGGTCAAGGTAAAAGAGGAAACAGGAACCTTGAAAGATAAAAGATGACAAAATCAGATTGCATGTAGAGGTTTCTGGTAAACCCTGGAGTTCCTGAGCTCCACTTTTATGCTATAAAATGTACAGGCGACTGGAGTTAAAATCTAGGATTTGCCCAAGGATGGAAACTGTGAAGACAAACTTTACTAGGTTCATTGTCCAAGGACTGCCTACTCAAGATAAAAAGGGACACAAGGGAAATTTCATTTATTGATTCTATGCTGAGTCAAGAGAGAAAAAAAAATTCTCATTCAAGAATTTGTTGCCAATAGGCCATCATTATAGAAGTTTACAATCCAAATCCATGCTCCCACTGAATAATAATAAATTCCCAAAATAGTAAAGTCATCCTGTGTCAGTAATGCTACTGAATAGCCTAAACAAACACAAATGTAGCTTGGAGGAATCCAACTATAACTTAGGCTTCAAGAAATTCTCACAGATAAAGTGCCAAGGGAAATAAGCAGACCACAGCCAAAAATCACAAAATGCAAAAGTGACAGCCAGCAAGAACAAAGAGATGGCAAATTAGAACTGGATGTCTTCAGTAATTCTAATATCAGATGCAGAGTATAAAATATACAAATTCAATATGTTAAAAGAAATAAAAGAGAAGCTTGAAAGTAAAACAGAAAAGAGATTATAAAGAGCAACTAAATCGATTTAGAAAGACCTAACTTACACTCCTAAAATTATTAATTTTAATTAATAAATTAATTAAAATTAGAAATACAATGGGTAAATTCAACAGCAAATTGGAAATAACTAACATGAGTGCTAATGAGCTGAAAGATAGATCCAAATAAGTTATCTAGAATACATCCAGAGAGAAAAATGATTGGAAACATAAAAAGGACTAAGAGTCATAAGGAATAGAGGGAAAATGGCCAGTATAAACCTAATTAGTGGTTCAGAAAGAGAATGCATTTGTCAAAATAGGCTAGTCTATGACATAGCCCCCTTTTAGTGGCTTTACAAACAAGTGTACATCTCATTCACATTAACTCTAGTGTGAATCAGGCAACTGTTCAGGGAAACATTCTCCCCTGCAGAGCCCAGGGGTACTGTGGATCTTCCATCTCTATGAAGGGTCTCCACAGTTTCTGCCAAAGGAGAAGAGAGAGCTAGAAGGACACAAAATACAATCAATGATTATAAGGAAAATGCACAGCATTATCTCTGTCTCTGTTTGCCCTTTAGTCATCAAACCGTTCCATTCTTCTGCCCACACAGAGAACACACTCAGCCTCAACCCGAAGTCCCATCTAGTTACTATCTTTAGCTCAAAATCCTTGGATTTTGATAATCATATTAATCTCTTTAAACCTGGCCTCTCTTTTCATGAGATCTGTGAACTAAAAATCAGTATTATGTTCCAGCCAAAAAAAAAATCAATAATGGTGAAAGAGGAAAAAATAATTGCAATAAATATTCCCATTCTGAAAGGAAATGAAGGGAATACATATAATGTAATAAAACATAATATAATATTCACTGAAGTCCAGTGGGCAGACTGCATGCATGCTCCTTACTCAAGAGAGATTTTCTCAATTAAGCGCTGATTTTCTCTTTTGGAAGAATCCTTTTCCATGGGCTTTATGCCCCGCTGGTGTTACTCTATAAAGTTGTTCCTTTTTACTTACTATCCTTTGCCACATCTAAAGTGGGCTTTTGGAGTCAATAACTCTTATGGTCTGTATAGATGTCACAACCCATTTTCTGTTCATGGAAAGTTGGAACCCAAAGTTTGCTTTAAACTGGAAAGGTCATACGCTTTCTAAAAAGTAAAGCTAATAGTTTCTTTGTCTATATACATTTCCTAAAAAAAATTATTAAATTTCTGATATATCTGCTTTCAGCCAGTTACACATGCCAGTAATATCAGAAGTACCCTTAGAGACATTTTTTCAGATATGATTTATCTCTGTTTTCTTGTCCCATATGTCCCATATACTTCTTTTTCTCTCTCAGTTTAATGGCAGATATTTTCAGGCTTTTGTAATAAGGAGTGAAAGAAAAAAAAGCTATAATGTGCATTTATCCTGGGTCATTTTATCTATTGATAGGTTTTGCTAGTTGCCACTTTTAGATATTTTGGCTTTCCCAATTCTGCAAGTTTTTGAATTTCTAGATTCTTGATATTCTCTTCTATTGTGCTTGTAAACTGACCATACCTCTCTTGAAAAAATCTCATTTTATAACATTGTCACAGGTTGGGTTCTCTAAAAATGGATTTCAATGAGAGTTTAATATACAAGATGATTATTGAGGAATGTTCTTTGAATCGGCAATTGTGAATGAAAAGGAAAGACAGGAGAGTTAAACGGAGGGGAAAATGGAGATATGATGGGGTCCCATGAAAGCCTCAGTCTATCCCACATGGAACTCTGGAACTAAAATGGCCCAGGAAAATTTTCACATGCCGGGCTAAAATGATTGGATGTTCATATATCTGTTTTAATCAGTCATTAGATATAAACTAGGTGGGCAAGGACAACCAGCCAAGTCAGTACCTCTTTCATGGAGGATAGTCCATTATTTATTGTTTATGTTCCAATAGTACATTACATTAATCTCTTATAAAGATCTTTACACTTAGCATCTATTCCCATGTATTAATCTATGCGTCTCTATGCCAGATCACCTCATCACTAGTCTACTAATCTTTTTCCTTCCAGAAGTCTGATCACCTATTTAGAATATTTACATCTTCCCATGAACCCATATCCATATTTTATCCTGAGGAGGTCACTCCTCTAGCCACACAAGTTGATAACCATGTGTACCACTTGTATACCTGCCAAACTTGAGAAGAACCAGCATCCTTTCCACCCATATTCCTCTGTCCACATCTCCACCATAAAGTCTTTACCAGATTTAAAGAGAGCTAGACAAGCTAAGAATATTCTATGTCTGGAATGTTCAAAGCTTTGTCTCTGCCATGGAGATAATAGAAAATAAAGAAAAAATAGTGTTCAAAAATTGTTGAGAATTTTCCAGAACTATTTAAAGATATCAATATTCAGGACTAGGAACTACAATAAATCCCAAGGAGAATAAGTAAAAAGGAAATAGATACCTCAATCATAATAATAATCCTGAAGAACACAAAAAATGAAAAGAGAACATCTTAAAACATAAATTACCTACAAAGAAATGGATATTAGACCAATTTATGATTTATCAACAACAACAATGAAAGACAGATAGTATGGGAATAATATCTTCAGTGTTATGAGAGAAAAAAAATTGAACTATTGTTCAAGAAAGAAGGTAATGACATTCTCAAACAAATAATATATGAGAAGCTCAACCTAGCTTCTCCTTAGAGTAAAATCTATGGTATATAGTTTAAAGAGAAGAAAAATAACCACAGATAGAGTCTCTGAGACACAAAGATTAAAAAAAGATGGGAAATGTGGGTAAATTTAAATCAACGCTGACCATCCAGAAAAGTATAAGAAATGTTAAATGTTGGGGGGAAACAGGAGAGAATTAAAATATAGAATAATATTAAGATTTAAATTGGAAAGAGAGGTGATTAAATTTAAAATATTTAAGGCCCTTTAATATCTTGTAGGACAAGAAAGTGGTGGGGGTGGTTAAATAAATGTGTTAAAAGTGTTTGGGTAACAAAATAAAAAATACATTGAGCACATAGCATCCATACATACAGAAGGAAAAAAAAAATAAAGCAAGGGAAAGGAAACAATATTTAGCCAAATAAGTATGTCACAGAAGATATATCAACATAGAAGCATATTACTTTACTTACATATAGATAAAAATAAAACAATATATTTTCAGGGGTACATATAAAATCACATAGGAAGTTTAGAGAATAATTTAGAGAAAATTCGAAGGTTGACTACTGTTTAGAGAGTGCAAGGGGAAGAAGAGTAGTAGAGGGATGCTGTGAGGGAGGCGCACATACATTTTTGTTTTTAAACTAGAGGATGGGTAGGTATTTATCTTATTATCCTTTTGCAAAAGAGTCATAGATGTTTCAAATATTTTCTACATGTATATTTCATCAAAAATTAAATAGATGTTAGAAAATGTGGACTACTGACTCTGAGTATTCAAAGTGCCATGAGCTTTTAGTCAGTATGAGTTGTCAGCACATATGTTTTAGAGAAGAAATGGCGAGTGCCAATTAAAGCAACAAATCAATCCAGAAAAGCACTAATCCAGCAATGTGATTAGGTACAGGTCAGGTAAGAGTGATTCCACTCTGGGTAAATACAACTGTTTGGATGTGTGCTCCCAGGGGAGAAGAGAAGAGGGGAGAAAACCTAGCAGAATTCATTGCTCCTGGTTCGATTTCTTGGAAATTGTTCTGGATCTTGGATGTGGATTTAACTGACTGTGATGCTTGCTTTGGTAAGACTCTATATGTGTTAACTGCATTTTATCATGTACAGACTGAATTTCACTTCTTAATGGGCTATATCTTTCTATACTGCATATTTCTCCTCCTTGGAAAGCTCAGCAATAGGTTACTGTTCAACAATAACAAAAAGATGATAGTTAATAAGGTTTGTATTTCTTATAAAGTTGCTTAAATAATGCCTGCTCAGCTTCCTGAAGAAACTGGGATGAAATAATAAAATACATTTTAATAAAATATGCAAGGAGTTTGAACATTAAAACTGTCGTTATCAGTATTACCATTATCTGTAGAGAAGTTGTATACTTAATTCTCCATACATTATACAAAAAAATTAAAGCATTATATCTAACACAATGTCAAAGACAACGTTAATGCAAAAATTAACTACAGGAAAGCACAAAAGCGAAAGAACAGAATTCTAGATGAACAGATTAAAGAGATGGTAGCATTAAGATGTCTCAGCTTCTAGAATTAAGACATAATGTTTTCTAACATATCGCTCTGAAAAAAATTATTCCTAGAAGTTCTACCTACAGCCATTTACATTTTCATAAATGATATGTAAAATGACTAGTTGTTAAAATGTAATATTGACTTTAGATTGATAAAGAATCAACAACCAAGAAATGTCTGAAAATGAATTCATCCAAACTGTCATCACTGGCCAGAGACTGTGCTTTGTTAGAAATACAAAGCCAAAATTAGAAATACAAAGCCAAAACAATCAGGATTCCTGCCTAAGGGGATGAATGAAGCGAACAAGTCAAGAGATTCCTTGCTCGCATGGTGAATCTCCAGCTCCCTGTTCTCCATCTCTTAGTAGGGGCTTATTGAAATGTTATTTGAGTGATGGCTATGTAGTACGTTGGGCCAAAGTGCTTTCAGAATATCAAAGAGTAGGTGAGGTTGGAGCTGAATTTTTAAGAAAGGACAGGGCATTTCTAAGAAGAAAAATATTCAGATGGAAGAGCTCAATGGAAAGAAAGATTGCTTTTTCCATTCACAATGTACGTAATGCAGGGGTAAATGGACATGTAAGCCCTGAAAGATTCAGAGGAGGCCTGGAACAGAAGTATGAAGGTACAGATGAGATAGGGAGGTAGACTGAGCCATATAAAAAATGACATTTAAAAAGCTTGTACTTTCACCTGTAAAAAAGGAGACTTTAGAGGCTTTTCTGCAGGAGAATGTACATGCAGATTTTATATGTCCCTATAAAAAGATCTCCTAATGCATAACAGAGGATGGGTTAGGAGAGGAATGCCATGTTCGAGGCCCTGAGTTAGTGACCACATGAAGATAAAGAAGATGCTGTCATTGCCTACCAGGTGGTGGATGCCTAGTGGACAAGGGAGGCAAAATCAGGGGACAAGATAATTGTTATTCAAAGGCTAAGTGCTATGATGAATTGATCCACAGTGGTGCTTTGGAATATGCAAGACTACCTATCTCATGGTAAAGCCAGGGAAGGCTTCCAGGAGGAAGTGTCAGCTGAGCTAAGGCTAGAAAATCAGGAAACAAAGGCACATTAGCTGTACTTTAATTCATTGCTCAGCATACCATAAATTTAAGACACCATAACTGATTCTTATCCCATTGTGTGTATTTTGGGGAACATGGCAGGGTATAAATATAAAAGAAAGTAATGTAATAAATCAATAAAATAATAAGGGCACTATTTAATCTTATTAAGTACAAAGAATGTTTCATTGATTAACCATGCACAGAGAGTGTTCATCAGGAGTTAGGCATTAAAAAAAAGCTTCAGGGGAATTTTCAGAAGCACCAGAACTGTGACCAATGGGATTCTCACAATGGGAAAGACTAGATCACATTTAGAATGTGACCTTAGAACAGGTCACATTTCACCAAGTCCCTCTGAATAATGAGGTTCTGTTTCTGCCACCATCGAGAAGTTTATAACCTAATTGATGAAGCAGATTTTCTTCATGCCAGAAAAAATAAAGGTCTAAAACAAAGCTTACAAAAATGTAGGAAGAAGTGGTATGGTACAAACTGAAGCTTTCATGGGGATTCTAAGAGATGAACTGAGAAAGTCCAGACAGGGAGTATTCTAAACACAATGCCTGGGAATAAACAGAAACGTGGCTTTCTCTTTTTCCTTCCTTCTTTCCTTTTCTTCTTTCTTTCCTTCCCCACTTCCTTTTCTCCCACCCTTTGTTCCCCCCTCACTCTTTTCTCCTTTCTTTATTTCCTTCTTCCAATAGATATTTACCTAATCTAGAATTATTTTAAAAATCAAACTCATATATATGGAATTTAGAAAGATGGTAATGATAACCCTGTATGAGAGACAGCAAAAGAGATGCAGATGTAAAGAACAGTCTTTTGGACTCTATGGGAGAGGGCAAGGGTGGGATGATATGGGAGAACGGCATTGAAACATGTAAATCATCATATGTGAAATGAATTGCCAGCCCAGGTTTGATGCTAGATACAGGGTGCTCAGGGCTGGTGCACCAGGATGACCCAGAGAGATGAAATCGGGAGGGAGGTGGGAGGGGGGTTCTGGAAGGGGAACACATGTATACCCATGGTGGATTCAAGTCAATGTATGGCAAAACCAACACGATAATGTAAAGAAAATAAATTAATTAATTAAAAATAAAAATAAAATTTTAAAAATTTCCAGTATTTCTTTGCTGTCCATTGCTTACAGTTCAGTGAAAGGATATCAAAACAAAAGAGAAGACCGCCTGCCCTCCTTCCCCTCCTAAGTCTACTTCCATCTCCCAAAGTCAGGAAGAAGGGATTGATAGGGAATACATCCCCAAAGAGGTGATGCCCAGACTAAATCACAAAGAGCCCAGAAGGTACCCAAGGCAGAAAAATAGCTCACACCAAGCAAAAGACAGAGCGTGGCATGTTCAAGGAAATACAAGGATTTCAATATAGCCAAAGCTTGGGATGTGCTGGAGAGTGATGAGGGGTGGGATCTGAGGAGCCACGCAATGATGACTCACAGGACAGGACACTGACCTGGCTGGTGGTGAGGAACAGTAGGAGATGAAGATGAATAGGTCAAATAAGGTCCTGCCAGCGAGAGGAGAGCAGATGGACTTCATATAAAAATGCTTCCTAATAGTCCTGCAGCACTGTGTTGGTTAAGCAATTTTGCACACTTGAAAGCAATCTGAGTCCATTTAGACCTTCCAACTATAGTTTGTGTTACCTGTAATTATTATTAATTAAGGCAGAGTCTGGTGTATATGAAAGGAGTGTGGAAATCTGCAGGGTTCATTTTTGTATTTATCAACTTTTATTTGAAAACAGCAGGTGAAATTCTGATTTGAGCAACGTTTAGCCTCAAACTATCATGCAGATTGTTTTGGTATCTATGTAATTGCAAAAGACTGCTTTGGTCGAAGCTCCCGAACACTTTTTATTGCTAATTTTGGCAATAAACCTGTTAATTAGTTAATTGTAAAACATTAGTGAATCAAGCAAAAAGAATCCATCTGTTTATAAATTTCAAAGATCTCTTCTGGGCATAACGTTTAAAAAGAGTTGGCTTACACTGTATTGCCTACCAACTACAGACCCTGTCTTTGAAATATTTGTACATTTTCCTCTTAGGGCTAGGAGGGGCTATTTTAATGGAACTATTTGCTGTATTTGAAGGTAATTCTCTAGGTACATGGTACTGCATACCATTTGCTTCAGGAACTATCGAAAACTGGAAAATCCGGTTAGATATATATGACTTTTTCCTCTATATCCCAAGCTGAACGTAGAAATAATTAACCAGACAACAAAAAAAGCAGAAGGGCATTTCACACAGAGACACAGAGTTATAAAAGCGAGGTGGTGGAGGGTCTGCAAAAAGCCCTAAACAAAGAAAATCTTTTGTGCATTCTATGAGAAGAACCAGAAAGAAGGCTAGTGAGAAATGCAAGGACCAGGCTGTAAAAACATTTCCTATTGTTCAGGGCTCTGATTTGCTCATGCAGTCTTCACTTAAATATTCAGCAAAGTTGATGAAGTATGACGTGATGAAGTATACAGCGCCAAACTAATGAAGCCAATTACGTCAGGGACGAGATGGAGATGGTCAGTGCAGGTGTATAACGGAAGCTTAAACTAACCCTGTGTGTTGTTCTTAGTCACTCAGTTGGGTCCAACTCTATGCGATCCCGTGGACTAAAGCTCACCAGATGCCTCTGTCCATGGGGATTCCCCAGGCAAGAATACTGGAGTGGGTTGCCACACCCTCCTCCAGGGGATCTTCCCAACCCAGGGATGGAACCCAGGTATCCCACATTTCAGGAGGATTCTTTACTGTCAAAAAGGCTTCCCAGATGGCTCAGTGGTAAAGAATCCGCCTGCCAAATGCAGGAGACACAGGAGACTTGGGTTCGATCCCTGGGTAGGGAAGATCCCCTGGAGTAGGAAATGGCAACTCACTCCAGTATTCTTGCCTGGAAAATTCCAGACACAGAGCAGCCTGGTGAGGTACAGTTCATGGGGTCTCAACTGAGGACACATGCTCAGGAACTTATAGCTCTTCTCAAAATCAGCAGAGGATGTCAGCCACACCCCAAATGCCAAGTACATCTATACCATCTCGGTGGACTTCCTTGTTCCCCCAACTCAGAGTCCTTGATCCAGTAGGGAAGAAGACCTCTAGGCAGCCAACAAACTGAAAAAAAAAAAAATGACTTCTGCACTTACCCCATAAAAATGCCCCAGTCCTGTGAGCAACTTGGAAGACATTGCTCCTTCATCTTAAGTTTTCTGACCTGCTGATGGAAAGTTTTGCAACAAACTCATCATTTTGCTTTGTTTTAGTCAGTGTGCAGAGTGTAGAAAGAGCACTGAGTTGGGAGCCACAAAACTTGGCCTCCAGTCTAGTCTTGAGAATTATGTGGCCTTTAATAATACATTTAATTTCCTTTAGCTTCCTCAACTGTATTTCATCCCAGCTTCCTCAACTATAAAAACATTGTTGGACCAGGTATAATTTTAGATTACTTCCAGTTAAAACATTATGGAATTTGATTTCCCAGGCTAATTTGAGGGGCATCGATTTGCTTCCAGCCCAGCAAACAGAGGCCAATGCTGTTATAATCTGACAGCTGGAGAGATAGGCAAAGAATAAAAGTTTCCCTAAATGCTCCTGATCCTCCTTTTTATATTTTTTGGTAAATAAATGAAAAAACTTTATTTTTCAGAGCAAATCCTGAGTTGCAAATGCCATTTTTTTTCTTCATGAGGAAGTAAAAAAATTAGCATTTAAAATATGCCAGCATGTAACATTCCGTTTGTTTCCCTAATGTCTGATTTAAGGATAAAGATCTTTTTTCAACACTGAAAGCAAAACCTCCTAATTTATCTGGCTTAGGGGATCATTTACATAGCCAATGGAACATTTATTTTATCTGACCAGAATTGAAGATGATACAATATTCTTGGCTGAGATTAAAAATATATAAGGATGGAATATTGATGGCAATATTCAGGATAGAGAAGAACAGCCCAGATGATGCACTGTGGATGATAAGAATGAAATGGTTCCTAGCTAAAGTGGAATGATAACCTCAAAAGATATAGATTAATGACAGTAGTTTCTAAGGTTTGAAATGGGAGAGGCAAGGATAAAGAGGAATAAATTTAAGCATATCGACAAAGGATAGAGAAATTTAAAGGATAATGTTAATTGAATTATGTGTTGTAACCAGATAATACTCTATTATACAAAGATGAAAGCCACAGTCGTATCAAACAATCTAGTAGAAAAGACGTCAACTCAATCTACAAGAGTTATTTTTAAAGTGGCAGTTTCTAATATGAATCCAAATTTCTGGAGTCCAAGTTTCCTTTAAGCATCTTAATTTATAATGGTGATAAACATTGTTTGATTGCTCAGGAACAAATATGACAGATGTATGGCAACATCAGGATACCTGAATGCAGTGTTACTTTTCGACCAGAATTCATTGGTTTATTTTGTATACATTTATGGAGTTTTTTTATGTCCATAATCCCAGATGGCTCAAAAGGCACTGTTTTATTCACTCTTCATCCATTCAACAAACCTTTTCAAAGTAGCTTCTATGTGAAAAGCACTGTGCTCAAGTTCAGAGCTTAGAAGAAATTAATGTTTTTTGAGGATAAGAGCTATGCTATTTTTACCTTTCCATGCCTAACAAGAGGATATAAGTAGTTGATAAATGTTTAAAATGACCTAAACCTTTTAGGAAGACAGATATACATAAAACTATAAGCTTAAAAAAATGATATCTTAAAATGTATATAACTTTGAACTAAGAAAGTTGAAGGAAAGATATGAAAGCAACCTAAGTGTGCATCAACAGATGAATGGATAAAGAAGATGCGATACATATATAGACAGATAGATATCAATACAGATACACACACACACACACACACACACACACACACACACACACACACACTGGAATACTACTAAACTATGAAAAAGAATGAAATTTTGTCACTTGCAACAACATGGATGGAGTTGGAAAATATTATGCTAAGTGAAATAAGTTAAATAAAAAGAAAGAAAGAAGACAGATAAAGACTAATATTGTATAATATCACTCATATGCAAAGACTAAGGCATACAAAACTAGCAAATGTACATCTAAAACTAATGAATGT
This sequence comes from Antilocapra americana, assembly GCA_007570785.1. Classification (NCBI taxonomy): domain Eukaryota; kingdom Metazoa; phylum Chordata; class Mammalia; order Artiodactyla; family Antilocapridae; genus Antilocapra; species Antilocapra americana. The sequence continues at coordinate 309,197 of ML662438.1, forward strand.
AACTAGTGAATATAACAGAAAAGAAGCAGACTCACAGATATAGAATAAACTAATGGTTACCAGTGGGGAGAATGAAGAGAGGAGGAGCAATGTGGGGGTAGGGGATTAAGAGGTACAAACTATTAGGTATAAAATAAGCTATAAGACTATATTATTTATAATAGCCAATATTTTATAATAACAATAAATGTAATAAAACCTGTAAAAATTGTGAATCACTATATAATATAGCTGTAATATATACAATATTATACATCAACTATACTTCAATAAAAATAAAGATAAATGAAAATAAAATAATAAAATTAAAAAGTTGGAAAAGATAGTATATATCATTTAATCTTATGTTTCCTAGGTTTGTTCTATAGAACAAAAGAAACAAATATTATTAAAATTAAAGCGAATAGGAGATTCTTGGGTCAAATAATTTCAAAGGAAACAGAGAAAAACAATTTTCTTTACTTCCCAGAGACTTTGATGTGCTAAAACTTTGTATTTCTCTCAAAATTGCAAAGAGCACCTATCATATCCAACTTTATTAATTCAGGGGCTCTTTTATTGTTAAACTAATGTTCTGACTTTGGCAAGGGCTGAACTGATCCATTTTCCTTGCTTTCCCTCCCAATCCCAACCTCTGTTAACCCAGTGAGAGACAACTGTTTAACTCTGTCTAAAGAATTCAGTGAGTAAGTGATTCGAGCAATTTTTTGAGCAAACTCATTCTATCATTCAGTTCAGTTCAGTTCATTTCAGTCACTCAGTCATGTCTGACTCTTTGCGACCCCATGGACTGCAGCACGCCAGGCTTTCCTGTCCATCTATCACTGGATAGCATTAATCATTAGAAATCTTGAGTTCTGAGCCAAAATCTACCTCAAAGTCTACTAGAATACATCCTAGCAAACAATAGTCAGAAGGAATAACATGCCCCATGGTCTACTTTCCTGTGACCCTCAAGCTAAGAAAAATCTTATATTTTTAAAGAGTAAAAAGAAGATGAACATAAAGTGCTGATCATATTTGGCTGATGCTGCCTAAACTATTTGCAATCTGAATTTTTACTAAAGAGTCTACAGACCTGTATTCTAAAAAGAAGTCTCCAGAATTTTTGATCATGTGCTCTGTGGCAAATAGTCTCTAAGGCAGTTCCCCCAAATCTCGACCTCCTTGTATTTAAATCCTTGTATAGCAACACACTCCAGTGTTCTTACCTGGGAAATTCCATGGACAGAGGAGCCTGGCAGGCTACAGTCCATGGGGTTGCAAAGAGTCAGATACAACTGAAGTAAAGCAAGCAAGCAAATAACCCGCTCCTGTTGAGTTGCTAGATTCAGCAACTCATTTCTGTTTGCCTTGATTCTATCCTATTCTATTCTACTGAGCAGTGGTAAAGAACCCACCTGCCAGTGCAGGAGATACAGGAGGCACGGGTTCCATCCCTGGGTTGGTAAGATCCCCTGCAGGAGGGCTTGGCAACCCACTCCAGTTTTCTTGCCTGCAGAATCCCATGAACAGAGGAGCCTGGTGGGTTACAGTCAAAAGAGTCACAAAGAGTCAGACACGACTGAGTGACTAAGCACAGAACACTGAATAAAACTTGGAATTTCACTAAATGGAATATGGAAAAATGGATGGAATGCCTCTTCTCAGATTAAGTTGTAAAAGAGTTTGGCTTCTGACTTGGATACTTTCTCTGCCGCTCTCCTTCATCTTCTCTAAGGAAAGTCAGCTGCCATATTGTGAGCTACCCTATAAAAAGGCAAGGGAAGGAGAAAGGCCTCCAGCCAACAGCCAGCAAAGGACTTGAGCCTTCAGTCTGACAGGGACTGAATTTTACCAATAAAATAGATGAGTGAACCTAAAACAGCATCTCCTCTAGTTCAGCCTAAAATGTGACCACAGCTCTAGTCAACACCTTTATTTCAAATTCATAAGAGACCTTGAGCTACAGGCAGCCAGCTAAATTACACCCAGATTCCTGACCCATGACAGCTGTGAGACTGTAAATGCTTGCTGTTTTAAGATGTTGTGTTATGGAATAATTGTTATACACCAATATAGATAACTAACATATACTCCCCATTAGTAAAAATTTTCAGAGCATGCAATCACAATATATGTGTATCTGTTTATGAACTATAAACATGTCCTACTGCAAATTTTTTTCCTAAAGAAAATTTTTACTTTAAATACTAGCAAGGCTTACATTTTTTAAATTTTTAGATAAAAATATAGAAGAAAGTCATAATTTAAAACTCATTATATGAGTATGAACCCTATTGGATTGATTTATCCATCCTTTGATATGCTCATTTTTTATATCTACTTTGGAGAACACTGTTAAAAGTAAAATATAATAACATAATAACACAAACACTCCCCCAAATTATAAACTAGAAATTTATTTGTCTGATCACTACATCCTTTCGAGAGAATCAGATCATTCTCTCTAAAATACTTTATTTGTTCAGAAATGTTAGGTATTCATTCATGTTAATCAATGGACAGCTGGGCACAGAAGTCACCTTGGAAACCTGTACTTCAGTTTGTAGGAAATTTTCAGACATCTAAAAGAGTTTGTTCCTGTCTTAAGGGTTGCTTGGCCGCTGAAGAGGAATGTTAACAGCTGTGGGAGAAGCAATTAGTGTCCATTCTATCCTGATTGACAATTCTGTAAAATGCCTGGTAGCATTTTCTCTGGTTTTACAAAATGGCGACCTTCTGTTTCAGAGTGCTTGGGTAGATTGAGTTCTCAGTACAGTTATCATCATGTGGATGCCCCATGTAGCTTCCAATTAGGAAATCACAACTAATTTTACTCTCCAACCAGACTGAAATATAAAAGAGACAGATAAGACCTTCATAGTGAGGTGTGAACAGAGATTTCAGGAAAGCAGAATTCATGAATATCAACTTTTAGGAGCGTTCAATTAAAAATGCAAAGGCAGAGCTCTCTGAAAAAAAACGGGAAGGCTCTGGATGAAAGGAGAGAGATTAGTGAGAGCCCTGCAACAAATGCACTGTTTTCATACAATGTCCTAATCAAGAGACGAGAGGCAGTTGTGAAGCGGTGAGCTGGGAACAGTGCTTTTCCCAGGGAAGTAGTCACTACGAAACAAAGGCTGCTGTGGTAGATGCTGACTCGTACGCGTGAAAAAAGAATGATTACTTTCAGACATTGTGCTTGACATCTGGTGAGCTTCCTTGGTCCAAAACAAAAAACCTTAGAAGCTGGAAAGTCGTGGGTTATTTTTCCCTTGGCTTCCAAACTTCCTATTTTTCTCACTGCACATTTCATATTATCCCAATTATCTAAGCTGGTACATTAATATAGAAATACTATGTATGATCTTCCATTTTCCCTAATTAAGACTATTAGGAAGACATTTTATGCTCTTATTTTTTTAATGAAATTCAATTTAAAGTCACTGTATCAGATCTTATTAGCTGCTACATTATAACATATAATATTTCATTGGGGGCAAAACGCCTAAATCAAAAATTAGATCCAAACTTCAAGAATACAAACTATGATAGTAACATAGTCATGGTCTTTTGCATATATTTCATCCTGTATAGAAAAAAAAAAACTTCCCTTGTGTCAAATTTTAATCAAGCATGTCCCTAGGAAAAACTATGACGTGAGAGACTGAGAAGACATTTTATCATTTCATCTTTTTAATAATAGGTTGTCCAAATGAAAAGTCCCATGTATTTTAAGGAGGGTGTGAGAGGTGAAGAAAGGTTGACTCACACTAAATAGGTCACTTTTATTCAATAAATTCAGGAAGTATATTTAAGTGCTAACTGCATTGTGAACATGAAACTGACCACAATGGGTAACACATTGGAGAAAGACATGACCAGCATACAGCAGGTGCTCACACAGTATTTTTAAACTAGCTCTGCAAAGTCCTTATTCTTTTACCTAAAGAAACATACAATTTAATTGGGATTAACAGACATTCTCTCAACTAATGTACATATTATCTGTAAGGAAGGTAATATTTTTCAGCTCACTTTGCAAATGAGGAAACTGAGGTTCTGAGAAGTTAATTTGCCCAGCCAAGCTCAGAGAACTAGTAAGTCTGGAGCAAGGAATTCAGCCCTGTCTGTCTGGCTCTGGAAGCCAGGCTATTAACTAGGATTTGCATCTTTCAGCTGCTGATATTTCAGTCTTCTGAGAGCTAAGGAATGCCCTTAGTGATCTCCTGCTAGTCCTTCAGTCTTAGCCTCTTTTTAGTATGCTTTCTTCCCTTATCTATTATTCTCCCTTAGAAGCATTATAGAAGGACAATTCAGCCTCATAAGGGAAATCTTCCAATAATAATTATTAAAACACAAGTAAACCCATACCCCCAAAACTTTAGGGAAAATCATATTTTCAAGTAAAACCTTCAGGGCTGCCTGGCAAGCCACTTTGCATGTGCCCAGAGCTCAGTACAACCACCACCAGGGCAACTGATACTCAGGGATGTTTTCTTTGTCATTGCTGGACAGGAAGGACCTTTCTCAATGATTTTCTGTCGACACTTGAAAGTGATAAGCTCTATGAACAGTTTAATGGCCAAATAAAGGATTTCTGGATACCCCACAGCGGAGATTCTCAATTTTGCTGTGCTCTCAGTATATCTCATAGGTATGCTTCGAGGACACATTGACGTTCAAATTTTCACTGGGGCTCAGCATAGTCTATTTCTCTTAGAACAGCTCACACTGGTGGAGCTCAGATGAGACTAAAGATAAAGCATCTTAGGAAGTGAACAATCAATATAATACACATCCTCAGTTTTCAGCTTATGGGGACAGAAAGATTTTTTTGTTTAAGGTCTAATTTTTTTAAGCCTTAATAAATTTGAATAATAAGAACTGTACAGTGGGGAAATATGCCAGAAAATAAAAATGATGAGTAGGATTCCCTAACAGGAATGGGTTGTTTCATAGGAAGATATCTTGTTTCCTGTTTCTCTTTTGTTTTTCACAGCATTAAATACTTTAACTACAGCATTTTTGAAGGAGGCACAGCCACTCCTGACCAAAAGACTTCATCCAGCCAGCCAGAATTGGAACTGAGAAAACCGGCAGCTCTGATTCCCCCCAAAAATGAGATTGCCAAAAGCCACAGAAACAGCAGCTTCCAGAAACACCATAAAATTGCTGTCACTCTGTTTTTCTATAACGTCTGATTTGCAGCCTATCAATAGACTGCACTGCATTCTTCCTATGATTCCCATACAATTTTCCATCAGACACCTTAAGGACCACATAATATGTCCCTACTTCCGGTTTATCATAAAGCCACCCCAGGAATTAGTCTTTATGTCAACAGATTTTCTATTCTGCCTCCAGAAGACCTCAAAGCCACGAGGAGCAGAATGCTTAAAGTTTATCCATGCACCGCCAGTGATGTGTCTGTTACATGTACCTTCCCTTTACCTTTTTCCTTACCATTTGGAGATAGAGAAAATGATTTTTACTTTTTGAAGTCAAGATTGTTCAACCATTCAATTTTGTCAGGGTAAAAAATCTTTATCCGACCCATTCTCAAGGGTCTTCAATTCCTTCTTAGTCTGCCCAGAACTGTGCTTTTATCCAATTCGTAGGCAGTCAGTAAGAGTGATTACTTCTCTCCACCCCTTACCCACTGCAGGCGCACTGTAAACACACACCCTCTCAAGGGCTTGATGCCGTTGTAGTTTGAAATGTGCATGTCTTGGATTTCATCAAGAAAAAAGCAGGGAGGTTAGGCCCCCCGTCATATGCTCCACAGCACTCTGGGCTTCTCCTTTACCGTCCTCATCACACTTCTAATTACTTGTTCAATGTCACGATCTAATTACTTGTTCTCCACATGTTCTCAATTAAGACTTTTAGAGGCCCTAAGCTCTGACAGGATAATGGTGTCTCTTCCAACACCATATGGATTTTGAAATTAAGAAGAAAATCAAAACTTTTAAATAAGTTTAAGATGTCCAGCAAGATTTTATGTCTCATGATGACTGCTCCAACGCTTTACTCTAAGTATCATATACCAAGCTTAATTTTTAAATAGGAGGGGGAGGGCACATCTCTGGCAGATGCCTAAGCGAGTAGGTCTTTGTTTGGGGAATCCAGCACCATTTCTACACAAACTGTAAGCTTCATGAGGATCAAAGCTGTATGTGTCATGATTGAAATGCAGTCATACCATGCCTGAGCTAAAATAGGTTCTTAATAATGTCTCATGAAAGGATAAGAAGAGGACTAAGTGAACAAGTGGGTGAGTAAATAAGTGAATAGATGGAGAGTTAGGAAGAGAATGAGATAGGGAATAAAGAGTGAAAGGGAGAAAAGGAGGGAAGGAAAAGAGAGAGGTTGGGAGGAGGAAGAGAATGAAAGGAGACAGAAGGGCAGGAGGAAGTAAAACCAGTTGGTTGCTATCTTAATTTTGCTATAACTTAGGAAAAAGATGTAGCAGGACTAGATACTCTAGTCCATTGCAAGAGCTCAAAGAATTATCTGTTTTGTTATAACTTAATTCCAGAATAAATGCTGCCCTCATCCTTTTATAGAGTTATGAACTGTGTATTTACTTACACGGCATACTTTTCAAATATGTGACAGTCTGTTGCTCACGTTGTCTTTGTCATAGAATTAGAGAAATGTAGCATAAACTTTAAATCTGCAGCTGTCATCCAATCAGTGAGGAGGGCCTGCTGTGCAGACAGCCCTGTGATACGTGGCGTTAGCTATTCAACCACTACAGTCCTTTGGACTTTCGATTTCTGTCACCCTCGAAAAGGAACAGCATTTGTGCTGACAGCTTTTTCTTTTTCCCAATGCACCCCTTCCTAATAAAGCTATTCCAAACAGAGGTGTGCATTTAAATAAATTTTACAAGCCATATCAAAACAGAAATATTAACACCACTCCTTGCCAAAAAAAAAAAAAACCCATGCAAATTACAGGGAACTTACAGATGCAAAACATTTAGCCAAAATTGGGCTTTTAGATGACATCAATCTTATAAGGTGTCAACACACAGCAATAATTTTCAAACATTTCTGTTCTTCCTTTTTCTTGATAAGAACAAAATTGCGCTTTGGCATAGCATTCAAATTTGTCAAATAACAAAGAATGGATGTATTGCCCAGTCTAAAATTTAGTAGAGAAGGCCCATATGTTGTTTAAAAAAACTTCCTATGTCTTTAGGTCCCCAACTCCAAATGTGACAAGGATATTATTATCCACTAGAGTTATAAAGCCTTTTATAGAGATATTTCCCCCGTTAGCCCAGTTATTTTAATTTGTGCACAGATTTTAGCACAGGCAATTTCCCCCTGCAAGGGCCTTTCACTAATAGAATTATACTATCTTAGCACAAAACAGTCTTTGGTTCTTAGTCCACTGGGCTCAAAAGATTACTTCCTTGTGGTGGAGAGTTTTCCACACCACCCAGGAGCCCACCATTATCGGCACTGAACACCTCAATCCTCTACATCCTTCAAGAGGCTACACAGCTGGGCCCAGCATGAAAATGACAAGCATTAGGAAACTCCAAGAGTTTATTTTCCTCTAGCTGGGCATCTTGGCTTCTGGACTCCCGTCAATGCCATCACAATGCATGCCTTTCAATAAAAAGTGATCCTAACAGGATTAAATGTAATTTAGAGTCAATAAGGAGAAGTTTGCCATCAGGCAGAATTATAATAGACAGTGTGATCAGAAGGAAGAGAATCTGGAAGGTGTTCAGAGCCCATTCTACTGTAAAATGAAACACAGAAAAGAGAAAAAAAAAGTTATTCTCAGTCATACCCTTTCACTAATTCCACCTTGTACACGAACCAATTCATAGTCTATTAAAGTGCTAAGAGTCATGTACTGTCATTTATGGAAAGGAAAAAGAGAGACAGAGAGTGGAAAATAAATGTGATTTCTACACCAGTCTTCTCTATGGCTATGCAAATAAAATGTTTTCAGTTCTGCCTGACATGTGAACTGAACCCACAAAAGGGTCATGGAGCCCAACAAAGAATCATATTTGAAGCAGTGAAAGTATTAATTGCTCAGTTGTCTCCGACTCTTGTGACCCCATGGATTGTAGCCCACCAGGCTCTTCCATCTACGGAATTCTCCAGGTCAGGCTATTGGGGTGGGTAGCTATTCCCTTCTCCAGGGAACCTTCCAGGACCCAGGGACCAAACCCAGGTCTCCCATATTACAGGCGGATTCTTTACCAGCTGAGCCACCTGGGAAGCAGGATGGTTCCCAGATCTTCACTCAGCAGGCAGCAGTTTTAGAAAGGCAAGTCACTCTCTGGAAGGCAGCCCTCTATCTCCTGGGCAGGGTGGATCTGGAAAAGTAATAGAGGAATGGAGCACTGGATTGGAACTCTAGTCCAGAGAAGAATAATCCCTTATGGCCAAAAGAATGAGCTGCTGCTTTCTTAGATCTGCCAATGGATGCCCTTCACCAAATCACTGCTTTAGTACCAATGAAAGGGATAAGGAAGTAAAGTGAGCATGTAGCAAGAGATGACTGCCTGAAATTAATTCCCTAATTTTCGAGTCTTTGCACTAATATTAATAGAAAAAACAGTAATAGCTACCCTTTAAAGGACCCTGTAATTATCACTGAGTGGAGAGTGTTCTAAGTTATGTTAACTGTACCATCTCATCTAAATTTTCACTATGAGGACTTCTCTGGCAGCTCAGTGGTTAAGACTGAGTACTTGCAATATGAGGGATACAAGTTCAATCCCTGGTCGGGGAATTAAAATTCCACATATCATGCAGGGTGGGAAAATAAATAAATAAATAAATTCTCACTATACTCCTATAAAGTAGGACTTTTCTGTGTTGTTTTATGGTGTTTTTTTTGCACTTGGAATCTTGGTTCCTCTATCAGAGATAGAAACAGTGCCCTCTGCAGTAGGCTCCTGGAGTCCTAACCACCAGACTGCCAGGGAATTCCCAATAGGTAGTTTTATTTTAATTCTTAAAGACAGGTGAGGGAAAGAAAAATCAGAGGCCAAATATTTAATACACAGTTATAAGTTGCTTAGTTACTCCAGATATCACACTACATACTAGAAATATTGAGACCTCAAAGTTGATTGCCATCTAGAAGGCCAAACAAAAAACATTACTGTGATAGAGATAATAAATCAGTCCCAATCTTCCCATCTGCTCTCCTAAGGAGAATTGGCCTAGACCCTGCCTCCCACTCCCAGCAAAACTTATGCTTTCCACTTTCATATTTTTAATATATTATTTTTGTATTACATTATTTTTCCTTGCCTATGGAGTCATATCTGACCACCCTATCAAGCAGAGAACTCTCCCCTCTCTTTGGTGGTGGTGTTGTTCAGTCGCTCAGTCATGTCCAACTCTTTGTGACCCCATGGACTGCAGCATGCCAGGCTTCCCTGCCCTTCACTATCTCCCAGAATTTGTTCAAACCCATGTCCATTGAGTTGACGATGCCATCCAATCATCTCATCCTCTGTCACCCCCTTCTCCTCCAGCGTTCAGTCTTTCCCAGCATCAGGGTCTTTTCCAATGAGTCAGCTCTTTGCATCAGGTGGCTAAAGTACTGCAGCTTCAGCTTAAGCATCAGTCCTTCCAATGAATACTCAGGGTTGACTGCCTCCCCCCCTTAGCATCTGGAAAATTCACCCAGCATCATTTGTCATCATTTCATGTCTCCCTTCTAGTTCCCAAACCAGACCATGAGCTTGTCTGAGTCCTGCATCTCTACAATGCATTGCACAGTTGAGTTTGATAAATATGTACTGATTAGGCTGCTGGAAACCACTTCTAATTACTATAAAAGTAATGGCAATTTTCAGTTGCCAGTCCAATATGTAGAGCTTGTAAGTCGTTGCTCCGGTCCTAAGGACAAGAAGAAAGCCAAACAAACTAAAAATGAACAGTTCTTCATAGATCTGTCAGAGAATTGAGGTCACAAGAGAAAAATGCTGTCACAAAAATTGGAGAGAGTGAATCACAAGTTTCCAGAGCAAAAACCTTTGCAGGAACCAGAGAAAGTAAACATAATGGCTCACACATATCATGTCCAACTGCTCTGAACATGTGACATCTATTAGCTTGTTTAAGCTTCACAACAGCCTTATGAGGAGCCCATTTTACAGATAGGGAAACTGAGGCTCAGGGACACTCAGTAAGGTACTTCATGTCACATATCAGAAAGTGAAAGTTCTAGTCACTCAGTCGTGTCTGACTCTTTGCAACAATATGGACTGTAGCCAGCCCACCAGGCTCCTTTGTAGAATTTTTCAGACAGGAATACTAGAGTGGGTTGCCATCCCCTTCTTCAGGGGATCTTCCCTACCCAGGAATCGAACCCAGGTCTCCCATGTCAGAGATAGGATTTAAATGCAGGTGAATTGGTACTTAAAGATTCTTAATGATTACACTCTATTGTCCTGGTGTTTCTGTGTGTGCTCAGTCTCTAAGTCATGTTTGACTCTTTATGTATGACCCCATGGACAGTAGCTTGCCAGGCTCCTCTGTCCATGGAATTTTCTAGGCAAGGATACTGGAGCAGGTTGCAATTTCCTACTCCAGGGTATCTTCCCAATATAGGGCTCAAACTCGTATCTCTTGCATTGGCAGGTGAGTTCTTTACCACTGAGCCACCCAAGAAGCCTATATTGGCCTGGTATCAGGGACCAATACCACCACTCAGGCAAGGTCACATAAACCAGTTACGGGTCAGGTGATACTTAGAAATCAGGTGATACTTGGGAAATCCTGGAAAACTGGGCTCTATTTATTCTCCACAAGAGACATTAACTCTCACAATTGGGAATCTAACCCAGAGCTTCTGCTATCCATCTCACCTACTCAGTTCAGTTCAGTTCAATCACTCAGTCTTGTCCTACTCTTTGCAATTCTATGGACTGCAGCACACCAGGCTTCCCTGTCCATCGCCAACTACCAGAGCCTACACAAACTCATGTCCATCATGTCGGTGATGCAATCCAACCATCTTATCTTCTATCGTCCCCTTCTCCTCCTGCCTTCAATCTTTCCCAGCATCAGGGTCTTTTCCAATGAATCAGCTTTTGCATCAGATGGTCAAAGTATTGGAGTATCAGCTTCAGCATCAGCCCTTCAAATGAATATTCAGGACTGATTTCCTTTAGGACTGACTGTTTGGATCTCCTTGCAGGCCAAGGGACTCTCAAGAGTCTTCTCTAACACCACAGTTCAAAAGCATCAATTCTTCAGCACTCAGCTTTCTTCATAGTCCAACCCTCACATCCATACATGATTACTGGAAAAACCATAGCTTTGACTAGATGGACCATTTTTGGTAAAGTAATGTCTCTGCTTTTTAATATGCTATCTAGGTTGGTCATAGCTTTTCTTCCAAGGAGCAAGTGTCTTTTAATTTCATGGCTGCAGTCACCATCTGCAGTGATTTTGGAGACCCCTAAAATAAAGTCTGTCACTGTTTCCATTGTTTCCCCATCTATTTGCCATGAAGTGATGGGACTGGATGCCATGACCTTAGTTTTTTGAATGTTGAGTTTTAAGTCAACTTTTTCACTCTCCTATTTCACTTTCATCAAGAGGCTCTTTAGTTCCTCTTAGCTTTCTGCCATAAGGGTGGTGTCATCTGCATATCTGAGGTTATTGATATGTCTCCCAGCAATCTTGATTGCAGCTTGTGCTTCATCCAGCCCAGCATTTCTCATGATGTACGCTGCATATAAGTTAAGTAAGCAGAGTGACAATATACAGCCTTGACATACTCCTTTCCCTATTTGGAACCAGCCTGCTATTCCATGTCCAGTTTTAACTGTTGCTTCTTGACCTGCATACAGATTTCTCAGGAGGCAGCTCAGGTGTTCTGGTATTCTCATCTCTTTAAGAATTTTCCACAGTTTGTGGTGATCCACACAGTCAAAGGCTTTGGCGTAGTCAATAAAGCAAAAGTAGATGTTTTTCTAGAATTCTCTTGCTTTTTCAACGAGCCAGCGGATGTTGGCAATTTGATCTCTGGTTCCTCTGCCTTAAATCCAGCTTGAACATCTGGAAATTCACGGTTCACGTACTGTTAAAGCCTGGCTTGGAGAATTTTGAGCATTACTTTGCTAGCATGTGAGATGAGTGCAATTGTGTGGTAGTTTGTGCCAAAGAATGTTCAAACTACTGCACAATTGCACTCATCCCACACACTAGCAAAGCAATGCTCTCATCTACTGCCACCATCCTTAAGGTTTCTTCTCCCTTCCTGCTCCTACAACCCATAACTATAAGGCCACCAGGAGTGCCTCTACATCAAAATGTCTTCTCATTTCATTCTTGGAGGCTCATCATGCTTTGTGCTCTGTGCTATATCCCTCCCAGGACAACTAGAGCCTAAAATATCATGATCAGTGGTGAGTATGTGTTCTCCAGGTAGGGAATACTGCTAGTAATTAAACAGTATTATTTCCATCAGTTTTGATTTATTCTGCTCTCTCAATAATGAAGCTCAATCTTCTGTTTTCTTTCTGCCTACCACTGAGCAATAGAGTTGGTGTTTAAGGATTATCATATAAATCTACTTTTTGGTCAGCCAGTGCTGGGGAATTTTTTCAATATATTACAAATGTATTCATTATTCTCTCATTCACAAAAATAATTAAAACCTACAGGCCGAACACAAATTCCCAGACCACAAAAGCCTGACTGGCACTCTGCTGCCAAATACCAAGGTTGCAAGTGTCTTAGTTTATGGGTTTCTTAATGAGAACTTGTACTGCTCATTCAATAAAGGACTTAAGTGGACATTTCCTGGTGTTCACAGGAATTTTAAAACAAGCCCCATATAACAAAATAAAAAGCAAATACTATTACTTTCTGCATGTTTTTAGGAACTCAGAAATGAATTATCCTAAAATTAAAACCATCAAAAAAAAACTCTAAAAGTGATTCCCAGGATGCTAATAACATGTTCACAATCTCAAAAAAAAAATCAAAGAAGGAGGGTAAAGAGAAATACAAGTGGATCCAATCAATCATTGTGATATCCAAGTTTCTCCTTAGATAAAACAGACATAAAACATGTGCTTTACAAGCCTCAGATGACCTTCAAGACATCTGAAGTCCAGCATCTATGGATTTTTAGGTGTAATTAACAACTCCTGTTTTTCTGTCTAAAGAATCCAAGTTCTGTTTCTCTGACAGGCAAAAGCCAATCAATTTTGTTCCCAAATGCTAATACAAGAAATTTAAAAATAACATTAATTAAAATACTACCAGGGCTGCTAGGGTTTGTGCTGGTGGATTTTTTTCTCCTCTCTTTAACCTATTGTCATTTTTATTTACAGGGCTAATGAGGGATGCACTTTGGTTGATCCATCTCTGGGACAAAGAGCTGGCCTTTCAAATACAGCAGAAATCTGTGGAGGCCACGGCACCACCAGCCTGCACAGCCACTGCAGCTAGATGGTTTGTTTCACCTGGAAGACCAAAAGTGACAGATCGTTTTATCACAGTGTGAGTAACAATTTTCTGGTTTTGATTATGAAAATACAATGCTCAACTGTATTGTTGTAAAACTTATAAATATGTCCTGTAGGATAAGTAATATTCAAAGCAACGTCCTAATTAAAAAGAAAGCTCAGTTATCTTGCAAGATAATATAAGGAAGGCACATAAATTGTAAATAAGATATATGGTAAAAATGAAAAAGACAGGCTGGGTAGGAAAGGAATAAAATAAGATTTGGAAACCTGCTGTCTAAATGAACACAAATAGTGAGATTATGTCTCATTGAACAATAAAAATAAAAAACCAGTGGCAAAGATGTAATAGAATTTCCTACATACACCATTTTAATCTTAATATAATTTTCCCTAGTGCATCCACATTTATTGAACTACTACGACCATTTCTTTCTCACTCTGACCAAAGTTACTGAGAGAATGTACTTTGATATAAACAATTTCCTGATTATGAACATGAAAACAGTCCAGAAATTGACCACAGTGTTTTGTTGTTATTAACTTTTTATTTTGTACTGGAGTATAGCCACTTAACAATGTTGTAATAGTTTCAGATGAACAGCAAAGGGACTCAGCCATACATACACATGTATCCATTCTCCCCTAAACCCCCCGACTCGCATCCAGGCTACCACAGAGTTCCATGTGGTATACAGTAGTCGGTCCTTGTTGGTTATACATTGTAAATATAGCAGTGGCCTTAGTGTTTTTTAAGAATGACAGGACTTCTGCTCAGGCCTGAAGCCTTAAGAGAATCACAAAATATCTGCCATTTCCTCAAGGAAGCAGAAGGAGAGTATAGAAAACCAATTTCCCCATTTCCTCCTGCATAAAGTAACTCCACACATTTCTTTTTTACTTTCTAAAATAAACTGCAGAGACGAATTCTAGACACCCTGATCTAGACTGATAGCCACCTGATGCGAAGAACTGACTCACTTAAAAAGACCCTGATGCTGGGAAAGATTGAAGGCAGGAGGAGAAGGGGACGACAGAGGATGAGATGGTTGGATGGCATCATCGACTCAATGGACATGAGTTTGAGTAAACTCCAGGAGTTGGTGATGGACAGGGAGGCCTGGCGAGCTGTAGTCCATGGGGTCACAAAGAGTTGGACATGACTGAGTGACTGAACTAAGCTGATCTAGACTGTGCTGGACAGAAACAGAGCTGATGCCAGGGAAGAGCCAGGGCCAGTAAACATTGATGTGGCTTAAGGAAGATGACCATTGGTGTGGCCTCAGTTTCCCATCTGCAAAATAGGATGATAATACTTATCTCACCACTTCAAGCCTAATACATGAATGCTTAGTAAGTATTACTTGAATATAGATGTGAAGGCACAAACTTTACATATGTAAAAGATTCACTGGAGTAAAGCCATGAAGTCCAGAGGGGGCCCTACATCTCCTTCAGGCTTTACTGAAGAAGCTCAGTAAAATATCCAAGTTCAACCAACCTCACATACATCTTAGTCATTTCAAACACCAAGGTAACAAACTATACCCTCCTTTGCTTATGCTCATATTAATCAGTTAGCTCATATTTATTTCCTGGTTGTCATCAGTGTTCTAATGGATCCTTAATTTTTAAAAATACCCAAAAGTAGAGACTATACCCTGCTCATTCTTTTGTTTTTAATGTGGTGTCACACATTATGCCAAAGCCTTTGACAGTGTAGATCACAACAAACTGCAGAAAAATCTTCAAGGCATAGGAATACCAGGCCACCTTACCTGCCTCCTGAGAAATCTGTATGCAGGTCAAGAAGCAACAGTTAGAACCAAACATGGAACAACAGACTGGTTCCAAATAGGGAAAGGAGTACATCAAGGCTGTATACTGTCACCCTGCTTACTTAACTTATATTCCAAGGACATCATGCAAAATGCCAGGCTGGATGAAGCACAAGTTGGAATAAAGATTACTGGGAGAAATATCAATAATCTCATATGCAGATGACATCATCCTTATGGCAGAAAGCTAAGAGGAACTAAAGAGCCTCTTGATGAAAGTGAAAGAAGAGAGTGAAAAAGCTGGCTTAAAACTCAACACTCAAAGAACTAAGATCATGACATCCAGTCCTATCACTTCATGGCAAACATAGGAGGAACAATGGAAACAGTGACAGACTTTATTTTTTTGGGCTCCAAAATCACCGCAGATGGTGACTGAAGCCATAAAATTAAAAGATGTTTGCTCCTTGGAAAAAATGCTATGACCAACCTAGATAGCATATTTAAAAGCAGAGACATTACTTTACCAAAAATGGTCGATCCAGTCAAAGCTTTGGTTTTTCCTGTAGTCATGTATGGATGTGAGAGTTGAACTATAAAGAAAGCTGAGCACCGAAGAATTGATGCTTTTGAACTGTGGTGTTGGAGAAGACTCTTGAGAGTACTCTGGACTGAAAAGAGATCAAACCAGTAAATCCTAAAGGAAATCAGTCCTGAATATTCATTGGAAGGACTGATGCTGAAGCTGATACTCCAATACTTTGGCCACCTGATATGAAGAACTGACTCATTGGGAAAGACTCTGATGCTGAGAAAGACTGATGGCAGAAGGAGAAGAGGACGACAGAGGATGAGATGGTTGGATGGCGTCAATGACTCAATGGACATGTGTGAGCAAGCTCCAGGAGTTGATGACATACAGGAAAGCCTAGCATCCTGCAGTCCATGGTGTCACAGAGTCAGACATGACTGAATGACTGAACTAACTAATAGTGTAGGAATCTTCAACTGCTATTAAATGACAATGCTCAAATACTTCTTTTGCTATTCACATTCTGGTTTGTGTTATTAATTTATTATTTTCCAAAAGTTTATCAGGCAAGAGAGACATGTACTTGCTCATGCATAGCTATGTGCCAAACACATGAACCAATCAATTTTACTAAGTACATTATTAATTAATTCCTTTGGTGAACAGAATGTATAAAGGTATAATGTGACTTTTTAATGTTAGTTAGTTAGTTAGTTCAGTCGCTCAGTCATGTCTGATTCTTTGTGACCCCATGAAGCACAGCACGCCAGGCCTCCCTGTCCATCACCAACGCCCGGAGTCCACCCAAACCCTAAATCGGTGATGCCATTTTTTAATGTGCCCTTTATTCATTTTTTAAAATGCTTCATCAGCTCTATCAAGTCTATTCATAAGTTTTCCAAATGTTCAAATACAATTTCAAATACTCTGCCAGTTCTTTGTCTTTTCAGCTCTGCAGAACTCTCTCCTGAAGTTCTCTGATAATGTGACTAACTTTTAATTTTGATATCTATACTACATTAAATAGTAGAAAGTTATGGACAGTTGACCTTCTAAGGCAAATAACAGTTTATATAAACAAAAAAATTGACTCATAAACAAGCCTTCTTAAATTAAGCTATCTGTTCTTAGAGTTGCAAATCATGAGCACATCCTGTTTATAAATTTTGCATTACTTTTTCTAGAAAAAAAAAACTAATGATTTAAATTGAAGCTACCAAGTCCATCTGATTTCTTAATGCAAAAATCAATTCCAGTGGTTTTCTACTTTTTCAAAAGCCTCACTGATAAAATACAAACAGAGTAAAAGCCATCATTAAATAATTTCCAGGCACTACATATTCAGACTTCATGATCACAGATCAGCTGGTAGGACATACTAATTACCAAGGCAACTTGAAGATGTCTGCAGGATCACCAAAGCAGATTTCATTTCCGAGGGCAGAGAGTCCTTCTCCAGGTGAAATTACCCAGCTGTGCTTTCTATGGAGGCCCCTCCAGGCCATTGTTTCGGATGACCTTAGCATACTCCTTGGCTGATGTGTAAGGGACTCGGGGTCTTGCTGGATCTTCAAAATCAACATGGAAGAGACCAAACCGGCTGCTGTATCCCTGGTTCCACTCAAAGTTATCCAGGAGAGACCAGGCACAGTATACTTGAAGATTGACTTTGTCAAGTCGGATGGCTAAATTACACAAACAAAACTTTATCAATTACTCAGAGATTTTATGGAAACATAGACAAAATCATTGATGACCAGTATGGGTGGGCAGCCTTCTCCTGCCAAAGATCACAAAGGAAACAGAAGAAGCCTTGTTTCAATCCTCTTCTCCAATTTCCTGTTTTAAACAAGCATGGGCTTAATTTAGGAAGTTAGATTATACACCTTGCTATCTGTCAGCCCCCCTTCATCATATGGGGGAGCTCTTTAATCTCTGAATTTCAGACAAGTCCAAGTATATAAAAGACACAATTAATTTTTATTAAAACCATAAATAAATGAATAAAGAAATTATGACACTAAAAAAAGTTAAATTACATAATTCTAAACATTTGGGGACTTCCCTGGCAGCACAGTGGATAGGAGACCACCTGCCAATGCAGGGGGCGCAAGTTCGATCCCTGGCCCAGGAGGATTCTGCATGCTGGGAAGCAATGATTAATAAGTCCGTGCACCACAACTACTGACGCTGCACTCTTGAGCCTGCTTGCTGCAGCTGGAGAGGGCCTGATTAAAGCAACAAAGACCCAGTGCAGCCAAAAATAAATAAAATTAAATAATTTTTTTTAAAAATATAGTAACTTTTTTTTCTTGGCTAACTTTATTTATTTATTTATTTTTTATTAGTTTTGCCATACAATGACATGATATCACCATGGGTTTACATATGCTCCCCCTCCAGAACCCCTTTCCCTCCTCCCTGCCCCCGGGAAATCTCGCTGCACCAGCCCCGAGCATCAATCCTGGGCTGGCGATTGATTAGACATATGGTAATTAACATGTTTCAATGCCATTCTCCCATATCATCCCACCCTTTCCCTCATCCACAGAGTCCACAAGTCTATTCTATACATCTGCGTTCCTTTTGCTGTCTCGCATGCTGGGTTCTCATTACCGTCTTTCTAAATTCCATATATATGCATTAATATACTGTATTGTTGTTTTTGCTTCTGGCTTACTTCACTCTGGATAATGGGCTCCAGTTTCGTCCATCTGAGTAGAACTGCTTCAAATGAATTTTTTTTTAATGCTGAGTAATACTCCATTGTGTATATGTACCACAGCTTTCTTATCCATTCATCAGATGATGGGCATCTAGGTTGCTTCCATGTCCTGGCTATTGTAAACAATGCGGTTATGAACATTGGGGTACACGTGGCTCTTTCAATTCTAGTTTCCTCGGTGTGTATGCCCAGCAGTGGGATTGCTGGGTCATATGGCAGGTCTATTTGCAGTTTTTTAAGGAACCTCCACACTGTTTTCCATAGTGGCTGTACTAGTTTGCAATCCCACCAACAGTGTGAGAGAGATCCCAACCAGGAAACTTTGACAAAACACACATCCAACCCCTCCCATAGTGGGGAACCCCCACAATAAAGGGACAACACAGCAAGATAAACAAAATGAAAAGGCAGAGAAACACCCAGCAGGTAAAGGAACAGGATAAACATCCTCCAGACCAAACAAAAGATGAAGAGATAGGATGTCTACCTGATAAAGAATTCCGAATAATGATAGTGAAAATGATTCAAAACCTGGAAAATAAGTTGGAGTTGCAGTTCAATAACCTGCAGGCAAGGATCAAGAAGATGCAGGTTAGCTTTAACAAGGACTTAGAAGAAATGAAAAAGAGTCAAAATACAATAAATAATGCAATAAATGAGATCAATAACACCCTGGAGGGAACCAACAGTAGAATAACAGAGATAGAAGACAGGATAAGTGAGATAGAAGATAGAATGGCAGAAATAAATGAAACAGAAAGGAATAATGAAAAAAGAATTAAAAGAAATGAGGACAATCTCAGAGACCTCTGGGACAGTATTAAACGCACCAATATTCGAATCATAGGAATCCCAGAAGAAGAAGACAAAAAGAAAGACTATCAAAAAATTCTTGAAGAGATAATTGTTGAAAATTTCCCTAAATTTGGAAAGCAAATAACCTCTCAGGTCCAAGAAACACAGAGGGTCTCAAATAGAATCAACCCCAAGCGGAACACTCCAAGACACATATTAATCAAATTAACAAATATCAAATACAAAGACCAAATATTAAAAGCAGTGAGGGAGAAGTTTAAAATATAGTAACTTTAAAAAATTAAAATAAATATTTGGTTATTCATTCATTTTGAAATGCATTTTATTCATTCATCCATTTACTCAATACATGTCTTTTCAAATACCTACTATTTTTCAGATATGAAACACACATATAGAGTCTCTCCTTAGTACCCTAGAACTGCACTCAGTAAAAATATTACTAGCTTCTAAATTCTACTCTAAGATAATTTAGAAAGCTCACTGATAAACTGGAAAAAAAAGTGATAACATAGCTGAGGAGGCCCCAGGTCTTACTTTGTGTCCTTATGACCAAATTAACATATATTTTATAATTCTGGAAGTAGAACCTCCAAAATGAAAAGGACCAGCACAGGGTTCTGGCCATGCTTTTATCCCAGACTAAGAAGGTACAGAAATGTTAGGGCATTCTCTCTGCCCCATGTCTAAACTCAGAGTGGTGCCAAAGAACTAGACACCTCTGCTTCAAATGCATATATATATAAACACAATATCCTACATAATTTCATCTGCAGATGCTCCAGAGCCCATCCATGGACACCATAATAAGATACCAAAGGGTGAGGAACTCTCTAAGTACACTAACTTCTATCTCTTAGTCAGGGAATTAAGCTCATATTTAATTGGCATCTTAAGTTTGGAAAACGCTTAGGTTATATGAATCTTTGCACTGAGCATTTTCTTTTCTTAAAACAGTAAGAAATAAACCTTATCTGTGGGATTCACCAATATTTGTTTTATGGTACAGAAATTACAGGGCAAGTTTTCTTTATAATATAGACATTTTCCTAAATAAGTTTGGAGAAGGAAATGGCAACCCACTCCAGTATTCTTGCCTGGAGAATCCCACAGACAGAGGAGCCTGGTGGGCTACAGTCCATGGGGTTGCAACAAGTTGAACACGATTGGGCTACTAACACAATTTCTTCCTAAATAAATTAGATGAAAATATATAATAAATTAATTTTTAATTTTACCAGGGGTTGCTTTTAACCCAAATGACTCTTCTAACTTCAGCAAAGTAAGATCTACCTTTAATTTTTCCTGTTATATTTCCATATTTTTCTGGTCTCTCCTAAGTACTCTACCCATGAACATGTGTTGATCTCCCAATCTTGGAATTTTTTTTCACTGTGGATATTCCATAGATAAATGGAATTGTTTTTACTATAGATATTCCTTTGACAAAAATTTTCTGACAGGTTAGCTGATGCATAACCCCTTGACCTTTATGCATGGAGGCATGCAAGGGGCTTTACCTAGAGAGTGCCCTGTGAATGGCCTCAAGGCAGGAATTAAACCAAACTGGACAGATTCCTTTGCAATGAAGTATTGTTAGAAAATGAAATATATATAATTCAAGCATATCAAGCTTTACAGGAATTAAAACATTTACTAGGTATTCCTTTTCCTTCTACCTGTCCACCTTGCCACATGTTTCTCTTCCCCTATCAACCACAATCTGCAAATATCAATTTTTTAAATAATCTTTTTATATTTAATTTCTGAATGGCATATATCTAACAATGAAAATGACCAAAACCAAACACCAGGCAAGAATATAGCAATCTTGTTTGACTGCTTTATAATTCAATGTGGGGACACGTGAAAATCAGCACTTTTTCTTTCTCATTTGCAGAACTACTGCTCAACAAGCCAGGCTGCCAGGTATGAAGCCAGACAGTTTCTAAAAGCATGCACAGTCCCACCAAGCACATACAAAAGGATTGATTCATGTACTAAACTGGGGGATAAAAATGATGCCCTGCATGCTTGGAAGGGAACAAAAAAGAAATCTTGACAATTTCATCGTTATCTGCCAGGAGTTCCACAGCAGGCACTAAACGGCCCGAGTCACGCTGTGGATGTCTCTGCATTTTCATGGCGGGACGCTCAAGGAGAGAATTACCCAGTTAGGTCTGAGAAGCCACCCTGCTGGAATCCTTCTCATGGTGCCACCACTGGGAAAAATTACAAAACCGTACTGGAACCTGCATGCCCCACCCTGTTCCAAACTCCTTGAGAACAGAAAGAAACCATCATCGCATTTCTTGTCACTGTGATTTATGAAGTCCCAAATCTATGCAGGAAAAAAAAACACTCCTGTGAATCCACTCTCTTTCCTTAAGCAGAGTTTCAGGCCAAGTAAACACAGACTGACAAGAACTGCAGATGAGTACCAAGTATATGGGGGTGTGAACAGGACACCCATTCTGAAATAACCGGTTTGGTTTTGAACTTAAAGACCAGTAGGAAAGGTGTCACGGTCAAGCAGGTTGAATATAAAGATGAAAGGATTTCTAATCTCATAGCATTGAAATGATGTTGAGTCATTTACAGAGATGTGGGTAGACTGAGAGTGTGTCATACAGAGTGAAGGAAGTCAGGAAAAGAAAAACAAATATCATACAGTAACACACACACACATATATTTATATATAGAAGGCTAGAAAAATGGTACAGGTGAGCCTATCTGCAGGGTAGGAATAGAGACAAAGATGTAGAGAATGATGGGTAGACACTGGTGGTGGGGGGACGAGTTGGGAGATTGGGATTGACGTCTATGTGCTGTCATGTATGAAACAGCTAATGGGAACCTGCTGCATAGCGCAGGGAGCTCAGCTCGATGCTCTGTGATGACCTAGACGGCTGGGATGTGGGGGAGGCTCAAGAGGGAAGGGATATACGTATTCATGTAGCTGATTCACTTCATTGTACAGGAGCTAACACACTGTGCAGAAGCTAACACAATATTGTAAAATAACTATACCCCAATTAAAAAAGATGCAAGGAGAGAAATATCTAAGGTTTATTAATGTATTATAGCCTCCGGCCATTCTCATGTAACTCCAGTGTTATAATATGCATACACACACACACACACACACACACACACACACACACACACACACACACACACACACACGTACACATACACTCACTGCCCAGTGCTGGCCAAAATGAAAAGGTTGAGGAGGCAGTCTTTCACCAGACTGCTCTCTCTGCTGACACAACTTCAAGTTCAAAGTGTTCCCCAAACCATGCTCAGTTATAAGAACTATAAGAACTCTCCAGAACTCACAGAAACCTCTTATAGTCAAGGTTATGGTTTATTCAGCAAAGCATACATATTAATATAAGACAAAGGAAGAGGCACACAGATCAGAAACCAATGGGCTTCAAACAGAAAGTTTTCATTGTCTTTTTCCCCAGAAGTCAGGACAACTTGTCCTCTTGGTGCTGACACGTGACAACACACACAGGGCACTGCCAACCAGAGAGGTTCACCTGAGCTCCAGTGTCCAGAGTTTTCCTTGCAACTGTGTATTAACCTATTAGCATGATCGACTGATTGTTCATGTGAATGAACTCAGTCCCCAGGTCAAGTGACACTGTGTGACCCAAAGCCTCCCACTCAGGCACACAGTCAGTCTTTCAGTGTGACTAGCCCTCCCCCTAAACAAAGACATTCTGTCATACACCAATAGATTTTTCAACCAGAAGCTGAGGACAAAGGCCAATCTACTCTTTGGGCAAAATCAAATTCTTTACCACACACACACACACCTATTTTAGACGATTTCATCGTATCAGGCAGATTCTTCTCAGTTTACTGACTTGAGTGGTGCTGTGATTATGCCTATGTACTGCTTCTGTACAAAGCAGGGAGAATAGAAAGGAGAGATAAGAAAGTCTTCTTTAGCGATCAACGCAAAGAAATAAGAGGAAAACAATAGAATGGGAAAGTCTAGAGATCTCTTCAAGAAAATTAGAGATAAAAAGGGAACATATCATTCAAAGATGGGCACAATAAAGGACAGAAATGGTATGGACCTAACAGAAGCAGAAGATATTAAGAAGAGGTAGCAAGAATACATAGAAGAACTATACAAAAAAGATCTTCATGATCCAAATAATCAAGATGGTGTGGTCACCAACCTAGAGCCAGACTTTCTGGAAGTCAAGTGGGCCTTAGGAAGCATCCTACCAACAAAGCTAGTGGACGTGATGGAATTCCAGTTGAACTATTTCAAATCCTAAATGATGATGCTGGTAAAGTGCTGCATTCAATATGCCAGCAAATTTGGGAAACACAGCAGTGGGCACAGGACTGGAAAAGGTCAGTTTTCATTCCAATCCCTAAGAAAGGCAATGCCAAAAATGCTCAAACTACCGCACAATTGCACTCATCTCACACACCTGATGGGAAGAACTGACTCACTGGAAAAGACCCTGATGCTGGGAAAGATCGAAGGCAAGAGGAGAAAGGGACGACAGAGGATGAAATGGTTGGATGGCATCACCAACTAGATGAACATGAGTTTGAGTAAACTCTGGGAGTTGGTGACTGACAAGGAGGCCTGGCATGCTGCAGTCCATGGGGTCACAAAGAGACACAACTGAGCGACTGAACTGAACTGAACTTCTGCTGTTGCTGTTTAGTCGCTAAGTCGTGTCCAACTCTTTGTGACCCCATGGACTGTAGCTCGCCAGCCTCCTCTATCTAGGAGATTTCCCAGGCAAGAATACTGGAGTGGGTTGTCATTTCCTTTTCCAGAGGATCTTCCCAATCCAGGGATAGAACCCGGTTCTCCTGCATTGGCAAAGCAGATTCTTCTACCTGCTGAGCCACCCGGGAAGCTCATGCTTCCAGTGTATCTCATGTTACAAAGAGCTAGAAATCAGGCACTCAGAATCAATGGGATTTTTTCCCCACGTTTTACAAAGAGATAACCTTTGTTTTTAAGATTACCTAGGACTTCTATAAGACATCCATGAATGTGACACAGCTATTAAGCTACAAAGCAAACTAATCCACAGACCCAAACTGCCAGGAAAAGAATCGGTGGACAGGTCCACAACAGTGCAAAAGACAGCAACTTCACAGGGAAAAAAAAAGAGAGATAAAGCCCAAGAATGGATGCGAAGAAAACCTTATAGGCTTCTAGATTTGCATATGTTAAGTAATGGAAGACTATGCAACCCAAGAAAGTAGTGAAAATACGTAAACGTGCTGGATAAATTTTTTTAAACAAATCATCCAAACAATGGAAAGCTGACACGTTCATAGGGACTTACCAGGACAAAGCAGGAAGTGAGAACCGAGATTGGTGGGCATGGCAGCTACTTTTGCATGATGAAATTTTCCAATCTTAGAAAATCAGAAACTTTTTCTCTTTTTCTGGAGTGAATATAGGTGTCAAAGAATTGTAGCTTGAGAACTCACACACAGAACACTAAGATCCCAAGAAGACTAAAACTTCAGGGTAAGAGTGAGCCAGAAGGAAACCGGTCACTGGAAAATCACAAGTCACCTGGTGGTTCAGAAAATGTCAAGCAATATGACTGATGTCCTTATAAGAAGAGAGAGAGTCACCAGGGGTGCGTGAGCACAAAGGAAAAACCAGAGAGGACACAGTGAGAAAGCACTTATCCAAAAGCCAAAGAGAGACCTCAGGAGAAGTCAAACCTGCTGACATCTGAATTTTGGACTTCCAACTTCCAGAACTGTGAGAAAACAAATTTCTGTTGTTTAAGGCACCCAGTCTGTAGCATTTTGTTACAGCAGAGCCCTTAGCAAACTAACAGAGGTTGAGAACTGAAAATTTCTGTGCTTAATAAATTCCCTGGGTGATTTTTATATTTAATCAAGTTTGAGCCTTATCAACCTAGGAAAAGCTCTGATGGGCAACTACAATTTTTGAAACCCAGCTTCCAACCCCAGAGCCATCCTCTAGAGGCACACATTAGACAATCTTCATTGGCCCCTCTCCTCAACAGTCACAGCTGGAGGAGCTCCGTACAGAGACACGGCACGTGCGGGCCACAGCTTTCAGACATGGGGGACCACTGTGAGACTGAAGGGAAGATGCTGCATGCTTAGGATGGTCAAATGCCTTTTCATCCCGTGCTTAGTCCATACCTAGCCTTATCCCAGTGGATCGTGGGAAACCATCTCAGTTCACCACGTGGGATGGGTTGACTGGATGCTCATACAAAAGATGTGTGCATCCAGAGCCCATGAGTGTGTCCTTATTTGGAAAAAAGGGCATTTGCAAACATACATGAAGGTGCTCAAGATGAGATCATCGTGCCTCATGTGTCTGTGCATGCTCAGTCATGTTCGACGCTGCAACCCCATGGACCATGCCCCGCCAGGTGCCTCTGTCCATGGAACTCTCCAGGCAAGAATACTGGCATGGGTTGCCACTTCCTATTCCAGGGGATCTTCCCAACTCAGGGATCGAACCCCTATCTCCTGTATTTGCAGGTGGATTCCTTCCACTGAGCCACCTGGGAAGCCTCTATCATGCATAATGGTGAGTCCTAAATACAGGGACAAGTGCCCTCAAAAGAGAAAGAGAGAAGTTACACGAGGAAAAAAGCAATGCGAAGAGAGACAGAGACTGGTGGGATCTCCTGCAAGCCAAGGAACACCAAGGTAGCCACCAGTAGAGAAGCTGGTAGAGCAGCTTGTACCCAGGGGTTTCCCAAGTGGCATGAGTGGTAACGAATCCGCCTGCCAATGCAGGAGAAGGATGGTACGGATTCTCCCTCAGAACCTCCAGAAGTTGCTGATCTTACTGACAAACCTTCCTTTCAGGCTTCTGGCCTCCAAACCTCTGAGAGAAGACATTTGTGCTGTTTAAGCCACCAAGTTTGTAGTAATTTGTTTCAGCAGCCACAAGAAGCAGACACACCAGACTCCCTGGGGTCGATGCCAACTGGGTTCCAAGGCCCAAACCACCCACCTGATTCTGCTGAGTGCTTATGAGAACCCCTCTCAAGACCCACAAAACTGGAAAGGGTAAGCCTTCCGGGGACACAATTCAAAGCCGATTTTCTGGCATTCGTCCTACACACTAACTTTGAAAATGTGCCTCTCAAGAGTTTGGTGGATGCGCACAAGAGCGCTACAACTGGTGGACAGCTTTAGCTGTTAAACAGTTCCTGGGAGAACTGGCATGCCAGCCATTTCCCCTTTCTTTAAAAAAATAAAATAAAACAACATCAGGAAGATCTAAACATAGAAAATGCATAATAAGCCCTCCCCTCCCACCCCTAACAACTCCAGGTGAGTATCAGTGGCCGGACAGCATCTGTGAAAATGCCCAAATAATTCTGAAGCTGGAGGCCCCACCTGCACATGGGAACTCTTCGAAGCAAAAACTATGACTCTCTGAAAAAACAGTCTTTGAAAAGCAAAGGCTTATTTATAAGTATTTTCTAGGAAAATGACAATTAATCAGAAATGAGCTTAAAGATGTCTTAATTATCTGCATTGTTCCTATTACTTAGATTAGGTTGGGGTGGAGGGTGGAAGTAAATAGCAAGCAGATGCAAGGTATCATATAAGGCTGTATTTTTATTTAATTATAAAGTTGATGGGTGGATATGTACACATTTGGAGTCACCTTCTGTAGCTTCTCCATCAATATTATTTTTACAGTTACCTCCGCTACAGTATGTAAATTCTTATAAGAACAAAAGTTCTCAGCATATAAAACTGTCTTCTATCAGAAAAGCTGCCCTCCATGTCCCACTCCCTCCCTTTCTCTCTTCCTTCCTTTTTTTCTTTCCTTCTGGGCCTTACTTTACCTTTCTGTAAAATGAGGATTATAGCATTTTCTTCCAAGGATTGTGGTGGGTATGAAATCAATAAATATAAACTTCTATGAATAATGCCTAGTTTATAGTAAATACTCAATATACACTACTTGTTGGTACTGTTATTTTTGTTATTTCTCTTAGAGTCTGGAAGGGCAATGAATGAAATCTGTTTTTTCTCTTCTTCCCATCTGGCTCCAAACAGCTTTCAGAGCATGTAGAGTCAGCACAAAACTGTTCAATGCTGAGAGCCAGAGAAAGCAGGGCATCAAGGGAAGTGCAGCATCTGGGGCAGGCTTTGTGCCTGGTGGAAAGGGTCAGTTGTGGGTCACGAAAAATAAATCACTGAAGACAGAGGCCTTAGGGTGAGGCTGCCAGAAACACCCGATGTTGCTGAAGCCTCCCTGCATTGGTACACTTGGAGATGGGAACAGCATCACTTTAGGTTTCTGGGATCCACATCCACCCTTGGGGTTTCCTCAGTGGCTCAGTGGTAAAGAACCCACCTGCCAATGCAGGAGCTGCAGGAGATGCGGGTTTGGTCCTGGGTTGGGAAGATCTCGTGGAGTAGGAAATGGCAACCCACTCCAGTATTCTTGCCTGGACAATCCCATGGACAGAGGAGCCTAGTGGGCTGAAGTCTGCAGGGACGTAAAAGTCGGACCTGACTTAGTGATTAAACAGCAACAACACATCCATCCTACATTTATTCAATAAATATATATTGTGTTAGGAATTGGGACCATAAGAGTGAACAAAATAATCAGCCTCTCTTTTTAAAGAGCTTAACAGCCTATATGGAAGACATATCTTAATCAAATTACCACCCTGTGAGCCTTTAATTACAATCTGTGAAAAGCATTATGAAAGGAAAGACATGGGAACTATGGGAAAGAACAGCATATTAGCTAACATTTATTGAGCACTTGGGTACCACTGTAAGGGTTTCGGGTATGCATTAATTCAGTTAATCTTTACAGTAAACCTGTGAGTTAGATGGATATCACCATTGTCTTTATTTTACAGAGAAGGGAAGTGATGCACAGAGAAGTCTGGTAACCTTTGCAAAATTCAAATACCAAGTAACTAGGGGAGTTGAGACTGAAACTCAGGCAGAATACCGATGGAGCCATGACACTATACTAGTCTTTACTTGTTTTGTTTAAAATTCCAAGTTTCTTTTAAAAAATTTTTTTTTAATTTATATACTGTCTAAAGGTTACTTTCCATTTACAGATGTTACAAAACACTGGCTCTGTTCCCCGTGTTGTCCAATACATCCTGGAGCCTATCTCGCACCCAATAGTTTCTACCTCCCCCCCCCCTCACTCTTATACTGCCCTTCCCTCACCACTGCGAACCACTAATTTGTTCCCTATATATCTGTGAGTCTTGTTCCTTTTTTGCTCTATTCACTGGCTTGTTGCAATATTAGATTCCACATATTATTATAATATTTGTCTCTGTCTGAAGTATTTCACTTAGTATAATGCCCTCCAAGTCCATCCATGTGGCTGCAAATGGCAAAATTTCATTCTTTCTTATGGGCTAATGGTATTCCATTGAGTATGTGTGTGTGTGTGTGTGTGTGTGTGTGTGTGTGTGTGTGTGTGTGTGTGTGTGTCTGTGTGTGTGTTATACCACATCTTCTCTATCACTTCCTCTCTATCCGTTCATCAATTAATGGACACTAGGTTGCTGCCAGACTTTGATAATTCTTTGGTAATTGTAAATAATGTTGCTATGACCATTGGGGTGCATGTATCTTTTCAAATTAGTGGTTTTGTTTTTTTCTGATATATATCCTGGAGTGGAATTGCTGGGTCATATGGCAGCAAGAATGTGGATAAAAGAGTGGATAAACACTCTTTCACTGTTTGTGGGAATGTATATTGGTGCAGCCACTGTAGAAAACAGTATGGAGGCTTCTCAGAAAACTAAAAACAGAACTACTATGTTAAGTCCTGACAACATGCTATAGTGGGAGATCTATCTTAGGAAGGGTGGGAGAACAGGACAGAGGGAAATGGAAACAGTTTCTTGGAATGAACTAGAGCTGAGAGCTCAAAGACGAGTCAGACTTATCAAATGCTACCAGCCAGGTTCTTTCTTACTTGTAATTAATAGAAGCTGACCTTGACCGACAAAGCAAAAAAGAGATGAAGCTGGAAAACCTGGCTTAAACAAGGCTTTTAAAAACAGTACCCGCAAGCACACCACAGAACTAGTAGGTGGAAGAAATTTCCTTAACTGCTAATGACTCAGTGGGCACTAAGTTCAGATTGCTGTCAAAACTCAACTTTCTTACAACTACACAGCCACCAGCATCTCAACTACTTCCACACCAGAAACTAGACTTTATAACCACTGTCATTCGCAAAAGCTGAATGCCTTTGCTGCTATCCTCACAGCATGATATGTTCTGCCTTCCTCAAGCCGTTTGCTCTCAGATTAAATTCTCATGTGAGTCCATCTGATTGGTGGAGACCAGATCACATGTGAGTGCCCTTGCTTCAAAGAAACCTGGGGAAGGTCCATCTCTGCCTTGACTAAACACAACCCTGAAGTCTGGATATTCCTCAAATGTAGCAAGAGTATCCAGCAAGTACTAGGCAGTCAGAAAACCTGACAGATGTCCACTTCATTAAACGAAGTGGGTGCAAAGGGAAAATGAAAAAGTTCTGGAGATGGATGGAGATGATGGTTGTACAACAAGGTGAATGTACTTACTGTCACTGAACTGTATACTTGAAAATGGTTAAAATGGTAATTTGATTTAAATATTTTAATGTATGTTAATTTTGAGATGTAAACATTTATTTTAGATTTTTAAAATAAATAAAATTTAATGTCTATTAATACAGAAATTTTAATGTATAACCCACTCCTCAAACCTGCCCCGACTCTCGTTTTTTGAATCCCAATAAATGGTATCATCTATTCAGTTCTTCACACCAAACACCAAGATGTTATGCTTGCGTCTCCTTTTTCCACATTCTCCTCCCCTGCCTGTCTGTAACAAGCTCTACCCCCATCCACCTCCAAGTCCCTCTAAACCACAACAACTTCCAGATTTGTGTCAGAGAGACCACACAATGTAGCCAGAAAGTATAAACCTTCAACAACAACAACAAAAAACAATTTACCTTATGTCCTCTTCTTGTTTAACTCCCCCACTTAATGGTTTCCTATTTCACTTAGTGCAGAATTTTAAATCCTTATCTGACATTAAAGTCCCACATGATCAGACCTCTGCCCAGCTCTCTTACGTCCTCTCCTTCCTGCCCTTCACTGGCAGTTCCCCAAGCACAAATGGACTGCTTTCTCTTCCTAAAACGTGCTGAGCTCTTTTCCACTGAACAGCCTTCACACTGACTTCCCTTCCGCCTGGATCAGTCCTCTAGATCTTTACTTTGTGGCTTTTTGTTACCATTCAGGCCTTAATTCAAGTTCACATCTCTATATTCCTGATCATCCTATTCTCTCTCCTATTACCCTGTACTATTTTCTTTGTGGCCCCTTATTACTAATTGAAATTGTCTTTTTCATGAATTTACTCATTTTGTATTATTGATCTTCCCTGATGACTGAAAATCCCATGAGAAAAAAGGGGACCTTGTCTATATTTTTTCAATATGCCCAGCCCTGAGAATAGTACTTAACACATAGCAGATGCTAAATAAGTACTTGTTGAAGGAATAAAGGAGAGAGAAATGGAAAGAGATATGGGAGGAAGAGAGAAGAAGGAAGGAGAGAAGGAAGGAGTTAAGGGAGGACAAAAGGAAGGAAGGCTACAAAGGAGGGAGGGAGGAGTCACCTGAACATAATCTTCCTAGGCCTCTGGTCTCACTACTCACATCTGGGTGTGAGAATCTTATCACTTTTGTGTTGAACAGCCAAGACCTCAATGGCCATTGATTCCAAGTCCCCATTCAGGACCTGAATCCCTGTTACTGCACTGCTGGCTGTTCTTGTCTCAAGGGAAGCCAGCCTCTGCTTTCAGTCCCAACCAGGCTATTCCACCTCTCCACCCATTCAGATCTAAGACTGCCCATCATGTTGCTCTGGTACCCCTCTCTGACATTTCCCAAAAGTGTCTCCACTGTCTCACCTCCTACTACCACTCCTCACCTCTGCTTCCCAATATTTCTAGAGGAACCTTTTATTTGGCCCTTGGCTACATTTCTTGGGAAGTCTTTCCCTTCTTGAGATCATTCTCTGAAACACTCATTGCTCTTGAACAATGTCACTCCACTCTCCTGGGCAGAGTACCAAGCTTAAATGGTGGCTCCTTAGTCCCAAAAGTCCCTAGGGTACCAGAGTAGAGCTTCAGAAGAAAACATCTCTCATTGTACGGCCTTATCCCTAAACCTAAGGTACATACTTCAGAATAGTTAATACTTTTAAGATGATAAGAATATTGATCTACTTATACATTGAAATAGCCCATAACTAATAACTACAGTGACCTACAAATAGCCCTCAAAAAAAATTAGCTGGTGCCCCAGATAAAAATATTAGAGTCCTTATTTCTATAAACAAGTGAAAGGCTAAGTTCTAGGTTCTATGGCTCTTGTTTGTTTTGTTTTGTTTTTTATGGCTCTTGTTGTTGTTGTTCAGTCACTAAGCATCCCTCACTCTTTGTGACCTCATAGACTCCATCATGCCTACTTCCCCTGTCCTTCACTTTTATCCTGGAGTTTGTTCAGATTAAAATCTATCTAACCATGTCATTCTCTGCCACTCCCTTTTCCTTTTGCCTTCAATCCTTCCTAGCTTCAAGGTCTTTTCCAATGAGTCAGCTCTTCGCATCAAGTGACCACCAAAGTATCGGAGCTTCAGCTTCAGCATCAGTCCTTCCAACGAACAGTCAGGGTTGACATCTTTTAGGACTGACTGGTTTAATCTCTTTGCTGCCCAAGGGACTGTCAAGAGTCTTCTCCAGCACCACAGTTCAAAAGCATCAATTCTTTGGTGCTCAGCCTCCTCTATAGACCAACTCTCACATCTGTACATGACTATTGGAAACACCATAACTCTGATGATATAAACCTTTGTTGACAAAGCGATGTCTCCGTTTTTTAATACCTGTCTAGGTTTGTCATAGTTTTTCTTCCAAGGAGCAAGTAGTGTGTCTTAATTTCACGGCTGCAGTCACTGTCTACAGTGATTTTGGAGCCCAAGCAAAGAAAATCTGTCTCTGCTTCCACTTTTTCCCCTTCTATTTGCCATGAAATGATGGCACCAGATGCCATGATCTTAGTTTTTTGAATGTTAAGCTGTAAACCAACTTTTTCACTTTCCTCTGTCACCCTCATCAAGAGGCTCTTTAGTTCTTCTTCACTTTCTGCCATTCGAGTGGTATTATCTGCATATCCAAGGCTCTATCTAGCCAAAAATCTACATATCTGTGGCTCTAGAGGTAGAAAAATAGGCAAATAAAAAATGATAAAACTCACTGCGACAGCAAAAGAAAAATGTATAGTTTTGCTCTAAAACTGATTCAGGGCTTTAGAATTGTTAATTTGTCAATCCTTTCTTAAATCCACAAAATACACTGTAGAGCATCTACTCTATACAAGTTACTATTTTCAGCACAGTGATTCTCACTGGGGGTTGGGAGGAGGAATCTAATGCAGACCTTTGCCCTCGAGGTGAAGTAGAAGAGCAAAGACCCCATTAATCTCTCTGTTACGTGCATTCACTCAACACCATTCATTTCCCTTTTGTAACATGAATAACACATGGATATAACTATTTTTTCAGTGCTGTCTTCTACTCCAGACTCAGAGCTCCATGAGGGCAGGCAGCACATAGATTTTATATTCCCAAAACCTAGCACAGTGGCTGGCGAAGGATAATTTTCTGGCGAATATCGCTTAAATAAGTGAAAGACTACAAATAGATATAGAATGCTGAACAAATGTTTGCAAGGTAAGATAGACAAAAGGTCATTCTCAAGAGGGCAAGAGTATCTTCTTGACAAATTTCAACTCCAAATTCAGCTTGTCCAAATAAAGAGGAAGAAATATCTCCTTACAATCTGATCAACTCACTCGGCGTTTTGTATGCTGAAATATTTTTCTATGATCACTTGACTTCAGGAACATGTCTCTTGTCAGTTACTGGTATTCCTATATCTATACAAGATATGTTGAATAAATTATACTAAGTACTCCTTAAAAGGACTTCCCTGAGGCTCAGTGGTAAAGAATCCACCTGCCAATGCAGGAAATGTGATTTCAATCCCTGGGTCAGGAACATTCACTAGAGGAGGAAATGGCAAGTCATTCCAGTATTCTTGCCTGAAGAACTCCATGGACAGAGGAGCTTAGCATGCTACAGTCCATGGGGTCGCTAAAGAGTCAAATACAACTCAGCAACTAAACAACAACAACCCCTTAAAATGCCATTCTCAGAGGAGTTAACGTCTCCTTTTGTTAAAGACAAAGGAAGAGAAAGCAAGCATTAGCCCTCTCCTCACCACAATAATACCACAAAAACATTTCAAGTGCTTGCATTTGATGACCACTGTAATTGCACAGAGTTGAGATACAGGAAAGTGAGCAACAGAGAGTTGGGAAGACAGAACAGTGACATGTCTTAAAATGCAACCATGTCCGTTTTCATACTGGCACCAAGATCAAGCCCAGGTGGGTACACCTCACCCAGACTGCCTGTCGCGACCTAGTGCACAAGTCTCGCTAGTCTGCTTTTTAAGGACAAGGAAGGACACTGCTTGGTGCTGTGGCCACAAGCTGTTCAGGGAAGAGACTTTGCTCAGCACATTTCAGCTCCTGAGCAAGGCTGGG
Organism: Antilocapra americana; assembly: GCA_007570785.1. Classification (NCBI taxonomy): domain Eukaryota; kingdom Metazoa; phylum Chordata; class Mammalia; order Artiodactyla; family Antilocapridae; genus Antilocapra; species Antilocapra americana. The sequence goes on from ML662438.1 coordinate 343,188, forward strand.
TTCATTTCAGAGAGCCACATAAAATAAATAATCATGCAAAAGCAGATTCGTTCTGATAGGGCTCTGACAGCTGCTCTGAGAGGTGGGTGCTTGCGAGCCCATCTTTCAACAATGAACTGACCCAAAGATCCAGGAAAGCTCCAGACAGGACCATATGGCCTGGAATAAAAACATATTTCAAACTCTGTTTATTATGCATATCTTTCAAAGGTTCACCACTCTGTGATGAAACATTGCACCTGCAAGGCTTTAATAAGCTTCCCCAGCAAGTGCAATTATAAAACCCAGGAACCTGAAGAATTTGTCTTCTCTTACACCTAGCCATGCACTGTCCACCAATGACTGGTCTCATTCTTTTTAATTATATAGGTCTGCAGTATTTTATAAGCTGCGATCAATACTTTTTCAGAAAATAAAACTTCTTATAGACCTCGGAGTGAGAGCCATGAAATATCTCTCTTAAACTTTTGCGGACTCCAACATTACTGTCCATAGAGCCCTCTAGTCTATCTGAAAAGAAAAGCATCGGTTTAATCATGCACAGGAGAGCATATGACACGCATTGAGATAGGGCTTTGGGCAGTGGAGACATGAACAGTTTTCCTTCACAAAGTGAGCCCGGTGATTCCACATTTGATCCAAACATTTGACAAGTCAGCGTGTTCATTATTCACTCAACAAATATCGACTGAGCAGCTCTTATGTGTCAGAATCCAGGTCAGGTCAGGTATAGAGATTCAAAGATCAACAGTACCTGGTTTCTACCCTCAAGGAATAACAGGGCTTCCCTGATGGTCCCAGTGATTAAGAATCTGCCTGCCAATGCATGGGACACAGGTTCGATCCCTGATCTGGGAAGATTCCACATGCCATCGAGAGACTAAGCCCATATGCCGTAACTACTGAGCCTGTCCTCCAGAGCCTTAGCTCTGCAACGAGAGAAGCCACTGCAGTGAGAAGCCCACGCACCACGAGAGAGCAGCCCCTGCTCACCACAACTGGAGAAAGCCCACACTTAGCAAGGAAGACCCAGCACAGCCAGAAATAAATAAATTTAAATTAAAAAAAAAAAAAAGAATGGTATCATTGGGAAGACAGATCCAAAAAGAATTGGCTGGAGAATATGAAGAAACAATGATAGGACAAACCAAAAGTCTACATGAAATTCGGAACTCCTTTATTCCTCTACCCTAAAATAGTACACTTGAGACATTTTAGGATTTTAGAAATGTATTTCACGTAAGATGGCTTAGCGTAATCATTTTTCAGAGTGTTAGCATGGTCATATCTTTCTAAGATCATATCTTATTCCCCTTGAATTCATGGGGAATTATATCTATCACTGAATTTACATCATAGAAGTATTATATCACACAAATGTCAATGTGAAGAATGTAGGACCAATAGTGGTAGATGATACAAATACTTCACTATGAGATTATGTGGTAGACCTGGAGATATATGAAAAAAAAAGTAATTGTGTCTTCCTAGAGGTGTGATGATGCCATCAGTACATGAGCTTCTTGGACCAGGGTTGTTACTTTATGGACTTCCCTCATAGCTCAGTTGGTAAAGAATCCACCTGCAATGCAGGAGATCCTGGTGAGAGAAATATACAAAGGGAGCGAGGGAAGGAGGATGAGAATAAAGGCTAGAGGAGGCAAAGAGAAAAGGAAGAGGCAATAGGAAGGGAGGAAAAGAGGGAAGGAGTCAGGAGGGCAGCAATAAACCTTTACTTTCTATAATCAATGGCATCTCTAAACTGCTTTTATCTCCAGACTCTTGAGAATGATTCACAAATACGTAGCCAGGACATTAGCTTTCAGGCCTTTTCAGAATCAAGGAGACAAGCAAAGGATTACCATAGATGACACCTGATACTGTCTAGACAGATAGGAAAAGGAGCAGCTATGATTTATTGCTGAAAACCATGCTGTTCACACCAATTCTTAGAGACTGACACTATTCTGTCCATTATATGGACACAGAAAATGAATCTCAAAGAAAGTAAACATGTTCAAGGTGATCAAGACAATAGGTAACAGTGAAAAGATTAAAACCCAGCTATCTGCCTCCAAAATTCATGTTCTTCCCAAGATCCTGTCCTGCCTTCTTCCTGATTCATCCTAGTGAAGACTCACATCCCTGCTTAGGAAGGTAACCATTTTTTTCCATTTTACTTATGATTTGAAAGACTGCTGATCAAAGCTGTGTAGGTGGCCATAACAGATGAAGTGTCAAAGGAATTCTGGGTAAGTGCTTGATACCAAGCATGTGACTGCCAAGGACCAGTCTAATCAGTATCTCTTCATTTGACCTTGCTGTCTCTCGAGTATCAGTTAACCTTCTCTGGTTCTGAGTATTAAAAAAAATAATAATTAAGTCCTAAGAGACATCAGCAGAAACAGAGAAAGAGTAGAGCATGTGCGTTGGAATGGAAAACCTTTTATTTTACTGTGAATCGCATGGCAAAGAAAATCATCAAACCAAGAGAGAATGGGGTTAACAGATTTTTGTTTTTCTCATGCTTGTGCCAGAATTCTACAAGTTTTTTAACTCCATCGTTTCTCTTGATGATGTTTTTGTTTATATAATAAAGTGAAAGTGAAGTCACTCAGTCGTGTCCGACTCTGTGACCCCATGGCCTATAGCCTACCAGGTCCCTCCGTCCATGGGATTTTCCAGGCAAGAATACTGAAGTGGGTTGCCATTTCCCTCTCCAGGAGATCTTCCCGACCCAGGGGTTGAACCTGGGTCTCCCGCATTGTAGGCAGACACTTTACCATCTGAGCCACCAAGTCCATTCTTATATTATCTACTTCACTGAGGTCAAGAAAACCTATAGACCACCTCTTTCACCTAAACTTTCATTGACTACCTCTAAGAGCAACTTTCTTGAATGAAGGATGGGGTGAATTCACTTGCATTTGGAGCTACTAAGATAGTAGTAATTCCCATTTACTGAATACCAAGCACAATTTTAAGAGTTTTATATGCATATTTAATTTACTCTTTTCAACATTACCATTATATAAGGTAGATACTCATTATTCCCACTTTACAAAATGAGAAAAATGACTTAGGGATGCTGTGTTATTTGCCCCCAAGGTCATGCATCTGATAATACACATCAAGGATGATCTTTGTAAATCTCTGGTAGAGTGAATTGGATAGCAACTTGGAGAGGATTCTTAAAGGACAACTACATCATCTTATTATCATTGGGCATAATATTTTTTCTTTCATTCAAATTCTATCTTTCAATTTATTGGGTTTTTTTTTCAAGCCAATGGGAATACAGAAACAAATATGATGAGATACTAATTCTCAAGTATTTCTCTTTCTTTTAAGGAAGAGAAATACATAAAGGAGTAATTGGGATAGACGCAATCAGGGCAAACCCTGGGCATGGTGGGGGCACAAAAGAGGAGCAGTTAACTCAAGGCATCAGCAAAATGATGTCAGATAAGGTTCCTTTAGACTAGCTGATGCTAGAATGAATAACCTTGAAAGGCAGATAGAATATAATGGGGAGGAAAAGGCCAGAAAGCACAAGAAAAAGACATGGACACGTTCCGGGGAACTATATCTAATTCGATGTGACACAAGGCATCAATAAAGACAAAAGGGCAAGAGTGACCCTGGGGGAGTATGTAAAAAGTATGTAAAAAGCCATGTCAGGAGAGACCTTGCTCACCATGCTAATAAATTGGAATTTTATGCTGAAGGCAATGAGAAACCACTAGGGATTTTAAAGTAGGAGAATGGGAAGAATGAATTGCACTTTAGGACAATCATTCTGGTAGCAGACCAAAGACTGGAGTCTGGGAGGCCAGGGAGGTGGCTGCTAAAGCCTTCTATTTGAGGAGATTGCAGTGGCTCAGAGGGAGGGGCACGATACTAGAGATATTAAGAGAAGAATCAAATCTTACCGTCAATTCATTGAGATGAAGGGTTTAATATGACTCCCAGTTCTATAGCTGTGTCAAATGGATTTAAAAAAGAAAGAGAATTTGGGACTTTCCTGGTGGTCCAGCTGTTAAGACTCTGTGCTTCCAATGTAGCAGGGATGGATTCAATCCCTGGCCGGAGAACTAAGATTCCATCTCCACTGAACTTAATTGAATTGTATGGTATATGAATTATAACTCAATTTTTTTTAAAAGAAAGTATTTAAGAGAAGAATCAGGTATGGAGAATTAAACATTATAATATACCTGAGGCTTTACAGTATAAAATAAAACTGATGATAGTGTTTTATCATTTATTTAAACAACCCTATGAGGTTGATCTTATCCATCCTCATCTCAAACGAGAGCCCTGAACAGAGAGATCAAGTGACTTGCTCCAGCTCCCACAAATAGCAGAGGGAAGAACTAGAAGTTGAACCCTTTCTAAATCTCATTTTCTCTCCACTATGAAGTCTGATCCATGCAATAATAGTAGCAAAATAATAATGACGATAGGGAATGTATGTCGAATGCCCAGGCCCTCTTCTGAGAACTTCATATTTAATTTTTTTAACTTCACATTTAATATTTAACTTCATAACTCATTTCATTCCCATGACAATTCCACCCAGTAGGTATTATTGTTAGCGCCATTTTTTTTTTCCAGTTTTTACTTTGTATTGGGGTATAGCCGATTCACAATGCTGTGATAGTTTCAGGTCAGCAGCGAAGGGACTCAGTCATACATATGCATTCTCCCTAAACTCCCCACCCACCCAGACTGCCACAAAACACTGAGCAGAGTTCCATGTGCTAGTTCCATTTTATAGCTGAAGCAAAGGAGGCACGAAGAAGTGTCAGCAATAAGTGGTATCAATGGGGACAAAAATCTGCCTGTTGCCATCTCCCCTATGGATGGGTCTGTGCCACAGTGAACAGAACTACACAGCAGTAAGTCAGTGACCATCTTCGTGTTTCTCAACAGAAACCATGGTTTTGTCAAAACCTGTGAACTAGGAGAAAATCCAGACACAGGTCCTCCTTGTTTCAATCCACATATGAAAGTTGACAGCCATCGCCCCACTCCCTCTGCCACCAATTTCTTGAGCCTACCAGCACAGATATCCAGGCCTTCCTTGCCAGGCTGCCAGCGTTGCCTTTCAGAAACCAGAGCCAGGCTCTGCTGATCCGGTTTGCATCTTCAACAGGGAACAATTTTCCAGCAGCTTTAGCGCACTGGGCTGCGCTGTCCTGGAGCGGGATTAACAACCTCAGGCTTGACTGCCCCATGTGTCAGGCTGTGGAAACAGTCCTCTGGAGGACTCTGCTCACCAAAAACCCATTAGCCAATTACTCAGAGCCGGTTTACTAAATGAGCTTTCTGTGGACTAACTGGAGCTCCGTGAAAGCAAACCTGCAATGAGAAGCTAGCTCTCTGTAGTGAGATCTCTCTCAGTGCACCCCAGATTCAGCGGTCCTAGAGAGCAGATGGAGTAGCGCAGCTAGTGCGGCAGCCACACACTCTCAGCCTGGGCTGTGTTGTGTGCTCAGTGGCTTAGTCACGTCCAACTCTTTGCAACCCCATGGACTGTAGCCCACCAGGCTCCTCTGTCTATGGGATTCTCCAGGCAAGAGTACTGGAGTGGGTTGCCATTTCCTCCTGCAGGGGAATCTTTCCAACCCAGGGATCAAACCCTCATCTTCTGCATAGCCTGCATTGCAGGCAGGTTCTTTACTGCTGAGCCATTGGGAAGCAGCTCAGCCTGGGCTGCCCAGATTCAAATCTCAGGTCTGGCCCAGCTGTGCCCTCCAGCGAGGTAGTCTGGTCTCAGTTTCCCCATCTGTAAAATGAGGATCTCAGGACTCATTTCCATGGATCTGGAGCTCTCAAATGTGATGATGCACTTGTGCTCAACACATAAAAACCATTTCAATCAATTGGTATTATTTGTTGCACTTGTTTACTTGTGTGGGAAAAGCCCACTTTATTCCAAAGGATGCAATATTAAAAAGTGATAGGAGAGAGGATAAATTCATTTCAGTTTGATTACTCATGTTTGAGTAAGTAAAATTACTAAGGCAAAATGTGGTGCTTGCTACAGCTCTCATTTGGCAGTAAAATATTCTTGATTATTAGTTTGTATCACTGTGTTGCTAAGTGACTTTTCTTCTACCTAAGGATTAATTATCTCATCAATTTGATTTTATGCTCCTTGAAGACAGGTTCCATATACTTTCATATCTGCCAGTATCATTCAAATATTCAATAGATATTTGCTTGCTGATTTATGTTCTTGAGTAAATTTCTGTCATTCCTTATAAAAAATTGAATACTGGTATGTTTGCTTTATTACTATGAATATTTAATTCTTTAAGATTGAAATATTCAAGTCAATTTAACCTCTATTCTATTTAACCAAACCACCATGTTTTGGTGTCAAATTAGACATGCATATACTAAGAACCAAGGAATAAAATGGTAATAAAATAAGCCAGGGCAAGAACTTATATTTCTGAGTCACAGGTAGTTTATTTTATGAAGAGTTCATATTAAAGTTCAAGTAGATGAATGCAAAAGTCTCCATGATCTTAATGCCACTGGAGCTGGACAACTGTTAGCCTAAGAAGTAGAAGACTAAAAAGTAAATTGAAGTTCTGCATGAATTAACTGTAATTGTCACTGAAGCTGTGCAAACCTGATCAAATAATTTTACTGTCTACAAAATCTGAAGTCCATTTTAGTATACATGAAAACAATATGCTTGGTACTATTGAAACAACATTAACCCAGTAACCATTTTATGGTTTGAATACTTGATTATTACTTATTGAAAATTATAGTTGTCAAGGTAAGCATTAAAAATAATAACTTCATAATGTGGTAAAAGCCAATTATTGGTATTCAATGTCTTTTATGTTTTTAATTTGATCTCTTTTTAAAGCATAAAATACTATGCTGATTTGTTTAAAGGAAAAATAAGAAAAAGTATGTCACATCTTTTGATAAATGTAAGTAGCTGCTGAGTGGAAAAGTTAGAACTGTTTACCTGCAAATTTGTCATTCAGACTTAGGTAAAGAGTTAAATTAGTCTTAATTATCAAGTTTCTATGGAAATAACTTTGTACTCTAAAAAAGAAAACCCTGAAATAACTTCTTTTCTTTAATGTGGTCATTTTCCTGATCCCACAAGCAGAAGCAAATACAATGAGACCAGCTAATTCCCAGCTGTATAAAGCTTTAAATCCATGTCTGAACATTGGACAATCAAATTATGTAGTAGCACAGTAGCCAGAAATAAACCCATAACATAAATGCAGTTTATTCAACATTATTAACACAAATAAAATTTACACCTACAGTCCTGTGGATTAAAAATAACTTCTCTCATGTCAAATAGCAATATTTTGCTATGCCAATCAAATTAAATACCAGAAACATATGGAAAGAAATCAATTATATAACAAACCATTGTAAAATATGGCATTCATCATGTTCAAGACAGGTTAATTCCAGTTCTAAACAAACTTTCTCCTTCCAAGTTGGGCTTTTGTTTTACATTCTTTTCTTGCTGGGAATGTACACAACACATTCTGTCAATCTCGGCACAAAGTCCTTTCTCTCCCACCTGCATGAATTAAAAGGAGAAAATACACACACACACACACACACACACACATAATCCTACTAGAACCAGAAAAATTTAACTGTATTGATTTCAGGCAAAAGTGGGACTCAAATTCTACGCCAAGAATGAGTTTGAAAATTTTAGTGAGAAGTGTTTATAGAAAAAGAAATGTTTTTCATCAACAGCTTCATAAACTAAGTATAAAATCACACCAGCGAATCTACCTGACTAAGGAGAGAGAAGCCATTTTTAATGGCCTTTAAAATGCTACACTCCACATAGCTCTGCAGATGGAAATGGATAGCCTCAAGCGGAGCCCTACTCTGAACAATAACTGCATATCCACATTACCTGAATAATATTCCTAAATTAGGATCCTTCACAGCCATTGATTAGCTCCCATTTGAAAACATCAGGACCCTTCTTCCAAACCACGAAACCAGAACAGCCTCACCTGCAAGCTATGAGTAGAGGAATAGCAACCACTCTAAAGTGCATGCAGAATGGAAAAGAGGGAAAAGAAAGGCAAAAGGTGTATATTTTAGAGCAGAAAGAGACCTTCCCAATTACCTAGTCTGGTCTTATAACTTCTATCACATGAGAGTGTGGGATTGAAAATGTGGGATGCAAAACTTTCCCCACTGGCAAAGAAGAAATGAACATACAGTGCCATATGCCCATAGGGCTTCTCCACATTTGTACAGGTACCTAGTTATTCTTCACGAAAATGGAAACAGTCAAAACTATCATGTCAAAATTAAGAGAGGAGTTGCCTATTCCGCTAGGGGTTTGAAATTTGCATTTAGTTAAAACCAGTCAGCTGAAATATCAAAATAAGTTTCTTTATTTTGCTCAGTCTTATCTTATACATCCTAATTAATTCATTAGGCATTCACTTATTAAGTCAACAAATATTTACTGAGAGCTCCCAAGTGTCACTGCCCTGGCTGCAGGGGTGGAAAAATGAACCAAGCAGAGAAAGTCCCTGCGAAAGAGCTGTCAATAAACTAGTACAGGCATGTATACATTAACTGGTGATAGGTGATACAAGCAAAATGTATCAGGGTAAGAGCTGAGACTGTCAAAAGATGCTATTTTATATAGAATGGTCAAGGAAAACCTCACTAATAAGGTGATATTTGAGATAAGATTTACAAAAAAAAAGGAGCAAATCTGAGAGTATGTAATAAGAGCATTCCAGGCTAATGAAACAGCAAGTACAAGGTTCTTGGGTGAAAGCATTGACACATACAAGGAACAAGAAGACCAAGCTAGACTGGAATGTGCAGAGGAAGAGTGGAGAAGGAGGGAGAGAAGTGAAAACTGTCAGGTAGGGTCTTAGAGGCCACAAGGACACTGGGTCTAATCCTAAGTGAGACCGAAAGTCATCAGTGTTTTGTCATATGACTTGGCTGTTATGTGAAACACAGACGACTAGAAAGCAGGACAGAGCAGTTTAAAGACAGGCTGTAAACAATAGCAGCCCCTTCCCCACAGAGCTGGCTTCATTCAAGACTTCAATTCATCACCCATGACCACAATCACTACCATCACGCCACCAGACCCAGTAGATATGAGTAGAACCAAAAGAGAAAGACATCATCTTATTACAGTTCATAGAGAAGCAAACATACTCTCTTCTTAGACCTCTCTATCATCCCCTTATATGATACTGATGGGATCCAAATGTTCTCCCTCATCCCTGGTAAGTTAGGAACTGGTGACTGTTTCTTTCCTTAGGATTAAAGGTAAAGGCAAGAGCAGGATGGTAGAGGTAAGAAAGACAAGGCTGATGGTTGGGAAGCAGCCTACATCACCACAGTTTACCAAAGCAAAGATATAGAAAAACTCCTACGGGTAGACCAGATGCCAGAAGACAGAGGAATTTAATCACTTCTGAAAGGGCCACTCATTAAATGAGGGCACCCTGTACAAGAGTTCATGGGGTAAGTGGCCTGCCCATGGTCTGGACTAAAGCTGGCAGGAAGACATCAAAGAAAGGTCTCCTGGGCTAGGTGATTGTGTAGAGTATGACAAGTATGACAAGAGCTCTCCCATGAGCATCGAAACAAGGTAATTCAGGGAAACTGTCACACAGAAGAATGAAAACCAGTTGATAAAGGAAAGCAGACTAAAGGGCTCTAAGGAAGCCTGAAAAGCCTCTTGCCCTCAAACTGTTGCCTTTTGTGTGATGATAATGTAATTCTGGTGATAACTCATTGAGGAATTTGCAAACACATACAGTTTAAATTTTGGAAACACTCCAGTGAAAATTTTCCATATTAAAAAAATTCCATCACAAGAGACTGATTAAATAGAGTTTATACATATAGTCTCCTTTTATAGAATTGAAATTCAAAACAGTTCAACACAGAAAAATTTAATAGTTCTCTCCTAAAGTGGTATTCACTAGCTCTTGAGTTTTCCAAATTTTTGAAATTAAGTAAAAAAATCATTTTCAAAAACTGGCTTTTTAAATCATGTGTATGATTAAGAAGTAGCCTGGTCTCCAGGTAGAGCATTAGAATGGCATCATCCTGACTCTACCTTTTAAATTGAGATTCTATGGACAAGTCACTTCCTTTTGCAGAGATGGCATCCTCTTTAAAGAGTTGGTATATAGAAAGTGTTCCAATTTTGTACATTTTCAGCCCTTTGGGGAGGGTTCCTCCTGATATCTCTTACCTCCCATCCTGTTCTTAGTGCAAGGTAGCCAGGAATCCACCATAAACTTCTCATAGTATCTGTTAGTTTTGCCAAGACTATCTTTCGCCTATCTTCCACCAGCCACTGGTAAGAAAATACCCTAAGTATTTTTTCTGGAGAAATACTGTCAATATTCAGTGCACATGCTTCAGAGAGGACTGGCCCTATCCCCTAGATTCAGGTCTGAACACAAGATCTATTTGTGGCCAATCAACATTTTCCCAAACTGAAGTCATAGTGATTCTGGCCCACAGATAAACTCCTGATTCAAGTTTTGTGATCAGAGATAAGCCAAGCATTGGCTTGAGAAACAGAAGGATGTTCTCCTCCCTTTGATCTTGAACCTAGAGGATGCAAGTCTGAGTTTGCTAACAACCACCACATGGAGAGAGCCTGGGAGTTGAAGACAGTTCACAAGAAAGCAGAGCCAAGAGGTGGAGAAGTAACAGATCTCTTTAAGCCTCTGAGTCCAATTAATTTGAAAAACTATCCTTGGACCTTTCAGTCACTTGAGCAAGTAAAGCCCCTTATTCCTATTAAGTTTTTTGGTAACCGAAACCAACATCTCTTTGTAACTGAAAGAGATGTATCTGATGTACATGGTCTATAAGTTGAATTATTTATCCATTTTAATTTAGTGGTATACAAATATTTTATAATATACATAGATTATGAACCAAATAAAATATAAATCAGCAGAAGAATCACTTTCTACATGTTTTATTACCATTTTATCAATTAATACATAGTAAAGCTACCATCAGAAAATTTCAACAGTCTTTCGGGTTCTAATATTTAGAAATCTTTGCATTACATAAGTCAAAGTATAAACTTGTTCATAAAATGATACAGGACGTTAGTCCTCAGAGATTAATCAATAAGCACCTTTGCTAGTAATGTGACATGTGAAAACTTTGAGACAATGATGTTACGTTGCGTGTATTGCTGATTAGACACATGGAAATAAGGTTGTAGATCCTGAGTAAGACCAAAAAATTGTTTAAATCCAAAAAGATGCCTTTTGTTTTGATCTTTCTTTTGGTGCCAGTGGAGATTTCACACTGGGTAATATAAATCACCAACGTGCTAATTAAGCTGTGTTTCTCACTTTAAGGTCTTTTTGTGCTTCCCTCAAAGTGATAACAAATGGAACTTCATCATTTCCCTTAGATCTCAGATCACAAAATGTCCACAAGCTATATACAGTTGTAGTGATACAATAGCCAGCAAAAAAATGAGGCTTTAAATATCACTCACCACAAAACCTGGAATATAAAATGTGAAATTTGCAGAGGCATGACTAATGGGGTGATTTCTATTTTTCCAGCAACTGAACACCCAGTCCATGAACTGTGCACATATAATACTTAGAAAACAGTCTTAGAGAAAACTGACAGATATATGGGGTATTTTATCTTGCATTATGTGATTTGTAGAAGTAATCTCCACTGGAAGTACTTCAAAGGAAGGCATTAAACAAGTGTAAAATAACTAATCTACAAGTATTTATTAAGTGTTTGCTATGTAGCCAGCCAAATCCAAGGTGATTGAGGAGGAAATAAGGATGTGAAATCTAAGGACCCTGTTGAGAGTAACCTGCTAACTTTGTCCCACTCTTTAAGCCTCATCCTTGCAAATCATTATACATGTGGTTCCCACGCTGATGGACTCAAAGCACAGTCTGATTCATTTCGCTCTCCAGCTCAAGGATCTTCAATGGCTCCCAGATGCCTGTGAAGTATATTCTAGATATCGCAGGTGGGCACCAAGATTAGACATCCTAATCTTCTAGCCTTATCTCTCAGTATTCCCCTTTGAGTGACGTGGACACAAATTAGCTTTTTTGTCTGAGAAGGAATTAGTTCTAGAAGGGCTATGACAATGAGAACAACAATGATGATGGAAAAGAACATGAAAAGGAAGAGGAAGAAGAGGTTGACATTCTTCGGGTGGTTACCACATGCAGAGTACCAGCAATTGTACTGAGTATCCATAGTCTCATTATAACCCCATGAGGGGTATACTATTTTCATCTCCAGTGTTTTCTACTGAAGTTTCACATAATGTAAAATTAACCATTTTAAAGTGAGGAAGCATTTGGTACAATTACAATGTTGAACAACCACCACCTCTATTTATTCTTTTTTGTTGTTGTTGTTGTTTTTTGTTTGTTAGTTTTTTTCAATTTTTTTTAAATTTTCTTTTCTTTATTGTGTTGGTTTTGCCATACAGTTACATGAAACCACCATGGATCTACACATGCTCCCACTCCAGAAACCCCCTCCCTCCCCGCTCCCGACTCCCTCCCCCTGGGACATTCCGGTGCACCAGCCCCAAGCATCAACCTTGGGCTGGCGATCGATTTCACATATGGTAATTAACATGTTTCAATGTCATTCTCCCATATCATCCCACCCTTGCCCTCTTCCACAGAGTCCACATGTCCATTCTATACATCTGCATTCCTTTTGCTGTCTCACATGCAGGGTTCTCATTACTGTCTTTCTAAATTCCATATATATGCATTAGTATACTGTATTGTTGTTTTTCCTTCTGGCTTACTTCACTCTGGATAATAGGCTCCAGTTCCATCCACCTGAGTAGAATTGCTTCAAATGAATTTTTTTTTAATGCTGAGTAATATTCCATTGTGTATATGTACCACAGCTTTCTTATCCATTCGTCAGTTGATGGGCATCTAGGTTGCTTCCATGTCCTGGCTATTGTAAACAATGCAGCGATGAACATTGGGGTACACGTGGCTCTTTCAATTCTGGTTTCCTCGGTGTATATGCCCAGCAGTGGGATTGCTGGGTCATATGGCAGGTCTATTTGCAGTTTTTTAAGGAATCTCCACACTGTTTTCCATAGTGGCTGTACTAGTTTGCATTCCCACCAACAGTGTAGGAGGGTTCCCTTTTCTCCACATCCTCTCCAGCATTTATTGCTTGTAGACTTTTGGATGGCAGCCATTCTGACTGGTGTAAAGTGGTACCTCATTGTGGTTTTGATTTGCATTTCTCTGATAATGAGTGATGTTGAGCATCTTTTCATGTGTTTTCAATTTTTTTATTGGTTTTGCCATACAATGACATGATATCGCCATGGGTGTACATATGCTCCCCCTCTATTTATTCTTAAAATATTTTCATCACCCCAAAGGGAAACTCCACATTCATTAAGCAGTTTCTCACCTTCCTCCCTTCCTTCCCACCCCTAGCAATCACCAATCTTCATCTATCTCTGTATCACCCTACTTCAAAAAAGAAAATCCCGTCTTAAAAGAGGGGAACCTACTTGTCCAAGTTCTCATTGGTAAGAATAATGGAGCTGGGATTGTCTCTCCTGCCTGAAGACATTTAAGCTATGAGGATTTTGAAATAGTTTTTTGAAGAACAAACTTGCCATAAATACAGAGATTAGAGAGTGGTTAAATGGTGTGCCATGGGGACCCCAAAACAGTAAAATAGACCAGATCCCCTACCTATCCTGAAGAGACCACATGCAATGGGCCAAAGGGACATCACCAGCAGCTCTCAGTACCCTGAGATTCATTTCTAACCAGCATTTGATCCCACCATTTATGTATAATATTATGCGATATGTATTGAGCACCTACTATGAGCTCACTATATAGTGCTCAGCTATAAGCATAGTCTACTTTAAAACCTCCCAGATGGGACAAGTTTCAAAACAAAATATCTTTAAGCCTGTACATGCCATCCATGATAAAATGGGTCACTGTTTATCTCATGTTGGGAATCCTAGTTCTTTTGTATAATATAGTATGAACATTATAAAATATCTTCCATAACAGATGTAAATATCCAAGACTATGATATGCATATTGCAAAATCATATTTATATAATTACATATTATAGTAATTAATCCAAATCTAGATATATTATTTTACATAAGAAATCATACATATTAACTGAGTATAGTGTTGTAAGATATCTAACTTGACCCTGGTCTAGATGAACTGAAACAGGAGGGAAGGGGGCAGGGTATAGTCTTCAAAAGAATTACATAACCACAGGTCATAACATAAACTGAAGAGAACCAAACAGATCCAAGATGGCAATGCGTTGACTTCCACTAGACATTCAGCCTGGATATACACTCATTGTAACATATCAGTAAGCTAAATGATACATCCACCAGGCCAACCGTGAAGGTCAAAAAGTGGGTGGAGGCCCAATTCCTAGAAATCCCCACTCCTTCCCCCAAATAGCTGGAATACTCCTCCCACTAATTAGCCTATGAAATTACCCACCTCTATAAAAACTGACAGCTGTATACCTTGGGGCCTCGCTCACCTTCTGAGATGGCCCACACTCTGTCTGTGGAGGGCATTTCTCTCTGAATAAATCTACTCTTTACCTATCACTTTGTCTCTCACTGAATTCCTTCTGTGATAAAACATCAAGAATCTGAGCTTCAGGAGGTCCTAAGACGAGGTGTGTGATCTCAGTTAACAGATCATTGGTCCAAATCCCAATCTGGATTTTGGTTGGGTTCAAGTCCCCACAATCATGTAAGCCAGTTCCTCCTCAAAATAAACCTGTCTCTCTACATCCTCCCTTCCTTCCGACACACACACATCCTATTGGATCTGTTTTTCTGAGGTGTTCTAAAACAGGTAACAGGGCTGCCAATATGTGCACAAAGTCAGACAGGTATGGAAGTGGTTCGGGAGCCATGCAGTTCAGACTGGGACTTGGAGGAGTCAGGGACCCAAAGAGAACAGACATCCAATTCTGTTCATGCTCTGCACAAAACCTTACAAAGACTCTGATTTCCATCAAAGTAGAAGCCAACGCCACTAAAGACTTAACCTGTTTATGGAGGTTTCCTCTCTTCCTCAGTGACTTCTTTCCCCTCAGCCATGTCATTCCAACCCTGCTGGCACCCTCCCTTTCTGCCCCTGGGCTGTGGAAGGCCAGATCCCAGCTCAGAGATCCTATGCTGGATCTCCCTGCTGCCTGGCCGCTGTTTCTACCCTCATCTCCTCCAAGACAGCCCTCACAAGACTCTTCCTCAATGAGACACAGACTGCAACCAGCCGTTGACCTCCGCTCCCCACCCTCTTCGCAGGTAGCTTCCCAGGTAGCACTAGAGGTAAAGAACCCACCTGCCAATGCAGGAGCCATGAGAGATGCAGGTTCGATTCCTGGGTCGGGAAGATCCCCTGGAGGAGGACATGGCAACTCACTCCAGTATTCTTGCCTGAAGAATCCCATGGACAGAGGAGCCTGGTGGACTACTGTCCACTGGGTCACAAAGAGTCGGACACAAGTGAAGCGACTTAACACACAACACACCCCACCCTCTAGTCCCAGTATATCTGGTCCCCGTGCCCCTGCTTTACCTCATTGATTCTCTCAGGAACCCCATGAAGCACATGCTTTTATTACCCCCATTTTACAGACGAAGAAACCGAGAAACTGTTGGCTTCATTATTTTGCCCTTCCCATGAATCTTCAAAGTGGAGAGACCACAGAATTTGAAGCCAAGCAGTCTTCCCAAATTTCAAACCCTTAATCGCCCAATTAGACTGTCTCTAGCTGATTTGGAGGAGAGAGGGAAATGCCATGTTTTCCCAGCTTAATGAGATATAATTGATATAGACCATTGCATAACTTTAAGATGTACAGTATAAAGATATGCTGTATCTACATACTATGATATTATGACCACAGGAAACCCTGCTTTCTGAGTGGGCCATGCCACAGGCACAGCCCACAGCCCAGTGCACACCTCTGGCACATTATTTCATTCAATTGCCAAAAAATTCTGTTAAGTCAACATGCTCGCCTTCATTGAACTGTGGGAAAGACTTTTTAGGAGACATTGGGTAACACAGCAAATGACAGAATGCCAGTCTACTCTCCAAAATCTTTATCTCTACTATTCTATGCTTCAAGGATCTGGGTTCTCTATCTGTTTCAAATTCAGGGTTCCCCTGGTGCCCCCAGAGCTCCAGGCATACCCTTGTGAATGTAATACAATAGCCAGAACTTCAGGCCTCCTCTTCTCACACCACAAGAGAAAGATGAAGCTGCTCCTTTAACTACTCCAATGAAAGGGACTGAAACCATCTTTTAGAAACACCAATCAATATCTTCCTGCATCCCTTTATCTGTTTGGGTAACATCCTTTTCCATGCTCCAATCAGAGTGTCTCAGGAATGGGATTCTCTTATGGACTTTAACTAATTAGAGCTCTTGCTATTATCTGAAGCTAGGGTGGAACCATTCTTCCCAAAACTAAGGAGTTGTAATGGGAACCAAATGAACTGCTCAGAGAAAATATGGGACAATATCAGAAGATGTAGCCTGTGTCCACTAGGAAAGTGTGTGTATGCATGCTCAGTTGCTCAGTCATGTCTGACTGTTTTGTGACCCCATGGACTATAGCCCACCAGGCTCCTCTGTCCATGGGATTTTCCAGGCAAGAATACTGGACTGGGTTCATTTCCTACTCCAGGGGATCTTCCCAAGGCAGAGACTGAACCCGCATCTCCTGAATTGGCAGACAGATTCTTACCACTGAGCCGCCTGGGAAACCCCCAGTAGGAAAGAGTAAGCTATAATATCATTTGAAGCTGTTAATACTTAATCAGGATATTGGTGTATTCACTGTTTGTCAACTATGGCACCTCGCCTGGTACATGGAAAGAAGAGTGTGCAGAGGGTGTCAGTCTGTGCGGGAGTTAAGGGTTGAGGTGGGGGGGCAATGCATTTCATCTCCTGCAGCAGGAAACTGGCAGAGCAAACAAATGTAAGAACTAAGTCAAACTGAGAGGATGGAGTGCCTTAGGTTAGCAGTGAGCACCAGAAGCTACAAGGCAGAGCAAGAACAGGAAGGCAGATAGGTGCAGGAAAGAAAATGAAGTTTTGCCTACTTGACAATTTTTTCCCTCTCTGTGAGGCATGAACTATTGAACAGGCAGGCTACCAAAGGAGAAGAAATTGACTCTGCAAAAACAAGCATACGTTACAGAAATTCTCAGTTGGGATGATCCTCCCGAGAATTCTGTTATGTCCCAGCTAATTAGCCAAGTAGATAATTCATTTTACTCTTGAGAATCCAGTTTTCCCTGAGGGGGGAAAATATTCAAGGTCTGCAAAAAGAGAGCTCCTTATGACTGTGAGTGTTAACAAGTACCAAGCGTTCGAACTGCAGGGTTGGAGCCCAGCAAGGACAAAGCAAAGGCAAATTATCTGGCTTTCAGTGGCAGTAGCCACTCCTCCCCTCATCCTTCCCACCATCCCCTTCCATCTAATTTTCCTGCCCCTCCCCTCACATTTAGGCCTAGAGATATCTCATGCCATGGGAATGCAGATCCTGGAGAGAATTCCTCTTGTTACTGCCAAAATAGACTGAAGGGAGAACCACATGGTACAAGGTGGGCAGAATACAGTGGGAACAAAAGGCATGCCCAGTGCCCAGTGAGCTAGAAAAGCACCACTGGGTAAACATGGGTGAGCAAAGAAAGCTGCAGAAATGTTCTTATTTTATGGACTAAAAGCGATCATGCAGTCATCCTGTCATGGACTCAAGGACCCACTTCATAGAGCCTGCCTATCTTACTTCCTCAGATTAGGTCTCTCCCCCACCCTGGTACAGAACAGGGCTGACCAAAGCCACAATGAAGGTGTGGCTACATCCAGAGAAGAAATGAACTAGTCAGAGCCCAACTCTTATGACTTCATCACAAGCATGCTGTCATCTTCCTTGTGATTATGTTGATTGGTTTCCCAGCCCAGCTTAGATTCCTAAAGAGTTATCTTCCTTTAGTTTTACACTTTTGTTACTGATCTAATTGTATGTGTTAATTTTGTTTTAAACCCTATCCATTCCTGTATGAAAGCAAGGAGCGAAAGTAAATTACCCATTTAAAATACCTCTGATGGTTACAGAAACTAACTCTGTGGCGGGGGGGGGGGGGGGGGGGGGGGGGGGGGG